>JAYESD010000003.1:200648716-200980601 GCA_036927565.1 Tuctoria greenei | reverse complement strand
TGGAGGTAGACACCATTGTCTTCATCGGATGGTGCGAAGCCACTTGCTTCCCGGCTTGACATGCGCTACATAGCTTGTTCTTTTCAAACGTCACGTCCTTTACGCCGGTCACCATCCCTAGCTTGAAGGACTTCTTGAGCTTGCTCATTCCTATGTGAGCAATCCTCCGATGCCATAGCCACCCCAAACTTGTCTTGGTGAAAAGGCAAGTGGTTAGGCTTGCGCTCTTGTTGGAGAAGTCCACCAAATATAGATGACCATGCCTAAAGCCCTTGAATATTAGCTCTTTGCTAGCTACACTAGACACCACAACACCATCTTTGTCAAATGTGCACGTTAGTCCAAGATCACAAAGTTGAGCAATAGAGAGCAAATTAAAGCTAAGAGACTTAACGTAAAGCACATTCGAAATGGACAAGTCATTAGAAATTGCAATTTTACCTAAACCAATTACCTTCCCCTTTGAGTTATCACCAAAGGTGACTTGTTCATGATTGCCGGGGTCTTCTATGGAGGTGAACATACCATCATTGCCGGTCATGTGTTGAGTGCACCCACTATCGAGTACCCAATGTTTTCCTCCGGCTTTGTAGTTCACCTACACACATGAATTTAGTTTTTGAGTTTAGGAACCCAAGCCAACTTAGGTCCTTGTATGTGTGATACAAGTGATTTTGGGACCCAAAGTTGCTTGGGGAGCTTCCCCTTCATGCCCTTGATGTTTTTGCCAATGAACTTCGCTTTCACCTTTCCACCTACTTTGCTCAATAGATAGTGACAATCATTGAAAGTAGATGAGTAGCTAGGAGGTAATTTTGGAGAAGGACGAGTGGGAAGAGGGCACTCCCTAGTGTGATGTCCGGTGACCTCACAATGTTGGCAATAGGATCCCACTTCCTTGATGAAGCTTGTCCTAAGCTCCGGTGAGGGCACCTTCCATTTGTTGGGCGTAGGGAAGGTCCCAAGTCCCCTCTTGTTGAAGCCTTTAGCTTGTTGGAAGAGGATCTCCTTGTGCTTGTCCTCTCCCTTGGAAAGTCTAGCCACACTAGTGCGGAGACTTTCGATCTCGTCCATTAGCTCCTTCTCCCTATTAGCTTTCAATGGCAAAGACTTATGCAAATTGTTAGTGGCATGTGAACTAGCGGGTGTTTTGCCATCAAGAGTTTCTTTCTTCAAGTTATTCAATTTTAGTTCCATTGCTTCATAGGAAAGACTAAGTGTCTCATGCTCTTGAACTAACTCGTTATGCTTAGCCAATAATGCCGTGTTAGCTAAGTCAAGCTCATGGAACTCAAGCTTGATTTGAGCCTTCTCCTCCTCGATTTGCTTGACATGTGACTTGAGAGTTTCATGCTCATTAAGTATGGTGACATACTTGTCTTGCAAATCGAGGTTGGCACCCTCTAGCTTGGCGCGAGTTAGCTCAAGTGCCTTAACCTTAGCCTTTTCCCTTTTGATAATGGCATGATATTCATTGATCATAGATGCTAGTTCATCGGGAGAAAGTTCATCATCACTTGAGTCATCACATACCTTTGTGTTACCTTTCGCCATGAGGCACATAGGCGGTGGAGGAAGGGGTGAGTCATTCTTGTTGACGATAGCGAGGTTTGCCAAGTTTTCTTCCTCATCTTCACTATCATCACTTGTTTCTTCATCGGTGACCCACTCATTTGCTTCGCACATGAAGACCTTTTGAGGTCCTCTTCTCTTCTTTGGAAAGAGCTTGGTCTTCTTGCCTTTGTCAAGTTTCTTCTTTCCAAAGGTGCGCTTGGGCTTTGCATCTTCATCATCCTCACTCTCTTCTAGTTTGCGATGCTTGCCCTTGTCCTTCCTCTTGTCCGGTTTTGGACAATCATATGATATGTGGCCTTGATCGCCACAATTGTAGCACGTCTTGTTTTCATCTCTCTTTGGCAAGAAGGCTTTCTTCTTGGGATCAAACGAGTATCCCTTCTTGGCAATCTTTGAGTTGAGACGTGAAAACTTCCTCATCATCAATGCAAGCTCATTGTCATCATCATCTTCACTTGTAGCTTGTTCTTCCTCACTTGAGCTAGGCTCAATCACTTTCTTTTTCTTGATATGTGTCTTCTTGGTTGAGGCCTTGAGAGCAATAGTCTTTGATGATGATGACTCCTCCATCATTCCAAGCACACTCATCTCATGAGCATGTATCTCTCCAATGAGTTCCGAAACCTCAATGTTGTCAAGTGACTCCTTTTGGAGCATTGAGTTTATGATGTTGTACTTGGGCTTGGGAAGTAGCATGAGGATCTTGCGGTTGATGAGTCCCTTGCCAAGAGAAGCAATGTCAAGAGCATTAATTTCCTCAATGAGTACATTTAAGCGAGAAAACATTTGATTAACATTTTCATGAGGAAGCATTTTAAAATCATCATACTTGGATTTAAGCAAGTGATATTTGAGCTCTTTGACACGAGAGGAACCCTCATGGATCTCAATCAAGCAAGCCCAAATTTCACAAGCTTTTTCCTTACTTGCAATTCTAGCAAATACATCTTGACTAATGCACTCATAAATAGCATTCCTAGCCTTAGCATCCCATTTTAGTTGATCACCAATATATTCATGGTTGCCAAACCCCGCATGGGTCGCTTCCCACACTTCGGGAGAAATTGCCTCAAGGTAAGCGCGCATGCGTGCTTTCCAATAAGCAAAATTCTTGCCCTCGAAGGTAGGAACCGAACCCCCATTCTTGGCCATTTTTGCTCTCTAGCGGTGAAGCTAGAATGATCCAATGAGCAACCTTGCTCTGATACCAATTGTAAGGATCGAAACGCCCAAGAGGGGGGGTGAATTGGGCTTTCTTTCAAATTTTAAGACAATTAAGCACTTAACAACTTAAAGCCCAATTCCCTATGCAATTAAACTATGCAATCAATATAATTTAAAGTTGCGGAATGAAGATTGCATAAGAGTAAAAAGGGAGAGGGATGCAAACGCTCAAGGGACACGGAGTTTATCCCGTGGTTCGGTAAGATCACAAGGATCTTCCTACGTCCACGTTGTGACACCCACCGAAGGGTTTTGCCACTCCCAAGTCACCGAGACTAGGGGCTTCTTCACTATTCTTCTCCGTTCGCCAACCTTGGCAAGGTGGAGCTCAAGCCTTGTACACTTTTGGGATCCTCCGGGCTTCCACAATCCACTTGGCAAGCTCCGGAAGTTACACACACCAAGGGACACTCCCTTGTGGCTCTCACTACGCTAGAGACTCCAATCACCTAGAGTGGAGGCACCCAAGCACTATCTCTAGCTAGTTCTAGCCTATCTCTTGGTGTACAAATGATGAGTAAATGATGTGAAAGTGGTAGCTCTCTTGCTTGAATGCTCTAGGATGTGTAGAGTATGTCTTGGCTTCAAGTCTTGTCGATTTGACAGGTTGAAGGGGTATAAATAGCCAGCCTCCACGAGATAGCCGTTGGAAAAGTAGGCTGACATCACTTGTCTGCGAACACCGGATGATCCGATGTCTCCCCTTCAGTTATCATCGGTCAAAGCCAAATTAGCTGATGTCACTGTGTCAGATATGACCGTTGTTAGACCGATGTTGAACTGTCTTCTCATCGGATGATCCGGTGGCTCTTCCTCCAGAATTTTGCTTGATCTTGAGGCTCACTGGAGTGATTGACCGATGTATGTAATCCTGCACATCGGATGATCCGGTGCTTCACTTGGTCCAATGGTGTTGCAATCTGTGATGATGGACCGATGCACTAAGCCACTTACATCGGATGATCCGGTGAGTGTATTTGTCTGAGGTCTTCTTCTTCAGTTGAACCAATTTGACCGATGCAGTCAACTCATATAACGTCGGTTGATCCGGTGTGTTCAATCTTGTTGACTTCGAGTTGTTTTGAGTTGTTCTTTTGGAATTTTGAACTTGTGACCTCTTTGACATTTGTTTGAAGTGTTGTTTTGATTGTCTTCAAGTATGGAATGATATCAAGTTAGAGCTTTCACTTCTTGTCATCACATGTTTTGGTTTGATCTCATTTGTTGATTTTATATGGGTCTCCAATGTAATTTTGATTTCATTTGATTGAGTGTCATTGAGACCTTGCATTCACAAATTCATTAGTAATATCGAATGGTTGTCATTAATCACCGAAACCGTACCTCATGGGGCCTAGATGCTTTCAATCTCCCCCTTTTTGGTGATTGATGACAACACAATATTTAAAAGCGCAATGATAATGAATTTGATGAAAATACTCAAGAATATATGCAATGAATACAGCATAGGACACATTTAGCTTGTAAAACGCAAATGAAATTTTTGATGCGAAAAGCTCAATCGATTAAAATCATAAGCAAATGAGACAAATGAAAGAGTGCTTAATTAAAATTACAAAAGAGTACTCAAGCATGAATACAAAAGATAAGCACACACACTCACACTCCCCCTGAAACTACTACTCCCCCTAACTCTCCTACACCTTCTCCCCCTTTGGCATCAAGACACCAAAAAGGGATCAGAACGCCTACTGACCCTGAGAGCTAGGCGCGAGGACGAACTGGGCACCGTCGCAGTCGTCGGAGCTGGAGTCGCCGGTCGAAGGGGCTGCCGGAGCGGTGGAAACTGGAGGGTCCGCTGCCGGTGCTGGAGGAGAGGAAGCAGGGACCGAAGGTGCTGGAGGAGCTGGAGGAAGTGGAGCGCTCACCACGGACGCCGGTGTCTGCTGGAACAAGGTCGTCGCCGGCAGTGGTGAGTGAATCGGTGCGCTAGGTGCCAGAAGAGGTGACATACTGATCGAAGGGATAGGAGTAGTAGGCACCTGAGCGACACCTGGAGCCAGCCCCAGTCCAGGCTGCTGTGAAGGAAGGGCGATCCCGGTCTGAGTGTATAGGTTGGTGATCAACCCTAGGATCCCCATCATGGCCTGCTGGGTCTGCTGCTGCTGGTCGAGGGTACGGCGGTGCATCTGATCTACCAGGTTTGTGAACCTGTCCGTATCCTCTCGCCTCTGACGGGCGATCTCAAGCTGGAGCTCCTGCTGCTGCCTCTGCAGCTGTGCCAAGTGAGCAGCCTGCTCTGCCCTGGCCTGCTCAGCAGCGAGCCTGTCCTGGCGCTGCTGCTCGATCATCTGCTGGAGAAGCGACGTCAGCTCAGACGGCTGCGTCACCTGCGCCTCGGACACAGGAGGTGGTGTCGGTGGCGGAGCAGCTGATCCTCCTGCCTCGGCGTCGTGCGGCCTCGGTGAAGGTGGAGGGGGAGGGAAGTACTCCTCGACACTGTCGTCGGTGTCGCTCTCAGACCAGATATGCTGCAGGTCCTCCCCCTGAGCCTCAGCCTCAGCAAGTCTCTCGTCCTCCCGCTCTAGGTCGGACCAGTCTTCCTCAGTCAAGCGGGACCGGACCTGGCGCTCAGTTGTTAAGTGCTTAATTGTCTTAAAATTTGAAAGAAAGCCCAATTCACCCCCCCTCTTGGGCGTTTCGATCCTTACATGTACCTTACCCAAGGAACAACTGATCATACCCAATGCATGTTGGGCACATGTCACTCCCTTATGGCAAAAAGATATGATACACCTTAGCTAAAGAATGACGAAACATACTCAATGTATGTTGAGTGCACGTCATTCCTTTGGATCTAAAGGTTATCATTATCCTAGCCAAGGAATGACAAATCACACCCAACACATGGAGACCGTGATGTGCGGACGATCAACATCGAAAACACTCTATTCAACCACACTCATGGTGTCCATGGGAGGCAACACAACAATCAACACTCAACCCTCCATTGTCAAAGCCACAACAAGGATAGGCCAACTCATGGTCGACCTCCGTCGTTAGGGTTTCAACCCCTATCACGGACCTTGATCAAGAATAAGCTTGGGAGAGGACCCCCACTTGAGGTAACTTGTATCACACCCACCGCGTTTTTATTTCAAATCATCCATTGCATATTTACTTTCCATTCATCCACCATCCACCATGCATCTAAAAAAACATAAAAATAGGAACTTAGATTTGCTTTGCTTATCAAATAAAGATGTGCAGTAAGAATGATTTAGAATTCACATAGATGAAATGATGAATAATTGCTCTATTTTATTTTTCCTATGTACCTAGTTTACAACTTGCTACTCTCCGAATATTGCTTAAATTGGCTAAAATTAACTTTGCCTTGATTTAGAAATTGTGGGTAGCAAAAGCTTAATCTACTTCTAGGTTGTTGGGAGATTTGAATTAGTAATAGGGCTGCTATTCCTATTTTTAAAGTGGAACTTAGATTTCCGGAGGAATTCTATCAAGATTTAAGTTTCCCTCATTTGATTGGAAATACCTACCAAAACCATATGATATTCATACATAGACAACACCTTATGCATATGCTATTTGCTTTCACATTGAGCCTAGTCAAACTAGTATAGACTTAGGTGAGAAATCATTCAATTCTTTTTGAATTCAAGACTTCACTTGCACATGATATACTTCTACACTAGAATAAAGCAAAATTCTATCATATCCACCATTCCACAATAAAAAGAGAACTCCATGCTATTCATAGTTAGCACTCTCTTCAAGTTATTGCATAAAAAGGAGTAGAAGACATGGCTATATAAAAAAGAAAAAGAAAATGCATGCTTATATCATAAGCATGAGAAAAAAAAAAGAGAAGAAAAAATATGCTTACTCCATAAGCATCAAAAAAAGGGTAGCCATGTTTCATCCTTGCAATAAAGAGAGTTCACATCAAAAGGAGTCATCTCAATGTTTCCACATCCACCTCCATTCCATCACACATGCACAAGTCTTGATCTAAAAGTTTGAATTGATTTCTCTTAAGGCTTGCTCTTTTGACTTAGCAATATTATGTGTTGCAAATATGCCTACTTACTTTCCCTACCAAGCTCCACATACAAGCCATATTCAAAGAGTAGGAATAGTATAGGCATAATGCCTTGGTGAGGACATATTTCCGCTATACACAAAGGAGTGATTGAGAGAATCAATTGAGATACTTATAATCTAATTTGAATCTCTCCGGAATTTAAGTGGAACTTGATATCTAGGCTATGCTTACTCCATTTGCTGTTCTATCTTTCAATTACCCATGGATAGGAGAAGGCATAACTCCCATAATGACTTAAGAAGGGTGAAGTACCATAGCCACTTTTTGCAATACTAGGTAGAGTATTTTGTTGTGCACTTGGTACTTTCGAAAGGTAGAACATTGCAGCAACTCCTGATCATCAAGCTAAAGTCTTGACTTTGCTCGGGACGAGCAAAGGATAAGCTTGGCGGAGTTTGTTAACGGCTGTTATATACCAATTTCAGCCATCAATATAACTCAATTATGTGAAGGATTGATCTCTTGCACACATAACATTTCTACTTGACCTATTTCCACTTGTACATGGAGAAATATGTGTATGCAGATATTTATACAGGAATTGAGGAAAAGTATTGGGAGCAATCCTATAAAATATCATCTCAGCCAATCAGGCAACGACATGTGGCACCACATGGATCAAATGGCCCACAAACAGAAGTATCTGAGGCCATCCAACGGTGTAACACCAATATCAGTCAATGGGACCCACCTGGCAGCCACCTGCAGGAAGTACGGGCCGTTTGGAGCCCTGACCAGGTCGGCCGAACCAGGGGGTCGGCCGACCTGGTCCTGGCGCCAAATGCGGTCAACTTCCACGTGTTGGCTCCTCCCGGCTCCCTGGAGTCAATGACAACTGATTCGCGCGCTTTTGGTGGCGGGAACCGACCTCAACACTAGTATAAATAGGACCCCATACCCCTCACTTCAACACACACCACTTGGGCATCATTCTATTGTATACACTATCTTCCATAGTCCTTAGAGGAGTTAGGATGTAGAGAGGAGAGCCTCTAGTCCCAAGTCCAAATTGGGAAAGTAGTAGAAGGAGTCTCTCTTCCCAATTCCACATTGGGAAAGGTATGTATCATGTATTCCTTCTTGTATTTGTGACTTTGTGCTCAATAAAGATATTATCTTTAGTCTTCTTTTATATGTATACTTGGACAAAGCATTTCTTGTTTGATTGTGGAGTCCATGTAAGCGAAAGGTATAGTCTTTATGATTATACTCTCATGATCACATCTTATGGTAATAAACACTATAGACCCCCACTATAGTTTATGTAGTTATGATATGATTATGTTAATATGAATAACTATGCTATGCAATCAAAATTGGTTCAACGATGATTTAGTTCATTGCCTTAGGATGGCTTGTGCTGCAGCTCTTAAGGTATTTGCTTAGTATGCTAGCATGGTGCTAGGGTATTTAAGTAGCGTTGGATGTCTCGTAGACCCACGGATTGAAGAGGTAGGCAGTAGGTGGTGACAACCCTATCTGTCCTTTGTAATCCTCCACGTTCGACTATGTCACAGGCTCTTGGCGGGAGTCGCCCTAGTGGTGCATAGCTGACTTTTGATTGCTTGTCGTGACACAAATTCAAGATCAAACTCGCCCAGTTCTACAGCCCACTTTGCGATGTTCCCAGTAGAATTAGGGTTATGCAAAATAGCATGCAGTGAATAAGAAGTTACCACTGATATTTTGTGGGCCTGGAAGTAGTGGTGAAGCTTTCTTGAGGCAATAAGAACTGCATAAAGCAGCTTATACACCTCAATGTAGCGTGGCTTGGCATCGTGGAGTACTTTGCCGATGAAGTACACATGGCGTTGGACTGTGTGGATTCTCTCGGAGGAGTCCGGAGCTTCTTCTCCATCTATCCGGACCCTCACAGAAGGGTCCGAGCCTTCTTGTTGAGCCTCTCGGACCCTCCCGGAGGGGTCCGGATCTTCTTCCTGTTCAACCGGGACCTTCTCGGATGGGTCTGGATCTCCTTGAACAGTCGTTAAAACTCCCTCAGGTGAGAGAGGTGGATCTTCTAGTACTTTGTCTTGAAGATCTGTGTTTGGGGGCTGGGACCCAGAACCGCCTTCAGGTAGCTCCGGACCCTCCCGAAGGGGTCTAAGCTCCTGAACTGGATGGGGCTCTGGTCTTTCGGTGACGAGGACCATGCTGAAAACTTCAGTAGTTGCAGAAATGTAAAGCAGTAAGGGCTCACCAGGATTCGGAGCTACCAAGATTGGTAGTGTGGTGAGGAGCTGTTTCAGCTCTCGAAATGCCTTTTCTGCTTTTTCAGACCAATGAAACGGTCCAGACTTCCTAAAAAATTTGAAGAAGGGTAGTGCCCGCTTTGCGGTTCTTGAGATGAACCGGCTGAGCGCAGCTAAACATCCATTTAACCTTTGGACATCCTTGATGCGGGCTGGGGGCCACATCTCTACAATGGCCTTGATCTTCACCGAATTTGCCTCAATTCCTCGATGAGTCACCAAGAAAACTAGAAGCTTCCTGGATCTAACCCCAAAGACACATTTGTCTGGGTTCAGCTTAGTGTGCGTGTTGTGCAACTTGTCGAAGACGGCTTGCAAGTTGTCAAGGAGTGACTCCTTGTTCCTGATCTTCACGACGATGTCATCGACGTACACCTCCACCAAGTCTCTTATTAGCTCTCCAAATGTTTTATACATAGCTTGCAAAAAGGTTGAAGCAGCATTTTTGAGACCAAAGAGCATAGCAGTATAACAGTACAATCCATCTACTGTTATGAAGGCAGTATGCTCTTCATCTTCCTTAGACATTTGGATTTGATGATATCCAGAATATGCATCTAAGAAACACAATAGCTCACACCCGGAGGTGGAGTCCACTATCTGATCTATTCTTGGTAGTGGAAATGGATCCTTTGGACATGCCTTATTTAAGGTGGTGTAGTTGATACACATCCGAAGCTTCCCACCGACCGTGGGTACAACGATTGGGTTTGCCAGCCATTTTGGATGGAAGATTTCCCGGATGAATCCAGCTTCGAGCAGCTTCTTGATTTCTTGCCAAAATTTTGCCGCTATATTGATTGCTTTCGGGGCTCCTGGTGTACAGGCCGAGCATCAGGATAGATCTTCAGATTGTGCCCAATCACCTCCCTAGGGATCCCAGACATTTGTGATGGTTGCCAAGCAAACACGTCATTATTCGCCCGGAGGAAAGTGATGAGCGCAAGTTCCTATTTGTTGTTCAGACCTCTCGATATACGGGTATTCTTAGCAACATCGGAACCGATTTGGACGACTTTGATGGGAACGTCAGTGTCGCCGCTTGGTTGCACACGAGGTGCGGAGGTAGAGCCTCGATGACGAATGCTCGGTGGGTTCGGAGCTGGCTCCTTACCGGATGCTTCCTCCTGCACTGTAGCAAGCGCATGGAGTTCCTCCAATGCAGTGATTCCTGCAGTGCGATCTCTACGGATCCAGAGAACGCTCGCAGGTGTTGGCATCCTCAACACTAAGTAGCCATAGTGGGCGGCGGCCATGAACCTGTACAAGGAAGTCCTGCCCAAAATGGCGTTGAATGGCAGATTGATCCGCATGACATCGAAGACCAACTTCTCGTTTCTGTAGTTCTCTCGAGTCCCGAAGGTCACCGGAAGTGTGATGGAGCCGAGAGGGGTAATGGCCCCCGGACCTACCCCAAAAATAGGTCGAGAGGGGTGAAGGTACAAAGGTCGGAGCTGGAGTTGACGAAATCTTCAAAGCTTATGAGGTTCAGCCCTGCACCTCCGTCCACCATTACATGGTGAAGTTGAACATTGTTAATGGTCGGAGACACCATCAACGGGAGTTGGCCAGCTCCGATCATGTTACAAGGGCAGTCCAAAGCATCGAAAATGATGGGAGTGTCCATCCACTTCGGATGAGGCTCTACCCTGGTGGTGGGAGCTGCAACGGCCATGTCCCGCCGCATTGTCTTGAGGATGCGGCGGGAGGTGATGTCCCACGAGCCACCATAAATGGTGTTCAGGGTCTTCCGACGCTCGTTGTCAGAGACGTCAGAGTCGTCATTGACAGTGTTGTAGACAGCTTTCAGGACCTTCTTGGTGTCCTGAAAACCTAGCTCCTCCTCAGTCATATCTTCTTCGACTTTCTATTTTCCTTCCTGCTGGCGGAAAGGAGCTTCTTCCCGATGCTTGTTATAGCGCTCGGCAAGGTTCTGGACCTCTCGGCATTCTTCCAGGCTGTGCTTGTCCATCTTGTGGATTGCACCACACTTTGGAGCTTCCTCTGTCTTCTGTCGAAGGTCGAGGTTGTTTCTCGGGGCGCGGCCGCTGCCACCTGGAGCTGCAACAGCCGCGACAGTAGGTGCACCAACCGACAACTTTTTCTTGCCGTTGGATTTTTTCTTCTTTTTGCCACTGCCAGAAGTAGTGGCTTCAGCTTTGGAGGACTTTTTATTGGCCTCTAGAGCTGGCTTGGAGAGCATCTCACGGCCCTCCGCAGCTTTAGCACATTTGTCTGCTAGGCTGAAGAGTTCTGTGACGCTGGTGACTTCTTTGATTGCCAGCTTCTCCAACATCTTTTTGTCCCGAGCGCCATGTCTGAATGCAACAATAACAGAGGTATTGCGTACCTGAGAGAATTTCTGGATGAAGGATCGCAGCGACTCTCCCATTTTTTGTTGGACAACAAAAAGGTCCAGTTTAGTGCCAGGTCGAGTGTATGAACTCCCGAAATTAGTAGTGAACTATTGGCATAGTTCTGCCCAACTATTGATGGAGTCATGCGGGAGGCTCATAAACCAGGACCTAGCGGTTCCGGTTAAGGCCACTGGGAAGTAGTTGGCCATCACGGCCTCACGCCCCCGCTGCAAGTATAGCAGTGGGGTAAATTTGATGAAATTCCGCGGGGTTGACAGTCCCGTCGAATTTCTCCGACAAATAAGGTCGGAACTTTTGTGGCCATCTGACCATGTGTAAATGCATGGTTGGGCAGAGCAGCCTCCCCCTACTCCCTGAGGAGCAGGGTTGTCTCGAGCCTCTCACCTTTCGCGAGCACGCTCGATATGGACGCGGTCGTCCTGCTACCGGTAATGGCGATCAAGTTCCGACCGCAGGTCGTGAGTCAGAATACTGATGATGGTGTGGGTGCGTTGTGCCCCGGAAGGCAGCAAAGTCACCTGCTGGGATGCAGCACATCTCCTATGCTACGAGACTTGTGGACCAAGTCGTCCTGACAAGATCCATCGTTGTGATGGTGCCTGCCCCGAAGGGGGAGGACCTTTATTGCTGATGCTAGCGGCTGCAGCTGCAACCAGATGGTCAACATCAGCTCTCCACTGCTCCATAGCACTCTGCGGTGCACCTGGAGGCAGTGGGTGTTGTAGGAGACCTCGCACAACAATGAGTGCGTGCTCAGGGTTGTTGTTTGTCGATGCGGTGATCGACGCAGATGTCCCATCTTGTTGCCCAGAATTGTTTTCCGGAACAGATGGTGGCTGTGGTGGCATATGCCCGTTGGGACAATGGCGCTGGCTGGTTGCTGCATGTTGGAGGGATTGCCTCCAGGAGGCTATTCAGCGTAGTTGCCGTTGGAAGATCCTGCGGCGGAGTTCACCATCTTGCAATATCAAGCACCCCCTACCTGGCGCGCCAAAATGTCGATGTGTTGCTATGACACTTCCCCCCGGTACTACTAAATTATAGCCCACGGAGGTTCTTGTATTGGTTTGGGCACGCGGAGATCAGAATCAAGATGGTAACACAGGTGTTTTTACGTGGTTCAGGCCGCCTGAGCGTAATACCCTACTCTACGGGGCGTGTGTTGTTGTATTGAGGGTTTCAGTCGTGTTTGCCGGCGTGTCCCCCACTGTCTCGTGTGGCACAGTTCTTTTATAGTCTAAGGACTGGCCATTGCAATCTTTACCTGGCCCGACATGTGGCCCTGGCGTATTTAACAACCTAATACACAGTTTAAGAGTATTAAGCATGGTTAATAGTGTGATAATGTGCCTTAATGGCCGTGTTACCCTTATTAACAGTGCATTGATTGTGTGTCATTAATATAGCATTAATGACACATAATCAGGTCTTGTAACTGCCGCTTTAACTGTCCCTTGAATGTCCGTGCTGGAGGAGATCCGCTAATGTACCCGTTGGTGATGAAGCTCTGGAGGCTCCACACGTGGAAGCTTTTGAGCTTACCCTTGCGGGTATTAGGTTCGGAACCACTATACATGTGGCGGCACCAGAGCTCCCCTCTGCTGGAGGTTAGGTCTGGGGTTATTGTACATGTGTTAACTACGGAACTTCCCTATGTTGGGAGTGTAAGACCTATGTGTGTTGAAAACACTGGCTTGTAATGAATACACTTGCTTTGACGATAAAAGTTTTGAATATCACCAAAACACCTTTTTATCAACGTCGGACTAGTTTTATAAGCTCCGGCGGGAGCTTGGTTGTACTAGTTTTGGTAAGCTTCGGCGCTAGGTTCTACTAGCTTTTGTTAGCTCTGGCTCAAGATCCGGGTTGCTCTGGCAAGGTCCAGAACTTGACCGCAATGCTTCTGTTTTTCATTTGCAATGTTTCGTACTTGCTTTACATCTCTGGAAAGATTGCTTAGTATTAATTTGCCAAGTCTTTGGTGTGTTTTTGGTTGACATGGATGATATTGTGTTACTGTGTTTTTGCAACATGCTTATGTGAGGTTCTCACGTAAGGTGTTGTGTTCGGTACTAACTTGAGTCAAGTCGAGGACTTAGGCTCGTATGGATTGGTTGTTTATTCATGTACAGGTGTTGCTTGAGTTCCAGACATGGCTGGTGATGGGATCCATTGGACTAGTCTCAGGGAGGAGATGAGGTTCCAACAACCAAATTCAGGAGGAATTGTGGTTGAGCTGATCAGGAGGTTGCGCAGCATGATTGAATCAAGAACAATGCATGTGAAGGTATCGTGGACGTCATTGGAAGATGTTTGCACGTGTGCAAGGAGTGCATGGACGTGGCTACATGGTTCCGAGACATGATGAAGAGATGTGGACGTAAAGAATTGGTCGGAAAGGTCCAACTGACTAGGTTATAGACTCAGGCTGCGGCTGAGTCGGGTTTGACTCAAATATGGAAAGATTTGAGTTGGTTATGATAGGATTTCTGTGGGTCACGAATTTGAGTTGTTTAGGAATGTGGGATACGTTCCTAAGGTGTTTGGAAGTCTTAAGATTGCTTCTATCTGCGTATAGAAGAATCCTAAGCAGTTATGGAAAGTTACGATTCGTGAACAGAGTAAGATTAGTTTCCGGATCTGAGTTGAGTTGGCTTTCGAGCTGGTTATATAAGCAAGGGAGCCCAGAGCTCGTGGTGCACGATATTGGGGCTGTTCCTCTTGTGTTCTATTGAATAAAATTCGTAGTTTGAAGTAACTTTTGTGCCTTGTTCGTCCAACTTGTTCTAGACAAGTTTTACTCGTCGAGTTTCTGGACAGCACTACCTTTCGTTGGTGGTTTTATCATAACTCGCGTTTTCCAGATCCAATTGACGTGATTCTTTTTCGGTTGTCTTCAAAACTTGATTATATATCATCTTTCAAAATTTCACGGTCATTGGATTTGTGTTCTATGATCTACACGAGTTTCTTTGCAGCGTTCCAGAACTGTTTTTTTCTCGGGTAGGGCAGATTGACCTTTGTTTGATCTTTCGATCATAACTTGAGTTTTTCTCGACGGATTTGAGTGATTCTTGTTGTGTTGTCTTCGTGACTTGATTCTCGATATCTATCACTTTTTTCACGGTGAAACACGTTTATATTAGTCTCACACACGATTTCTTTAACAGATCATTTTTCTGCTGAAGGGGTTGGGGTTTAATTGTTTCCGCTGCGTAAGATTTTTAAATCTACCATTCACCCCCCCTCTGGTAGCTTTTCATGTGCTCTTTGATCCTACAACAACATAGTCCGCTGGTCGTGCGGCAAGATAATTCACCCACCACGCACTAGCAATTCCATGCAACTATTGTGCCGCGAACAGGGTCTTCTGCTGTTCGGTTATTTGCAGCAAACCGAATTTTCCTTCTACAAGGATTACAAAGTGCCATCAAATGATTAAGTTACAGCTACAAATCTGAGAGATGTCGACAACAACAACAAGGCTCGAAACTTGATCATACAAGGATTAACACAAAGCGACTTCGACCGTGTTTCACACCTCTGATCTGCATACGATGTGTGGAAAGCACTTTGTGACTACCACGAAGGATCACACGATCAAAGAGGTAGGCAAGACATGTTCAAGAAATAATACATGCGCTTCGAGGTGCAACCCGTTGAGTCTATTGATGACCTTTTTGCTCGCTTTAATAAGATTCTCAGCAACTTGCGTAGTGTCAATGTTAATTTTTCAGATGCTGAAAATGCTAGGCAATTGCTAAGTGCATTAGATATGTCAATTTGGGAAATAAAAGTCACTCTATTCATGAATCTACTGTTATGAGTTCACTTACTTTAGACGTGCTATATTCCAAGTTAAAAACTCATGAAATTGATATAATCTCATGTAAGAACCACAGAAAGTCTATTGCTTTTGTTTCTCAATGTGACATGCCTAGCTCCGATCAAACTTCATCTTGTGGTACACTTGCTTTGCTGTCCTCTCTAACTCTTGAACAGATTGAGGAGTTTCCAGAGGAGGAGCTAGCGCTCATCTCTACCCGGTTCTCAAAAGCATTGCAAAATGTGAGAACTAGAAGGAGAGGAAGCTCCGGACCTCAACGATGCTTTGAATGTGGTAAGACAGGACATTTTCGTTCAGATTGCCCTAACCTTTCAGGTCCTACTTCCCGGGACGAAAAGAAAACAAGAATGAAGCACTCCTCTGCAAAAGATACGAAGAAAAAGAAGGGTTTTACAGGACGTCAATTGGTGAGCAGTTTTATCTCAGCACTCCAGGAACTTGGCTCAAGTGACGTGGACATTGGAAGTGATGAAGATGAAGATGATTTGGCAAACTTGTGCTTCATGGCAGGCAAGTCAAGATCAAGTATGGAGGAGGCAGAACACAACAGCGACAATGAAGAGGTATGTCCTACTTGCGAAGAAATGTGTGATGTTATTTCTCGTGCCATTGTTATTGTTAAGAAAAAGGACAAAAAGCTTAGGGACAATGCTATTAAAATTGAATCACTAGAATCTAAAATCAACCGTTTAAAAACTTTGATTCCTAGTGATGATGCATGTCCCTCATGTGATTCAATATATGAACAATTGTCCTCATTAAGAAGTGCGCACACCTCCACACTTGATAAACTTGAGTTAGAAATTGAATAGAACAAAGAGCTTGCTGCACTTAATGATAAAAACTTGAAAGATGCTAGCTGTTCTACAATTGATTTGCATTGTTCTACTTGTGATGATCTTGATAAGAAACTACAGATGCTATGAATGAAATTTCTATATTGAACAATGATTTACGTTCTTATGAAGTTAAATTTTGTTCCAATTGCAAACTAAAATGAAAAACTTCATGTGAAAATTGCCTTGATCTGTCTAATAAACTTGATGACATGCATAGGACATTAGATCGGTTTTGTAATGGGAATAAGAACCTAAACTTGCTGCTGAATTCTTCCAAGTCTTGCAATGATAAAACTTGTTTAGGTTTTGATTCTCATGCTCATGCTAAGGCACATCCACCTAAAATTGTAAAGTCATTAGGATGTGGTTTGATTCAAACAGTTCCTAAACAAAAAGGGGTGGTTTTCAAATCTGCAGGAGTGTTGTCTCATTCGGTTTCAAATAAAAATATTGCTTGCTCATCTAGACATGAACACAAAGTTAAATTTCATTATACCTATTGTGGTAGAGATGGTCATGTCATAGATTTTTGTTATAGACTAGCTAAACAACAGAAAAGGGAAAGAATGGTTGCTAGATCTCATAACTTTCATGCAAAATTTGCTGCACATATTGAACCGAATGTACAACCTACTGTTTTGAGTCAAAAACATTCAAAGTTATCTCCGGACCTTCTGTTTTTGCCTTCGGAGCTACTGATTTTTGTGCTACACAAGTAACACCTTATAGGTCAGTAGTTAAGAATAAAAAATCTCAAACTTTGACTCATAAACCTGCTGTTTTGTCTCAGCTTTCGCGTGTTTTTCCTGCTGCACGTCCGTGACTTAGTACTGGATTCCTAAATGCCTTTTGACTAACCCCAGTATTGAGTCATCGACGTATTGTGCTTCTATGTAGATTACACGTTTGAGGAAGGAGAACATTTGGATTGTGGATTCAGGTTGCTCACGTCACATGACTGGTAACAAAGATTGGTTCTC
This sequence comes from Tuctoria greenei, assembly GCA_036927565.1. Lineage (NCBI taxonomy): Eukaryota > Viridiplantae > Streptophyta > Magnoliopsida > Poales > Poaceae > Tuctoria > Tuctoria greenei. The sequence goes on along the minus strand of JAYESD010000003.1, from coordinate 200,963,419 downwards.
CTCCCTCTCTTTTGTGTCATGTGTAGAGAATGTTACTTTTGCCGATAATTCTTCAACTCCTATAATTGCTAAGGGTTCGGTCAGAGTAAATGATCACTACACTTTGAAGGATGTGGCACTTGTCAAAAATTTGAAATACAACTTTCTTTCTGTTTCACAATTGTTAGATGAAAATCTGGAAATTATTTTCAATAAAAACTGCTGCAAAGTTGTAAGTTCAAATAGTAAGCTTATTTTTAACATGTCTCGGTTTGGAAGAGCTTTTAAAGCTGATTTTGATATGTCTTCCTCTAAGCATTGGTGTCTAGTTGCTAATGATTCAAAGGACCTATATTTTTGGCATCGTAGACTTGGTCACGTAGGCTTTGATCAGCTAACGCGTGTTAGTGCTCTTGATCACATATGTGGGCTGCCTAAGCTTAAAGGGGACAAAGAAATTGTGTGCTCTTCTTGTAGACATGCTAAGATGGTTGCAGGTTCACATACTCCTCTCACAATGATCATGACAATTGAACCATAACAACTTTTGCATCTTGACACCGTAGGACCTTCACATGTTCAATCCTTCGGAGGTAAATGGTATGTACTTGTGATTGTTGATGATTATTCTAGATACTCTTGGGTTTACTTTATGGCGTCTAAGAATGAAGTTTTTAGTCACTTTAGAACTTTATTTCTTAGATTATCAATTGATTACCCAGGATCTTTAAAAGCAATTAGAAGTGATAATGGAACTGAATTTAAAAATCAATCTTTTGATCACTTTTGTGCTGAAAATAGAATAGATCATCAATTTTCTTCACTATATGTACCTCAACAAAACGGCGTTGTAGAAAGAAAGAACAGAACCTTAGTTGAGATGGCTAGGACTATGCTTGATGAATATCGAACTCCTAGGAAATTTTGGGCTAATGCATTAGCAACCGCTTGTTATGTCTCAAATCGTGTTTTCTTGCGTGCTAAGCTAGGTAAAACACCATATGAGCTCCGGTTTGGACATAGGCCTAGTGTTACACACTTTCGGGTCTTTGGTTGCAAATGTTGTGTTAAGAAACATGGTAATCTTGATAAATTTGAACCTAGATCCATTGATGGCATGTTTCTTGGTTATCCATCTCATACTAGAGGCTACCGTGTGCTTTTACTTGACACTAACAAAATTGTGGAGACTTGTGAAATGTCTTTTGATGAAGCTAGCCCAGGTACTAGCTCAAACATTGCAGGTCCAGATTCATATCCGCAGGGGGCAGCATTTTTGTTGAAGATGAGGAAGAATTGGAGCTACTGCCCGAAAATTCAGCAGCTAAAGACTTTGGTTCAGCTTCGGATGTTAATTCTCAACCAGCACTGACATCCATCAATGCTGATTCAAATCATCTCAAGTCACAAGCTCATCGATTTGTGATGAACATGAAGAAGAAGAAGCTTGTGATACATCTGTTCCCCTACGGTTTTACAAAGATCAGCCCCCACAATAGATGATTGGAAGCTTGCATGAACGAGTCACACGGTCCAGGTTTTGCGATCCAAACTCTTATGCTCATTCTGCTTTTGTTGCTTCTATTGAACCCAAAAATATATCACACGCACTCACTAATGAATCTTGGATTATTGCCATGCAAGAAGAGTTAGAAAATTTTGAAAGAAATAATGTTGAAAAAAGAAACATTGTGCTTCACCATGTAGATACCGAACAACAATTGGCTGATATTTTTACAAAACCTTTGGATTTCACTCGTTTTGTTACATTCGTAGTGAAATAGGGGTTATGCATCCTCAAGGCTTAAATTGAGGGGGAGTTTTGAAACATGGGAAGTCTATGTGTGAATCTGAAATTAAAATAATATGAGCATAGTATTTCATACATATATGACTTTGTCATTCATTTTACATGTTGAAAGTTCTTACTACATTACTCGTGTTATACATTTTGTAGTTTTTGCCATGTCTAGTAATTGGAATAATTACTTACACTAAAACTGGTCATGGTCGAACTTTCTTGCTGTTTTGAACTTGTTACATGTTCACAAGTGCTTTTAATCATTAAGAATTAATCAAGTAATCAACTCACATGTTGAGTTTTTATGAACAAATATAAATTGAGAAAATGTCATGAGAATATGCATGCATCGCACTTCTTCTTTTGAGATGGCTTATCATTGCACTTAGATATGAACTTGGAAAAAGTTGTGTATGACTAAAACCATGTCTTTAAGCTTCTTATTGTCAAATGACATAGGCTTGGCTTGGTTGGTTAGAATAAGGCAGATGCGCATATAATCTCTTGCAAATATCATATGATCTAAATTTATGCTTTGAAAAATAATAAAATGCAGCAACTAGTGTCATGATTTCAGGTTTTGAAATAGTTAAGTTTGTGAGATCATGACTTACTTAAATTGAAAATTACATTTGATCTCTAGCATGGCTTACACTACTTTATGTATTTCATTGATGTGATAATGTAAGGTACTTGATAGTATGACTTGGATGAGCTTTGTTTATATGTATATGTTATAATATGCTCATAACAACTAAAGGAGGAGAGATAATTTGTTTATATGCTCATGACCTGTTGAATACATTGTCAAAGGGGGAGAGATAAGCATGAAGAGAAAGAGAATTTGTGCATAAGGAGAGATAATAAAGGGGGAGAGATAATATGGGATAATTTTTGGATTTTCTTCTCATTTTACTTTTGATTTACAAAGGGGGAGAAATTGCCTTCAAAACTTTTATGTGAATAAGCCAATGTTCGGATTTTAAATGGTGTTGCCAATGCATTCATCAAGGGGGAGATTGTAAGACCTATGTGTGCTGAATACATTGGCTTGTAGTGAATACACTTGTTTTGACGATAAAAGTTTTGAATATCACCAAAACACTTTTTTATCAAGGTCCGACTAGTTTTGTAAGCTCTGGCGGGAGCTTGGTTGTACTAGTTTTGGTAAGCTTCGGCGCTAGGTTCTACTAGCTTTTGTTAGCTCCGTCTCAAGGTCCGGGTTGCTCTGACAAGGTTCGGAACTTGACCGCAATGCTTCTGTTTTTCATTTGCAATGTTTCGTACTTGCTTTACATCTCTGGAAACATTGCTTAGTATTCATTTGCCAAGTCTTTGGTGCGTTTTTGGTTGACATGGATGATATCGTGTTACTGTGTTTTTGCAACATGCTTATGTGAGGTTCTCACGTAAGGTGTTGTGTTCGGAACTAACTTGAGTCAAGTCGAGGACTTAGGCTCGTATGGATTGGTTGTTTATTTATGTGCAGGTGTTGCTTGAGTTCAAGACATGGTTGGTGATGGGATCCAATGGACTAGTCTCAGGGAGGAGATGAGGTTCCAACAACCAAATTCAGGAGGAATTGTGGTTGAGCTGATCAGGAGGTTGCGCAGCATGATTGAATCATGAACAATACATGTGAAGGTATCGTGGACGTCATTGGAAGATGTTTTTACGTGTCCAAGGAGTGCATGGACGTGGCTACATGGTTCCGAGACGTGATGAAGAGATGTGGACGTAAATAATTAGTCAGAAAGGTCCAACTGACTAGGTTATGGACTCAGGCTGCGGCTGAGTCGGGTTTGACTCAAATATGGAAAGATTTGAGTTGGTTATGATAGGATTTCATGTGGGTCACGAATTTGAGTTGTTTAGGAATGTGGGATACGTTCCTAAGGTGTTTGGAAGTCTTAAGGTTGCTTCTATCTGCGTATAGAAGAATTCTAAGCAGTTATGGAAAGTTACGATTCGTGAACAGAGTAGGATTAGGTTCCTGATCTGAGTTGAGTTGGCTTTCGAGCTGGTTATATAAGCAAGGGAGCCCAGAGCTCGTGGTGCACGACTTTGGGGCTGTTGATACTCTTGTGTTATATTGAATAAAATTCGTAGTTTGAAGGAACTTTTGTGCCTTGTTCGTCCGACTTGTTCTAGACAAGTTTTACTCGTCGAGTTTCTGGACAGCACTACCTTTCGTTGGTGGTTTTATCATAACTCGCGTTTTACAGATCCAATTGATGTGATTCTTTTTGGGTTATCTTCACAACTTGATTATCTATCATCTATCAATATTTCACGGTCATTGGATTTGTGATCTATGATCTACACGAGTTTCTTTGCAGCGTTCCATAATTGTTTTTTTTCTCGGGTAGGGTAGATTGATCTTTGTTTGATCTTTCGATGATAACTTGAGTTTTTCTCGATGGATTTGAGTGATTCTTGTTGTGTTGTCTTCATGACTTGATTCTCTCTGATATCTATCACTTTTGTCACGGTGAAACGCGTTTAGATTAGTCTCACACACGATTTCATTAACAGATCATTTTTCTGTCGAAGGGGTTGGGGTTTATTTGTTTCCGCTGCGTAAGATTTTTAAATCTACCATTCACCCCCCCTCTGGTAGCTTTTCACGTGCTCTTCGATTCTACAGAGAGTTTAGTTCCGGACTTAAATTACACGTGTCAACCCCGGAGCTACACATATGAGGGGTTCGGGTCCGGTGTACTGTGACATGTGGGGCCTGAGGAGACCTTCAACTTTGACAGGTAGAACTCTCTTGCACTTCTTGCGGTACTATGGGGTACCCGATACGTAGGGTACTGACAATCGCATTCCTAATAATATGTAATAACCTGTAACATTTGCTATGACATAGTTTCTTTCAAGGCCACATAGTCGAGGGGTTGCACCTCGAGCTACCTCTACTGCCACCGCCAATTCCACCGCCGGAAATGCAGGTTCCGCCGCCAGTGTTCACTTCTCCAGGTTTTTAGGTGATCAAAAACGTTCTTACCTAGTCTTAATTCATCAAATATAGGAAAATCTAATTCAACTTAGCTATTGTAGTCGTAAGTCTTAAATAATCAAACATAGAAAATCTAACTCAAAGTAACTAAAGTAAGTTCAATATGATCAATTCTAGCTCGTTTAATCAATTCTAGTCAAAAACGATATTCCAAACTAATCAATATATCAAATAACTTCTATGTGTTATAAGGATCGGCGACGGAGGCTCAAACTCCGTCGTCGTCTATACCGGCGCCTGGACTGACGCGCGGTGAGGACGTTGGCGCTTTAGGAGGTAGCTAGAATTGATGGATGTTGCATTTGTCTTTGTTTTCTGTTTGTGTTGTGATGGATGGACTTTGTGCTGTAATATATGGATGGACTTTTTATTTCTGTTATGCATTGAGATGCTTGCTATATATTATGTTTGTGTTATTGTGTTTGTTGTGTATTGTTATTCTGGCTATCGAGTCGGACAGAATGTTCAGTTTTTTAAAAAAATAAAAACCTTATTTGTGACGACTTTTTATATAGTACCGTCACAAATAAGGCTTCTGGCCGTCACAAATTAGCCTATATTATTTGCGACGGTCGGCCGTCGCAAATTAACCTATGTTATTTGCGACGGTTGGGCCGTCGTAAATAGGGCCTTAATTGCGACGGTCACCACCAGCCGTCGCGAATTGTCGGGTCCGGACTCTTGTTTGCGACGGCCGTCGCAAGCCCTCACAAATTACCTTATTTACGACAGTGGCTGTCAGAAATAAGCTTAATTGCGACAAAACATGAGTGTCGCAAATAAGAAAAACCGTCGCAATTAGTTTATTTGCGACAATTTTTCGTTTATTTGTGACGACTTTGGTTATCGTAAATCGTCGAGATTCCTATAGTGTAGAGAGTAAGGACACAATAATTGGGGTCGCAGCCAGCGTACAACTGAAGCAGGATCTATACGGCAATGCATGAGCACCCGTAGTAGTGAGTTTTGACGCCACCTCCGTTCTCCTCTCCAGTGCAGACACTGCTCCGTTGACCCCGCGCTAAAACACATAGATCCCGAGCAAACGCCGTGGACACTTGGAACAGAAAAACTCGAATTTGTACATCACCGAGGCCTGCAGGCTGGACCATATGTGAACTCTGAACGGACGCCGTGACTTTCCCTAGCATTCTATCACACGTGTTGTCTTAAACTGATGGCCTTGATCCTCCTCAGCCACCCCTGTATCCCAAAAAGATGATTTCTGTCAGGTCTTGTTGGTGGCCGGGGCCGGTCACAAACTTCATGTCTCACGGCGAAAAGGCCACCGAGTAGGGGGTTATATAAGCACATCCATGCAGGTATATGTTCCTCTGGCCATGTTCTGCACTGCACCATGCACATAAGAACGAACAACAGCATGGCACGGAGAAAACTTTAGATTACCCGTTACAGAGGTGGTGCTAATGCACGCAAGCAAAGCGTCCTACGGATTGTAATCCAAGCAAGGTATGTATAGCATCGAGTCGAAAAGGGAAAGAGGGGTTAGGGTTTTAGTTAATCACCATCACATCGTTTTCTGGCTGATTGTTATTGAAGGGGCAGATGGCAAGACCTGTGAGTGATGTACGGATAAGAACGTGCTGGACGATCGACGCCATGACAGCTGCCCCGGGTAAAGCGGTAGATGGAATCGAGACCGCCTTTTCAGTCTCCCAAGGATTCCGTCCCCCGGCGGCCACGCCGACAAGACTGTCTGGCAATCCTGGTCCATCCACGTCCTCATTAGAACAGGGCAAAGCAGAAGTAAACTATCCGAACCCAAAGCCTTGTACTGATCACTGTTACGGAGTCCAAGATTCGATAGGTCGTTAGCGTATCGTAGTAGCAGGTTACGCGGCGAGCTCTGCAGCAGCAGCAGCGCGATCGATCGGCGTGGATAAAGCCACGGACGAGGCAAGCCGTAGGTGCTGCGGGATCCGGGATCACATGCGACGGGCGCGCTTCCCATGCATGTGCGTTGGCGCCTTGGCGGCGAGCTGGAACACGTCGCGCATGCACGGGGTCTTCTCTCCTTCTTCTGGATGGTGGTAGCCGTGAGGACGTGCGCGCGGGGGTCGCGGTCGCGGCGGCACGCGGGCATGGGCCAGCCGCGCGGTATGTGGCAGGAGGGATGGGTGGGGAGACGAGGAGGAGCTAAAGCGGACGGGGGGCGGGCACGTGAGGTTGGTGAGCCCGCCTTGAATTGGTGCCCACGTCGCGCCGCGCAGTTGCATTGCATGATGACTACCCTGGCCGCCTGCGGCGCGCGCGCGGTCACGTGCGTTGCAGTAGCGAGTGGCGACCTCCTCGCCTCCCGGCTGGCAACACGGAGACCGGCCGCCGCGCGGGTCTGAGGTGACAGATCAAAAAGTGGCGCGGGATCAGACCTGCCACCGCCGCTCGCAATTATAGTAGCAGTTGATGCCCTTGGCTGGTGCTTCTCCCTTTGATGCATTACGAAGTCTACTAGCGGCAGAAGGACAAGACGACATGGTCGCAGTCTTCAGCAAGGAAACGGAAGTGTGCATCATAAACTACTCGTACTGCTTGACATCTATATTCCACCTCTATATCTCACCTTTAAAAAGATTATCGCTTTACAGTTTTGTTTTCCCCACTCGTTCACCTCTAAATCGAATCTCTATACTATTTTTCACCTATTTTATTCATTTCTTCTCCTTTTATTTCTTTTTCCCCTTTCTTTATTTCTCCTTCATTCATTCTCTGTCCACATAGCGCTGCTCCTATATTTGGCGCGGTACTGTGAGAATCTGGAAAATAGGGGCATGTTTACCGTAGCCGCTGCGGCTCGGCGCGGCCGCTATACGCGCATGCGGCGCGTATAGCGTGCCCGCTGCGGTCGGTCTAACACTATCAATACAGGAAACACGGTCATTTGCAACGGCCAGCCATACTTGCGACGGCCGGCCGTCACAAATAAACTTATTTGCGATGGCCCGCCAATGGCCGTCGCAAATTAGGTAAACCGTCACAAATATACCTTATTTGTGACGGCCGTCTAAAATGGCCGTCGCAAATAAGGAGGCCGTCGCAAATTAAGCTTATTTGCGACGGTCTCTTCCGTTAGCCGTCGCAAATAGTGTTAATCGCGACGGCTAACCCTAGGACCGTCGCAATTAAAATGGCCGTTGCAAATTAAAGTCCTATACTGTCGGGCCGAGCTCATTCTCTTCGTCCTATCCTTACGCGCCACCAACCCTCGCTCCGCTCCGCCCCCGCTCCCGCTCCCGCCGCCGGCCCACCGCGCCCACGCCGCCCCCGGTCCGCCGCGCCCCCGGCCTCGCCGCCCCCGGCACTACTACAAAAAGCATTTTTACAGGCACCTCAATTTTTCAAACACAGGCGGTCCTTAAAAATATGCGACTGTGATGACGAATGATATAATAACTGCATGTGATGAAAGAACAACACAGGTGGATTTTAAAAAGCAACCGACTGGGTAAATACTCGATCTTCTCAGGCGGTTATTACTTAAGAACCGTCTGCAATAAAATAACATCACATGTGGATTTTAAGAAACAACCGCCTGGGTAAATACATGATCTTCACAGGCGGTTCTTAATTAATAACCGCATGTAATATAATGAACTTCGCAGGCTGTTCTTCATTAACAACGGCCTGAGAAGATCATGTATTTTCACGGGCGGTCATTGTTTAAGAATTGTATGTAGTTGTTCAAATATCACAAGCGATTTTCATTGAAATTACAGGGATATAGTCGTTGCAATTATCACAACCGTATGTAGTCATTGCAGGGAAAATTGTATCAGGAAAAAACACAGATGAGCGGATACTAGTACAGTAATGCATTATAGGAAATGCTCGATCACCAGTGAGGCTGGCTTAATTGTGATAATACACCATTAGAGGCTTTACAATTATTCAAAGATAACATCTTTACACACTGAGCACAAGTTTAAGTGAGCCTCTCTCTGTAACAGCTGCAAACAACGACGATGAAGCGCCTTGTCAAGTAGAAAACAAAAATCATGCTACATTCATTGTAGATCGACGATGAAGCTCCCATCGATCAATCTAAATTGTACCGTCCTGCTTGCTCCCGAACACGTCTCTTATATTCCGCTGGATCCTGAAAATATTGACATTATTTAAATTAACAAATGTCGAAGGAGGAATGATGAACCTACATTGGTCACTAAGTCAAAGTGTCATCTAACCTTGATAAGTAGATTATAGTAATCATTTTCAACATCGGGCACATTTGGCTGATGCAGCAAACGCTGAACTTCAAATAGTATAGTTTTGATTGTAAAAGCACTGCACCACCCCTATGAAATATAATTTAAGCAATATAAGAAACCAGTTCAAATAAGTTCGACAACAATTAAGTATTAATTAAATGAGCAAAATAGGTCTATCTTACAGTCTCTTGATCAAGAATCCCGATGCAGAGTGCTCCCGAGCGATGGACATTTGGGTGGAAGAACCCACTTGGAAAGGCGCATCTTGGAGGCACCAAGGGATAGTCCTCAGAGAAGGAGATTGTCAGGGGGTAGTAACCATCTTCCCATTCAGTCTGCAAAAGAAATTTATTAATAGGAGGACGATGGTTAAACTCATATTGTGCTTGTTCTTCATGACTTACCCCTTCTTTACCGGGGACGATGCACTGTCACTTCAATAAATCTCCCGATTCAGGCTTCGCAGAGAAACCCTACGTAGAGAAATTGAAAATACCAAAAACAAACAAGACGGAAAAACAAACTACAGTTAAGTTCATCAGTCCATTACAGATACATATGTATATACAACCATACGACCGGTGTGCCACATGTACATACATGGGGATGGTTCTTGCGCCACGCCAAGCACTCCTCCTTCATTCGGCTACACGCCCGAGACATCAATATCTAAAAGACCAAACTTCCAAATTATTGAGTCCAAACGCATATGTACACAAATGCAAAAAAGACACAATCCATATACCAACACACAAAACTGTCAGCTTATGGACATATACAAAGAAAAACTCTGTTCAACTTTAGTAGTTCTAAGACTGCACGCAATGTAGTAAACTCTTTATCACAACTGTTTGATTCATCATATAAAAGCTCCATCGCCGCATTCTGCAATGTCTCCATTTTACTTAAACCTTTGCTTGCTCCCATAGAAGTCAATACATATGGTTCAATGTGACGCAACATCTCCTCACAATCGAACTCATCATCATCATCACCAGCTTGATTGTCACTACCATCATCGATATGAACATTATCATCATCTGAACCTCTCTCATCATCTTTATCCACATCATGTGTATCTAACTCACCATGCTCTGTCCATATTGTGTAGTTTTTTTTTGAAACCTCTTTTTACCAAATGAGATTGGATTACTATAGTATCCGTCCAAGCAATCTTATTTTCGCAGTCGATACATGGACATAATATGTCATCTATCTTTTGCAACTTCGCATGTCTCTTGGATGCTTCAATAAAACTTGCAACATTATGAATGTACATAGGATCGGGTCTTGGCATATTATACATCCACGCTCGATGTTCCATGCTTCAATAATAGAATTTTTGTCAGATTTACAAAATTTGGCCACAAATATTCTCTAAAGGTCTTTTATAAAATGAATTTACAGAGACATAACAAGTATGATTAGGGCGACTAATGTAGGAGACGGGCGACGTCTTGAGGCAGTCGGAGTCGAAGGCGTCGGTAGCAGCAAGCGGGGGTGAAGGATTGAAGTCGTGCGGCAAACAGGCCCAGTGGCTTGGGCTAGGTCTGGGTGGGATCTAGGGATGGCAATTATACCCGCGGGTACGGGTACCCGACGGGTATTGCACCCGAGGGGTGCGAGTACGGGTGGATTTTTTTACCCGTGGGTACAACCCGTACCCGATTCGATGTGTTGGGGTATGGGTGCGGGTATTATTTCCTACCCGCGGGTACCCGTCGGGTACCCGAAATACTGTTATTATTTAGATGTGGCCCATAAAAAAACTCAGCCCAGAATAGTTAAGAATTCATGGCCTACCAGGCCAGGTAACTAGCTATTCATGGTATTCAGACGTCCACCATCCATTGCAATCAGACCAATCCCGATCCCTGGAGGCTGGAGTCTGGCCCCGGTGCCGCCTTCCACCCCGGTTGGAGATGGAGTTTGCGGGCAAGTTGTCGCATTGCACTCAGTGCTTCATAAAAGGGCAGAAGGTCAGAGTAAGAGGAAGAAGACCGTGCTATGCTCTGCTGTCAATGCCAAGTACTCCTATCCGACATCAACAGTCATCTGCTCTCCTGACTCGCACCACGCAACACGACATATGCATCGTGGCGGAATTGGGTGCAACGTGCCATGCGAGCAGCTACTGGATCCAACACAGCTGTCCGAGGGTGGTATGCATCATGAGCATACATGTCCGTCGTAAAATCCGTGCTAGTAAGACAGAGCACTGTTACTCTAAGATGACATGACGTATGTTGCCTGGGTGCAGCTTGGTCTCATGCGCAGCACCAGCTGCAGAGTCAATACGGGAAACCCAAAGCTCTTGTACCAACCGACAGCTTGGCTACATGAAGTCACAGGTGTAGACTTGTTCTATTGAGTCATGCATGCATTGATTCAGTTTAGACGTGGTGACTGGTGTGACTTGTGCTTGTGCCCTAGAAAGCTAACCCTAATCACTCCTTCAAAATATATGCAAGCAGGAGGCACGCACACACAAGTAGCATATTGAAAAGGAAAACACATAAAACTACAACTACAAGATTGGGTAAACTTCATGCATCTTATATATATTACAATAGCATCTGTTAATTAAACATCATATTCATGTCACATAATAGGTACAAACTACAATAAGCTTATTACAATATAGTCCATACATCAATATATAAAAGACCAAACTAGCAGAACACACAAAAAGAAAACAATCCATATAGTCCATACATCAATATACCAGAACACAATCCATACAGTCCTTACACATGCAAAAGGACAGAATCCATATACCAGAACACACAAAACTAATAGCTTATTAGCTAATGAAAATATACAAAGAAAAAGTAAGGAAACTACATTTACCTTGCACAGGCGTCAGCACGGTGGGGAGGCGTCAGCACGGCGGGTCGGCTGGGTGGAGAAGTGGCGGTGCGGGGTTGAGCGGCGGCGCGGCAGTATGGGCTGGGCGGCGCGGCACAGGGGAAATTCGGCAACCTTGCGGCGTCGATATAAATTCTCCAGGGTTACGTTTTGATTGTGGTGAGGGGTCCTTATATAGGCGTCAGTTTTTCACAGGCGGTTTTTAACTTTTTCTCAGGCGGTTGGTGCTTAATAACCGCCTAAGAAAATGATTATCTCAGACGTGTTTTACTTACAACCGCCTGAGAAGATATTTAATCAAGAATATTAATTAAGAAGAAGTAAATATCTTCACAGACGGTTGGTACTTAATAACCGCCTGAGAAGATGTTTATCTTAGGCGGGTATTACTTACCAACCGCCTGAGATAATGCCCGATACTGTTCTTCAGTTTCCTTATCCCTTGCTTCTTTTTTATTTAGATTCCAATATAAATACTCAAACATGTTTAGATTCTGCAAATTGTGTCCAAATTCGATGATTCTTTCTTCTACATTTGTATAAAATTAACATCTACCACCTGAACAAAATATTTTAAAACATGTATAGCTGACATTGTAATGTTTTGGTAAATATCAAATTAATTTCTACTCACATATTATTCACATTTGTGTATCTCATAAAAAAAGATCATTCACTTAATTTTGTTTGTATGAACATAATTGTATCATTTATACATGTATGAATTTTTTTAATTTTTTTTAAAGCATTCCAACATGTCAAACTTCAAATTATCCATCATTCTAACTAAATGCTCATATACATATGAGGCATTAATCAAATTATGAACGCACATTGATTCAAAAAAAATAAAAAAATCTGAAAAATTTCACAGAGGTTGGTATGATGAGTAAAAATGTCCACTGAAAAAATAAATGAAAAAGCATTATATTCATCAAGATAGAAAAAATGAAAAATAGCATTTGTTGTATGTTTTTTATGTTCTGACCAATTTCAAAGGATTTATGAAGTGAAATTTAATGGTAACCTTTACTTATCAATAATATTACAAGAAAGTGGAATTTTGCCTTTTTAAAGGACCCACATTTAATCAAGAATATTAATTAAGAAGAAGTAAATATCTTCACAGGCGGTTGGTACTTAATAACCGCCTGAGAAGATGTTTATCTCAGGCGGGTATTACTTACCAACCGCCTGAGATAATGCCCGATACTGTTCTCCAGTTTCCTTATCAATTGCTTCTTTTTTATTTAGATTCCAATATAAATAATCAAACATGTTTAGATTCTGCAAATTGTTTCCAAATTCGATGATTCTTTTTTCTATATCTGTATAAAATTAACATCTACCACCTGAATAAAATATTTTAAAACTTGTATAGCTGACATTGTAATGTTTTGGTAAATATCAAATTAATTTCTACTCACATATTATTCAAATTTGTGTATCTCATAAAAAAGATCATTCACTTAATTTTTTTTGTATGAACATAATTGTATCATTTATACATGTATGAATTTTGTTAATTTTTTAAAAGCATTCCAACATGTCAAACTTTAAATTATCCATCATTCTAACTAAATGCTCATATACATATGAGGCATTCATCAAATTATGAACACACATTGATTCAAAAAAAATAAAAAAAATCTGAAAAAATTCACAGAGGTTGGTATGATGAGTAAAAATGTCCACTGAAAAAATAAATGAAAAAAGCATTATATTCATCAAGATAGAAAAATGAAAAATAGCATTTGTTGTATGTTTTTTATGTTCTGACCAATTTCAAAGGATTTATGAAGTGAAATTTAATGGTAACCTTTACTTATCAATAATATTACAAGAAAGTGGAATTTTGCCTTTTTAAAGGACCCACATTTAATCAAGAATATTAATTAAGAAGAATTAAATATCTTCACAGGGTATTACTTACCAACCGCCTGAGATAATGCCCGATACTGTTCTTCAGTTTGCTTATCCCTTACTTCTTTTTTATTTAGATTCCAATATAAATACTCAAACATGTTTGGATTCTGCAAATTGTGTCTAAATTTGATGATTCTTTCTTCTACAATTGTATAAAATTAACATCTACCACCTTGTAAGGATCGAATGCCCAAGAGGGGGGGGTGAATTGTGCTTCTTTTCAAAAATCTAAACAATAAAACTTAATTCCTAAAAGCCCAATTCCCTACGCAAACTATCTATGCATTGAAGTAAATAGCAACATCGCGGAATATAAAATGCATAAATGTAAGGGAGGGGAAGAGGATGCAAACTCCCGAGGAGACACGAGGATTTATCCCGTGGTTCGGCAAGATCGTCAAGATCTTCCTACACCACGTTGTGGCACCCACCAAAGAGTATAGCCACACCCAAGTCATCGAGACGAGGGATCTCCACTATTCTTCTCTGTTTGCCAACCTCAGCAAGGTGGAGCTCAAGCCTTGTACAACTTTGACCCTCCGGGCTTCCACAAACGCCTTGGCAAGCTCCGGAAGTCTCTCACAGTTACAAACACCAAGGGGCACTCCCTTGAGGCTCTCACTATCCTAGAGATTCCACTCACCCAGAATGGAGGCACACAAGCTCTCTCTCTAGCTAGTTCTAGCCTATCTCTTGGTGTGTAGGTGGTCGAAATGATGTAGAAGTGATGGCTCTTGGTCTTGAACGCTTGTGGATGTGTTGAGAATGTCTGGTGATCAAGACTTGTCGAAATGACCGGTTTAGGGGGTATTTATAGCCAGCCTCCCCGAAATAGCCGTTGGAAAAGTAGGCTGACAGAACTTTTCTGCGAACACCGGATGATCCGATGTCTCCCCTTTAGTAATCATCGGTCAAGTTTACTTTAGCTGATGTCAGTGTGTCAGATATGACCGTTGTTAGACCGATGTTGCACCTGTCTTCTCATCGGATGATCCAGTGGCTTTTCCTCCAGAATTAACTCAAACTTGATGCTTACTGGAGTGATTAACCGATGTGTATATTTCTGTACATCGGATGATTTGGTGCTATACTTGGTCCAAGGATATTGCAAACTGTACTAATGGACCGATGTAGCTGAGCCCTTAACATCGGATGATCCGGTGAGTGCTTTGTTCTGAGGTCTTCTTCTTCTGCTGAACCAACTCGACCGATGTGTTGTTCTAAAAAATCATCGGTTGATCCGGTGAGTTGATTTTGTTTGCTTCGATTTGTTTCTAAGTGATTCTTTTGTGTCTTGCTCGATTGACCTCTTAGACTTTTGTTGGAAATGTACTTCTGATGGTTGTCAAGCATTAAGTGTCATCAATTGTGGTTGAATGACTTTGACATAAGAGCTTTCAGTTCTTGTCTTCATATCATTGATTTGATCTCATAAATTGATTGTATATGGGTATCCAATGACATATTGATTTCATTTGATTGAGTGATTATGAGGACCTTGCATTCACAAATTCATTAGTAAAATCCAATGGTTGTCATTAATCACCGAAACCATACCTCATGGGGGCCTAGATGCTTTCAATCTCCCCATTTTTGGTGATTGATGACAACACAACAATTAAAGCACAATAGTAATGAATTTGATAGTATGAAACTTAAGAGGATATGCAATGAATACAAGATTATCACACTTGATAGTAATGAATTTGAAAGCTCAATCAAGGAATAACTCAGGTGAATAAGTGATCATAAGATAGGCACCAAATAAGCTTAATCGATTAATATCTCAATAAACACCAAATGAGTAGCAAAAACATCGAATTACAAAAGATAAGCACCAAATTACAAAAGATAGAGAAACAGACTCCCCCTGAGACTAAGCAACCCTCCCCCTGACACTCTAACTCTTCTCCCCCTTTGGCATCAAGACACCAAAAAGGGATCCAAGTGCCTAAGGAACCTGAGTACTAGGCGCGATGACGAACTGGTCACCGTCGGGAGTGCTGCCGTCGGAGCTGCTGGAACATGGGCACTGACGATGGATGCCGGCGTCTGCTGGAACAACGTCGTCGCTGGGAGGGGAGAGTGGATCGGTGCGCCAGGAGCCAGCAATGGAGACATGTTGAACGACGGGATCGGCGTGGTCGGCACCGGAGCGGCAGCTGGAGCAAGGACAGGTGGAGGTGGAGCAACTCCTGGTAGCTGCGACGGGAGGGCAATCCTGGTCTGGGTGTAGAGGTTGGTGATCAACCCCAGGATGCCCATCATCGCCTGTTGCGTCTGCTGCTGCTGGTCGAGGGAGCGCTGGTGCATCTGGTCTATGAGCCCCGTCAGCCGGTCAGTGTCCTCACGCCTCTCACGGGCGATCTGACGCTGCATCTCCTGCTGCTGCTGGAGCTCTAGAAGACGTGTGGCCTACTCTGCTCGGGCCTGCTCAGCTGCAAGCCGGTCCAAGCGCTGCTGCTCAACCATCTGCTGCAGGAGTGAGGTGAGCTCGGACGGCTGAGAGACTTGTGCCTCTGTGACGGGAGGTGGAGTCGAGTGGCGGCGGCCGCTCTACCGTGGATGGCGGCGGCGCTGCTGTGCTGCGGCGGCAGCGGCGACAGAGGTTGGCGGCGGCGACTGGAGGCGACGGCGATGGAAGGTGAGTGGCGGTGTCGGGATCGGGAGAGAGAAAAACGGCGGAGGCGAAGGGCCGTTTAAATAGTGGGTCCCAAACCCTAGCCGAAACTTTAACACCGGATGGACCGATGTAGAAACGATAGAAGCATCGGTCGAATGGCACAGTAAGGGTATTCAAAAAGGTACCGTTGACACCGGATGGACCGACGTTGAATTGATATGCATCGGTGGAATTTGGCATAGTTCCAGAAGAGTGAACATCGGATGGACCGATGTTTTTCAGAATGAACTCGTCGGATGATTTGAGGTACTGACTGAACTGGCCCTTGGCTTTTGAACACTAACTGATCCGATGATGGTCTGACCTAAGCATCAGATAATCCGATGACTACTAAAAAACAACATCCCATATATGTCCTTTGACCAAACAAACAAACAAAGAGAAACACATGTCTTAGGACTTTTTGGGCAACCCCTCACCCCTCAAAAAGCTAATATGCCAATAACTTGGCTAGGCCTTAAAGCAAATGGAACACCGAGAAAAATGGGAGGAAATTATCCAAATAAAATGTAAGGCCCATGCTTTGTGAGCTAGAGTATGAAGACTTCTATCTCTTTAGAGCATGTTCCTTTAGGCATTAACGCACCTAACATTTTGTTCTTTCCACCTCATATGAGTTGAGATATTGCATTTCAAACAAGTCTCTTTCTCATGAGGTGGGTTCCCCTTTGTGACAATCTACCGTATGCAATGCCAAACAATTTATAATGTAAGAAATTTAAATATGAGTGCAAGTCTATATGGCAAGCATCATGCAAGACATAAAGTAAATCTATCTTGCCAAGTTTGAACCTTTCAAAGGCTTCTTCAGGGAGAGCCACTCTCCAAGCCTTGGGGAAACCCAAAAGAACCTCCATCCCAAGCTAACCCTTGCTCACCCCTATCCTTTGGAAGTTAGACAAGACCTATATGATATGCATTCTTACATGATCATGGCAACTTACATGACGTTTGATGCATCTAGCACATTTAATTCACTTCTTAGCCTAGAAAAAGTTTTCTCATCAAGTGGTTTAGTGAAGATATCCGCCAATTGTTCTTCGGACCTAACACCTCTCAAAGATATATCTCCCTTAGCTTCATGGTCCCTTAAGAAATGATGGCGAATATCAATGTACTTAGTGCGGGAGTGTTGAACAGGGTTTTTAGCTATCTTAACCGCACTTTCATTGTCACAAAGGAGAGGCACACAACCAAGTTTAATACCAAAGTCCAAAAGGGTTTGTTTCATATAAAGAATTTGGGCACAACATGCACCAGCCACAATATATTCCGCTTCCGCCGTGGACAAGGCGACAGAATTTTGCTTCTTGCTAGACCAAGATACTAGGGAACGCCCAAGCAAGTGGCACCCACCGGAGGTACTCTCGCGATCCACGCGACATCCATCAAAGTCCGAATCCGAGTATCCCAAGAGGTGGAATTTTGCACCTTTAGGGTACCACAAGCCCACACTAGGGGTATGCTTAAGATACCTAAGTATCCTAAAGACCGCCTTCCGATGCGATTCTTTAGGTGCCGCTTGAAAGCGAGCACACAAGCATACACTAAACATGATATCGGGCCTAGATGCGGTAAGATAAAGCAATGAACCAATCATAGAACGGTAGTTAGATTGATCAATAGGTTTACCGTCCTTATCTGCGTCGAGATGACAATTTGTTGCCATTGGAGTGCTTCTTGAGCTACAATCTCCCATCTCAAATTTCTTCAAGAGGTCCTTGGTATACTTCTCTTGATAGACGAAGGTCCCCTCTTGAAGTTGCTTGATTTGAAATCCAAGGAAGAAGTTGAGCTCTCCAATCATTGACATCTCGAATTCCCTAGACATTATTTTGCCGAACTCATGGCTAAGAGCTTCGTTAGTTGAACCAAAAATAATATCATCAACATAAATTTGACAAATAAACAAATCTCCGTTGATGTCTTTGGTGAAGAGTGTAGTGTCCACCCTCCCGATCTTGAATCCTTGCATGATAAGGAAATCCCGTAGTCGTTCATACCACGCCCTAGGTGCTTGCTTGAGCCCGTAGAGCGCCTTGTGCAACCTATACACATGATTAGGATTCCTCGGATCTTCAAACCCAGGAGGTTGTTCAACATAAACAAGCTCGTTAATGTAACCATTAAGAAAGGCACTTTTCACATCCATTTGATAAAGCCTAATATTATGATGTGATGCAAAGGGAAGAAGTATACGGATGGCTTCTAGTCGGGCGACCGGAGCAAATGTCTCCCCAAAGTCTAGTCCTTCAACTTGTGAGAACCCTTTGGCCACAAGTCTTGCCTTGTTGCGGACCACAATACCGTTCTTGTCTTGTTTGTTGCGGTACACCCACTTTGTTCCGATGACGTTCTTGTCCTTGGGTCGCTCCTCCAACACCCAAACTTCCTTACGGATGAAGTTGTTGAGTTCTTCTTGCATGGCCATCACCCAATTTGGGTCTTGGAGTGCATCCTCAATGTGAGTGGGTTCTACACATGAAACAAACGATTAGTGCTCACAAAATGAAGTGAAATGGCGAGAACGCGTACTTACACCCCTTGACGGACTTCCAATGATTTGGTCCATCGGATGCACCTTGGAGATGCGTCCATGCCTCATAAGTGGTTGTGAAGCACTTGGCGATGGTGATGCATGTTGCTCCTCTTGTGGTTGGACTTGATCAAGGACTTCTTCTTCTTCTTGATGTTGTGTGACTTGTGAGTCTTGAGTTGGCAATGGATCATCCTTCTCTTCTTCGTCAACTTGAGGCGCCATTGAGGTGTTGTTGTTGGAACTTGAAGCTCCCCCTTGATCATGGCTCTCCTCAACTTCAGGCTTGATGTCTCCAATGGTCATGTTCTTCATGGCTTCTCGTAGAGGCTCATCATCTATCTCATCATGACCAAAACTCTCCTCTTGGGAGCCATTAGATTCATCAAACTCAACATCACAACTTTCCTCAACTAAACCGAAGGTTTGGTTGAATACTCGATATGCTTTTGAGTTTGATGCATAACCATATACCAACATCACATATTCTTTCAAACATACCGAGCCTTTTCTTGCGGTAGATGTAGCACTTGCACCCAATGACTCGAAAGTAGGATATGTTGGGCTTTCTCCCAATGAGAAGCTCGTACGGGGTCTTTTGAAGTAGTCGATGTAGATAGACCCTATTTGCGAAATGGCACGCCGTGTTGATTGCTTCGGCCCAAAACTTCTCCGACGTGTCGTAGTCATCAAGCATTGCTCGTGCAAGAGTGATGAGCATCTTGTTCTTCCTTTCAACGACACCGTTTTGTTGGGGGGTGTATGTGGCCAAAAACTCATGCTTCACGCCTTCACGGTCACACCACTCCCCAATGTTGTAGTTCTTGAATTCGGTGCTGTTGTCACTCCGGACCTTGATGATGGGAAGTTGAAATTCCCTTTGAGCGGGTTGGCGAAGGTCTTGAACACTCCCGGAGTTTCACTCTTGTCACCTAGAAATAAAGTCCAAGCATAGCGAGAGTAGTCATCAACTATAACAAGACAATAGAGGCTACCGCCAAGGCTTTGATATGTGGACAGTCCGAAGAGGTCCATGTGGAGTAGTTCAAGTGGCTTGGAGGTTGACACCATTGTCTTCATTGGGTGGTGTGAAGCAACTTGCTTCCCGGCTTGACAAGCGCTACAAAGCTTGTTCTTCTCAAATGTGAGACCCTTCACGCCGGTCACCATCCCAAGCTTGAATGACTTCTTGAGTTTGCTCATCCCAATGTGCGCTATGCGTCGGTGCCATAGCCATCCCAAACTTGTCTTAGTGAAAAGGCAAGTGGTCAAGCTAGCATTCTTGTTGGAGAAGTCCACTAGGTAGAGATGTCCATGCCGAAATCCTTTGAAGACTATGTCTTGGCTTGTTTCACTACTCACAACAACATCATTTTTGCTAAATGTGCATGTTAGTCCAAGATCACATAGTTGTGCAATAGAAAGTAAATTAAAACTAAGTGACTTAACATACAAAACATTAGAAATGGATAAGTCATTTGAAATGGCAATCTTACCTAACCCAATTACCTTACCCTTAGAGTTATCACCAAAGGTGACTTGTTCATGATTGCCGAGGTTTTCTATGGTGGTGAACATACCATCATTGCCGGTCATGTGTTGAGTGCACCCGCTATCGAGTACCCAATGCTTTCCTCCGGCTTTGTAGTTCACCTACACACATGAATTCAATTTTTGACTTTAGGCACCCAAGCCAACTTAGGTCCTTGTATGTGTGATACAAGTGTTTTTGGGACCCAAAGTTGCTTGGGTAGCTTCCCCTTCATGCCCTTCATGTCTTTGCCAATGAACCTTGCCTTCACCTTGCCATCTACTTTACTCAAGAGATAATAACGATCATTGAAAGTAGATTTGTAGTTAGTAGGAAATTTTGGAGAAGGTCGGTTAGGAAGAGGACACTCCCTTGTGTGGTGACCGGTGACCTCACAATATTGGCAATAAGAACCAACTTCCTTGATGAAGCTTGTTCTAAGCTCTGGTGAGGGCACCTTTCCTTTGTTAGGCACCGGGAAGGATCCAAGTCCTCTCTTGTTGAAGGCCTTTGCTTGTTGGAAAAGGATTTCCTTGTGCTTGACTTCTCCTTTTGAAAGTCTAGCCACACTAGTGCGAAGACTCTCAATTTCTTCCAACAAGTCCTTCTCCCTAGCATTTTCTTTCAAAGGCAAAGACTTGTGCAAGACATTAGTGGCATGAGAAGTAATGGATATCTTATCATTAAGAGTTTGTTTCTTCATAGTTTTTAACTCTTGATCAAGCACTTCATAAGCAAGGTTAAGTATTTGATGCTCTTGGATTAACTCATTGTGCTTTCCCAAGAGTGCTTGGTGGGCTAAGTCAAGCTCATGATTATCTAACTTGCTTTTAGCCTTATCTTCCTCAATTTGCTTGACATGGGATTTGAGTGTGTCATGCTCTTTAAGTATGCTTTCATACTTGTCAAGCAAATCGAGGTTAGCACTCTCAAGTCTAGCACGAGTTTCTTCAAGCGCTTTAACCTTACTCTTTTCCCTCTTAATGATAGCATGATATTCATTTATCAAAGAGGTTAAATCATCGGGGGAAAGCTCATCATCGCTAGAGTCGTCACATACCTTGGTGTTACCTTTCGCCATGAGGCACATGGGCGGGGGATGAAGAGGTGAGTCATCATTGTTGGAAATGGCGAGGCCGGCCAAGCTTTCTTCTTTCGCTTCACTCTTTTCATCACTTGTTTCTTCGTCGGTGACCCATTCATTTGCCTCACACATGAACACCTTTTGTGGGCCATTTCTCTTCTTTGGGAAGAGTCTTGCCTTCTTGCCCTTGTCATGTTTCCTCTTCCCAAAGGATATTGGTTTGGGTTTGGCCTCTTCTTCATCATCATCTCTTTCTTCAATCTTGCGATGCTTGCTCTTGTGGTTCTCTCTTCTTTTGTCCGGTTTTGGACAATCATAGGAGATGTAGCCTTGATCACCACAATTGTAGCAAGTCTTGTGATCATCTCTCCTTGGTAGAAACGCTTTCTTCTTGGGATCAAAGGTGTATCCCTTCTTGGTAATCTTGGAGTTCAAGCGTGAAAACTTTCTCATCATCAATGCAAGCTCATCATCATCATATTCACTTGATACTTGCTCTTCTTCACTTGAGCTAGGCTCAACCACCTTCTTCTTCTTGAGGCTTGTTTTCTTAGTGGAGGCCTTTAGAGCAATTGTTTTTGAAGATGATTGCTCCATCATCCCAAGTACACTCATCTCATGAGCGTGAATTTCTCCAATGAGCTCTGAAACCTCAATGTGGTCAAGAGACTCCTTTTGAAGCATGAAGTTGATGATGTTGTACTTTGGCTTGGGAAGGAGCATGAGGATCTTGCGGTTGATGAGTCCCTTGCCAAGAGAAGCAATGTCAAGAGCATTAATTTCTTCAATAAGTACATTCAAGTGAGAGAACATCTCATTGACATTTTCATGAGGTAGCATCTTAAATTCATCATATTTTGCTTTTAGCATGTGATATTTTAGTTCTTTCACACGAGAAGAACCCTCATGAATTTCTATCAAGCAAGCCCAAATTTCACAAGCTTTTTCTTTACTAGCAATTCTAGCAAACACATCTTGACTAATACATTCATAGATTGCATTCCTAGCTTTAGCATCCCATTTAATTTGATCACCAACATAGTTGTGTTCTCCAAACCCCACATGGGTCGCTTCCTATACTTCGGGAGCAATAGCCTCTAGATAAGCGCACATGCGTGCTTTCCAATAGGCAAAGTTCTTGCCCTCGAAGATAGGAACCGAACCCCCAACCTTGGTCATTTTAGCTCTCTAGCGGTGAAGCTAGAATGATCCTATGAGCAACCTTGCTCTGATACGAATTGTAAGGATCGAATGCCCAAGAGGGGGGCTGAATTGGGCTTCTTTTCAAAAATCTAAACAATAAAACTTAATTCCTAGAAGCCCAATTCCCTACGCAAACTATCTATGCATTGAAGTAAATAGCAACTTCGCGGAATATAAAATGCATAAATGTAAGGGAGAGGAAGAGGATGAAAACCCCCGAGGAGACACGAGGATTTATCCCGTGGTTCGGCAAGATCGTCAAGATCTTCCTACATCCACGTTGTGGCACCCACCGAAGTGTATAGCCACACCCAAGTCACCGAGACGAGGGATCTCCACTATTCTTATCCGTTTGCCAACCTCGGCAAGGTGGAGCTCAAGCCTTGTACAACTTCGACCCTCCGATCTTCCACAAACGCCTTGGCAAGCTCCGGAAGTCTCTCACAGTTACAAACACCAAGGGGCACTCCCTTGAGGCTCTCAGTATCCTAGAGATTCCACTTACCCATAATGGAGGCACACAAGCTCTCTCTCTAGCTAGTTCTAGCCTATCTCTTGGTGTGTAGCTGGTCGAAATGATGTAGAAGTGATGGCTCTTGGTCTTGAACGCTTGTGGATGTGTTGAGAATGTCTGGTGATCAAGACTTGTCGAAATGACCGGTTTAGGGGGTATTTATAGCCAGCCTCCCCGAAATAGCCGTTGGAAAAGTAGGCTGACAGAACTTGTAAGACCTATGTGTGCTGAATACATTGGCTTGTAGTGAATATACTTGGCTTTGATGATAAAAGTTTTGAATATCACCAAAACACCTTTTTATGAAGGTCCGACTCTAGCTCCGATCTACAGCAAGGTCCGATGGTAGGTCTGGCTTGTTTTGGGTAGCTCCGGCTATGTTCGTAGCTAGGTCCGACTTCTTGGTAAGGTCCGACTAGTTTTGGTTAGCTCCGGTGAGTTTTATCTTTAGCTCCGGCATGTCTTTGATAGCTTTGGCATATATTTGATAGCTCCGGCATGCTTTTTCTAAGCTCCGATGTACTTTATCTAGCTCCGGTTTTGGGTTGACTAGTTTTGACTAGTTTTTGGTAAGCTCCGGTGCTAGGATCTACTAGTTTTGGTAAGCTCCGGCAGGTGCTTCATTGTACTAGTTTTGGTAAGCTCCGGGTCAAGCTCCGACTTGCTGTGGGATGGTCCGGAACTTGACCGCAATACTTCTGCTTTTCATTTGCAAAGTTTTGAACTTGCTTTATATTCTTGGAAAGATTGCTTAGTATTCATTTGCTAAGTTTTTGGTGTGTTTTGGTTGATATGGATAATATTTTGTTACCGTGGTTTTGCAACATGCTTATGTGAGGTTCTCACGTAAGGTGTTGTGTTCGGAACTGACGTGAGTCAAGTCGAGGACTTGGGCTCGTATGGATTGGTTGTTTATTCATGTGCAGGTGTTGCTTGAGTTCAAGACATGGCTGGTGACGGGATCCATTGGACTAGTCTCAGGGAGGAGATGAGGTTCCAACAACCAAATTCAGGAGGAATTGTGGTTGAACTGATCAGGAGGTTACGCAGCATGTTTGGATCAAGAACAATGCATATGAAGGTATCATGGACGTCATTGGAAGATGTTTGCACGTGTGCAAGGAGTGCATGGACGTGGCTACATGGTTTCGAGACGTGATGAAGATATGTGGACGTAAAGAAATTGGTCGGAAAGGTCCAACCGACTAGGTTATGGACTCAGGCTGCGGCTGAGTCGGGTTTGACTCAAATATGGAAAGATTTGAGTTGGTTATGATAGGATTTCATGTGGGTCACGAATTTGAGTTGTTTAGGAATGTGGGATACGTTCCTAAGGTGTTTGGAAGTCTTAAGGTTGCTTCTATCTGCGTATAGAAGAATTCTAAGCAGTTATGGAAAGTTACGATTCGTGAACAGAGTAGGATTGGAGTCTTAGTTGATATTGGGTTGGCCTAAGGGCTGGTTATATAAGCAAGGGAGCCCAGAGCTCGTGGTGCACGACTTTGGGGCTGTTCCTCTTGTGTTATATTGAATAAAATTCATAGTTTGAAGGAACTTTTGTGCCTTGTTCGTCCGACTTGTTCCAGACAAGTTTTACTCGTCGAGTTTCTGGACAGCACTACCTTTCGTCGGTGGTTTTATCATAACTCGAGTTTTACAGATCCAATTGATGTGATTCTTTTTGGGTTGTCTTCACAACTTTATTGTCTATCATCTGTAAAAATTTCACAGTAATTGGATTTGTGTTCTATGATCTACACGAGTTTCTTTGCAGCGTTCCAGAACTGTTTTTCTCGGGTAGGGCAGATTGACCATTGTTTGATCTTTCGATCATAACTTGAGTTTTTCTTGACGGATTTGAGTGATTCTTTTTGTGTTTTCTTCGTGACTTGATTCTCTCTGATATCCATCACTTTTGTCACGGTGAAACACATTTAGATTAGTCTCACACACGATTTCTTTAACAGATCGTTTTTCCGCCGAAGGGGTTGAGGTTTAAATTGTTTCCGCTGCGTAAGATTTTTAAATCTACCATTCACCCCCCTCTGGTAGCTTTTCACGTGCTCTTCGATCCTACAGTTGGTATCAGAGCCACGGTGCTCTAATCTTTGTGATTTGCGCGTGTTTTGTGACTAATCATCATGGAGAAGTACTCTGCCAAACCTTGTGTGTTCGCTGGTATTGATTTTCAGGTTTGGAAGGCACGCATGGAGGCTTTCATCCATGCACAAGGCTTTGCAATATGGGAGAAGGTATACAAGCCTTACGAAGTGCCATCAAACGATCAAGTTACAACTACAAATCTGAGAGATGTCGACAACAACAACAAGGCTCGGAACTTGATCATACAAGGATTAACACAAAGCGACTTCGACCATGTTGCACACCTCCGATTTGCATACGATGTGTGGAAAGCACTTTGTGACTACCACGAAGGATCCAACACGATCAAGGAGGTAAGGCAAGACATGTTCAAGAAAGAATACATGCGCTTCGAGATGCAACCCAATGAGTCAATTGATGATCTCTTTGCTCGCTTTAATAAAATTCTCAGCAACTTGCGAAGCGTCAATGTTAATTTTTCAGATACTAAAAATGCTAGGCAATTATTAAGTGCATTAGACATGTCAATTTGGGAGATGAAAGTTACATCTATTCGTGAATCTACTGTCATGAGTACACTTACTTTAGATGTGCTATATTCCAAGCTAAAAACTCATGAAATTGATATAATATCACGTAAGAACCCCAACAAGTCTATTGCTTTTGTTTCTCAACGTGATATGCCTAGCTCCGGCCAATCTTCATCTTGTAGTACACTTGCTTTGTTGTCCTCCCTAACCCTTGAACAGATTGAGGAGTTTCCAGAGGAGGAGCTAGCACTTCTCTCTACGAGGTTCTCAAAAGCATTGCAAAATGTGAGAACTAGAAGGAGAGGAAGCTCCGAACCTCAACGATGCTTCGAATGTGGTAAGACAGGATATTTTCGTTCAGATTGCCCTAACCTTTCAGGTCCTACTTCCTGGGATGAAAAGAAAATAAGAACAAAGCACTCCTCTACAAAATATACGAAGAAAAAGAAGGGTACCATAGGACGCAAGATGATTAACAGCTTCATCACCGCACTTCAAGAACTTAGTTCAAGTGATGTAGACTTTGAAAGTGATGAAGATGATGACGATCTGGCCAACTTATGCTTCATGGCGGGCAAAACAAGATCAAGGTCAAGTCAGGAGGATGCAGAACACAACAGTGAAGACGATGAGGTATGTTCTACCTGCAATGAAATGTGTGATACTATTTCTTGTGCAACTATTATTGTCAAGAAAAGGGACAAAAAGCTTAGGGATAATGCTGCTAAAATTGAATCGCTAGAATCTGAAATTAACCGTTTAAAAACTTTGATTCCTAGTGATGAGGCATGTCCCTCATGTGACTTAATCTATGAACAATTGTCCACATTAAGAAGTGCACACTCCTCCACTCTAGATAGACTTGATGAAGAAATTGAAAAGAACAGAGAGCTTGCTGCACTTAATGATAAAAACTTGAAAGATGCTAGCTGTTCTACAATTGATTTGCATTGTTCTACTTGTGATGATCTTGATAAGAAACTACAGGATGCTTTGAATGAAATTTCTATATTGAACAATGCTTTATGTTCTCATGAAGTTAAATTTTGTTCCAATTGCAAACTAAAAGGAAAAACTTCATGTAAAAATTGCCTTGATCTGTCCAATAAACTTGATGACATGCATAGGACATTAGATCGGTTTTGTAATGGGAATAAGAACCTAAACTTACTGCTAAATTCTTCCAAGTCTTGCAATGATAAAACTGGTTTAGGTTTTGATTCTCATGCTCACGCTAAGGCACATCCACCTAAAATTGTAAAGTCATTAGGAAGTGGTTGGTTTCAAACAGTTCCTAAACAAAAAGGAGTGGTTTTCAAATCTATAGGAGTGTTGCCTCATTCGGTTTCAAATAAAAATATTGCTTGCTCATCTAGACATGAACACAAAGTTAAATTTCATTGTACCTTCTGTGGTAGAGATGGTCATGTCATAGATTTTTGTTATAGACTAGCTAAACAACAGAAAAGGGAAAGAATGGTTGCTAGATCTCATAACTTTCATGCAAAATTTGCTGCACACATTGAACCGAATGTACAACCTGATGTTTTAAGTCAAAAACATTCAAAGTTTACCTCCAGACCTTCTGTTTTTGCCTCCGGAGCTATAGATTTTTGTGCTACACAAGTAACACCTTATAGGTCAGTAGTTAAGAATAAAAAATCTCAAACTTTGACTCATAAACCTGCTATTTTGTCTCAGCTTCCGCGTGTTTTTCCTGCTGCACGTCGCGTGACTCAATACTGGATTCCTAAATGCCTTTTGACTAACCCCAGTATTGAGTCATCGACGTATTGTGCTTTTATGTAGGTTACACGTTTGAGGAAGGAGAACATTTGGATTGTGGATTCAGGTTGCTCACGCCACATGACCGGTAACAAAGATTGGTTCTCCTCCCTCTCTTTTGTGTCACGTGTAGAGAATGTTACTTTTGCTGATAATTCTTCAACTCCTATAATTGCTAAGGGTTCGGTTAGAGTAAATGATCACTACACTTTGAAGGATGCAACACTTGTCAAAAATTTAAAATACAACTTGCTTTCTGTTGCACAATTGCCAGATGAAAATCTAGAAATTATTTTCAATAAAACTGCTACAAAGTTGTAGGTTCAAATAGTGAGCTTATTTTTAACATGTCTCATTTTGGAAGAGTTTTTAAATCTCATTTTGATATGTCTTCCTCTAAGCATAGGTGTCTAGTTGCTAATGATTCAAAGGACTTATATTTTTGGCATCGTAGACTTGGTCACGTAGGCTTTGATCACCTAACGCGTGTTAGTGCTCTTGATCGCATACGTGGGCTGCCTAAGCTTAAAGGGGACAAAGAAATTGTGTGCTCTTCTTGTAGACATGCTAAGATGGTTGCAGGTTCACATACTCCTCTCACAAAGATCATGACAACTGAACCATGTCAACTTTTGCATCTTGACACCGTAGGACCTTCACGTGTTCAATCCTTCAGAGGTAAATGGTATGTTCTTGTTATCGTTGATGATTATTCTAGATACTCTTGGGTTTACTTTATGGCGTCTAAGAATGAAGTTTTTAGTCACTTTAGAACTTTATTTCTTGGATTATCAATTGATCACCCAGGATCATTAAAAGCAATTAGAAGTGATAATAGAACTGAATTTAAGAATCATTTTTTTGATCACTTTTGTGCTGAAACTAGAATAGATCATCAATTCTCTTCACCATATGTACCTCAACAAAACGGTGTAGTAGAAAGAAAGAACAGAACCTTAGTTGAGATGGATAGGACTATGCTTGATGAATATCAAACTCCTAGGAAATGTTGGGCTGATGCGTTAGCAACCGCTTGTTATGTCTTAAATCATGTTTTCTTGCACGCTAAGCTAGGTAAAACACCATATGAGCTTCGGTTTGGACATAGGCCTAGTGTTACACACTTTCGGGTTTTTGGTTGCAAATGCTTTGTTAAGAAACATGGTAATCTTGATAAATTTGAACCTAGATCTATTGATGGCATGTTTCTTGGTTATCCATCTCATACTAGAGGCTACCGTGTGCTTTTACTTGACACTAACAAAATTGTGGAGACTTGTGAAGTGTCTTTTGATGAAGCTAGCCCAGGTACTAGCTCCGGTGTTGTAGGACCAAATCCGTATCCTCAGGGAGAGGGTATTTTCGAAGATGAAGAAGAGCCGGTGATACTGCTTGGTAGTTCCGAAGTTGACACGTGTCCAACTCCGGACATTGAACAAGCTCCGGCTATCACCTATGCTGGTCCTGATTGTCCACAAGTCACAAGCTCATCAATCTACGATGAACCTAATGAAGAAGAAGCTTGTGAGACATCTGTTCCCCTACATTTTTACAAAGATCATCCCCCACAACAGATGATTGGAAGCTTGCACGAACGAGTCACACGATCCAGGTTTAGCGATCCAAACTCTCATGCTCATTCTGCTTTTGTTGCTTCTTTTGAACCCAAAGATATATCACACGCACTCACTAATGAATCTTGGATTATTGCCATGCAAGAAGAGTTAGAAAATTTTAAAAGAAATAATGTTTGGAAACTTGTACCTCCACCTCAAGGTCACACTTTAATTGGAACTAAATGGGTATTTAAAAATAAACAAAGTGAAGATGGGGTTGTGGTTAGGAATAAGGCTAGGTTGGTTGCTCAAGGTTTCACTCAAGTTGAAGGTATAGATTTTGATGAAACTTTTGCTCCTATCGCTAGATTAGAAGCCATAAGAATTTTGTTAGCTTTTGCAGCATCTAAAGGTTTTAAACTATATCAAATGGATGTTAAAAGTGCTTTTCTTAATGGCTACATAGATGAGGAGGTTTATGTCAAACAACCACCGGGTTTTGAAAATCCAGATTTTCCTAATCATGTTTACAAACTGTCCAAAGCCTTATACGGTCTCAAACAAGCCCCTAGAGCATGGTATGATAGGTTAAAAACATTCTTACTTGAAAAGGGGTTTACCATGGGCAAGGTTGATAAAACTCTTTTTGTGCTTAAGCATGGCAATGACTCATTATTCATTCAAGTGTATGTGGATGATATTATCTTTGGTTGTGTTTCTCATGATCTTGTGTCCAAGTTTTCAACAATGATGAGTTCCGAATTTGAAATGAGTATGATGGGTGAAATCACTTACTTTTTGGGGCTGCAAATCAAGCAAACCAAGGAGGGTACCTTTGTGCATCAAAACGAAGTATACCAAAGACCTCCTAAGGCGCTTCAACATGGACAAAAGCAAGCCTCTTCGGACACCAATGGGAACAGCAACAATACTTGAACTTGATGAAGATGGTGAACCTGTGAATCAAAAAGAATATAGAAGCATGATCAGATCACTTTTGTACCTCACGGCATCAAGATCGGACATACAATTCAGCGTATGTCTTTGTGCACGGTTTCAAGCTTCCCCACGTGTTTCACATCGTCAAGCCGTCAAAAGGATTCTCAGGTACTTACATGGAACCCAAGAATTTGGCATTTTTCTTCCTTCTTCCTCAACCGTTACTTTGAAAGCTTTTTCGGATGCTGATTTTGGGGGTTGTAGGATTGATAGGAAAAGTACTTCCGGTGCTTGTCATTTTCTTGGTAATTCTCTTGTTGCTTGGTCCTCTAGAAAACAAAATTCAGTTGCACAATCCACAGCCGAATCTAAATATGTAGCTGCTGCTAGTGCTTGCTCACAAATTCTTTGGATTGTTCAAACACTTAAGGACTATGGGGTTGATCTAGATAGTGTTCCACTGTTTTGTGATAACACTAGTGCCATTTGCATTGCTAAAAACCCCGTGCAAAATTCTAGAACTAAGCACATTGACATTAGGTATCACTCTCTCCGAGATAATGTTGAAAAAGGAAACATTGTGCTTCACCATGTAGATACCGAACATTAATTGGCTGACATTTTTACAAAACCTTTGGATTTCACTCGTTTTTGTTACATTCGTAGTGAAATAGGGGTTATGCATCCTCATGGCTTAAATTGAGGGGGAGTTTTGAAACTTGGGAAGTCTATGTGTGAATCTGAAATTAAAATAATATGAGCATAGTATTTCATACATATATGACTTTGTGATTCCTTTTACATGCTGAAAGTTCTTACTACATTACTCGTGTTATACATTTTGTAGTTTTTGCCATGTCTAGTAATTGGAATAATTACTTACACTAAAACTGGTCATGGTCGAACTTTCTTGTTGTTTTGAACTTGTTACATGTTCACAAGTGCTTTTAATCATTAAGAATTAATCAAGTAATCAACTCACATGTTGAGTTTTTATGAACAAATATAAATTGAGAAAAGATCAAGAGAATATGCATGCATCGCACTTCTTCTTTTGAGATGGCTTGTCATTGCACTTAGATATGAACTTGGAAGAAGTTGTGTATGACTAAAACCATGTCCTTAAGCTTCTGATTGTCAAATGACATAGGCTTGGCTTGGTTGGTTAGAATAAGGCATATGCGCATATAATCTCTTGCAAATATCATATGATCTAAATTCGTGTTTTGAAAAATAATAAAATGCAGCAACTAGTGTCATTCTTTCAAGTTATGAAATAGTTAAGTTTGTGAGATCATGACTTGCTTAAATTGAAAATTACATTTGATCTCTAGCATGGCTTACACTACTTTATGTATTTCATTGATGTGATAATGTAACCTACTTGATAGTATGACTTGGATGAGATTTGTTTATATGTATATGTTATAATATGCTCATAACAACTAAAGGGGGAGAGATAATTTGTTTATGTGCTCATGACTTGCTGAATACATTGTCAAAGGGGGAGAGATTAATCACACAATCAAAATGGGAAAGATAATGTGCATGGGGAGAAATGATAAAGGGGGAGAGATATCTGAATTTTGAATTTTGAATTTTTGCTTTTCTTCTCATTTTATTTTTGATTTACAAAGGGGGAGAAATTGTTTTCAAAACTTTTATGTGAATAAGCCAATGTTCGGATTTTAAATGGTGTTGCCAATGCATTCATCAAGGGGGAGATTGTAAGACCTATGTGTGCTGAATACATTGGCTTGTAGTGAATATACTTGGCTTTGATGATAAAAGTTTTGAATATCACCAAAACACCTTTTTATCTTGGTCCGACTCTAGCTCCAAGCTACAGCAAGGTCCGATGGTGGGTCCGGCTTGTTTTGGGTAGCTCCGGCTATGTTCGTAGCTAGGTCCGACTTCTTGGTAAGGTCCGACTAGTTTTGGTTAGCTCCGGTGAGTTTTATCTTTAGCTCCGGCATGTCTTTGATAGCTCCGGCATATATTTGATAGCTCCGACATGCTTTTGCTAAGCTCCGACGTACTTTGTCTAGCTCCGGTTTTGGGTTGACTAGTTTTGACTAGTTTTTGGTAAGCTCCGGTGCTAGGATCTACTAGTTTTGGTAAGCTCCGGCAGGTGCTTCATTGTACTAGTTTTGGTAAGCTCCGAGTCAAGCTCCGAGTTGCTGTGGGATGGTCCGGAACTTGACCACAATACTTCTGCTTTTCATTTGCAAAGTTTTGAACTTGCTTTATATTCTTGGAAAGATTGATTAGTATTCATTTGCTAAGTATTTGGTGTGTTTTGGTTGATATGGATAATATTGTGTTACCGTGGTTTTGCAACATGCTTATGTGAGGTTCTCACGTAAGGTGTTGTGTTCGGAACTGACGTGAGTCAAGTCGAGGACTTCGGCTCGTATGGATTGGTTGTTTATTCATGTGCAGGTGTTGATTGAGTTCAAGACATGGCTGGTGACGGGATCCATTGGACTAGTCTCGGGGAGGAGATGAGGTTCCAACAACCAAATTCAGGAGGAATTGTGGTTGAGCTGATCAGGAGGTTACGCAGCATGTTTTGATCAAGAACAATGCATATGAAGGTATCATGGGCGTCATTGGAAGATGTTTGCACGTGTGCAAGGAGTGCATGGACGTGGCTACATGGTTCCGAGACGTGATGAAGAGATGTGGACGTAAAGAAATTGGTCGGAAAGGTCCAACCGACTAGCTTATGGACTCAGGCTGCGGCTGAGTCGGGTTTGACTCAAATATGGAAAGATTTGAGTTGGTTAAGATAGGATTTTGTGTGGGTCGCGAATTTGAGTTGTTTAGGAATGTGGGATACGTTACTAAGGTGTTTGGAAGTCTTAAGATTGCTTCTATCTGCGTATAGAAGAATCTTGAGCAGTTATGGAAAGTTACGATTCATGATCTGAGTAGGATTGGAGTCTTAGTTGATATTGGGTTGGCCTAAGGGCTGGTTATATAAGCAAGGGAGCTCAGAGTTCGTGGTGCACCACTTTGGGGCTGTTCCTCTTGTGTTCTATTTAATAAAATTCGTAGTTTGAAGGAACTTTTGTGCCTTGTTCGTCCGACTTGTTCCAGACAAGTTTTACTCGTCGAGTTTCTGGACAGCACTACCTTTTGTCGGTGGTTTTATCATAATTCGAGTTTTACAGATCCAATTGACGTGATTCTTTTTGGGTTGTCTTAACAACTTGATTCTCTATCATCTGTAAAAATTTCACAGTCATTGTATTTGTGGTCTATGATCTACACGAGTTTCTTTGTAGCGTTCCAAAACTGTTTTTCTCGGGTAGGGCAGATTGACCATTGTTTGATCTTTCAATCATAACTTGAGTTTTTCTCGACGGATTTGAGTGATTCTTTTTGTGTTGTCTTCGTGACTCGATTATCTCTGATATCCATCACTTTTGTCACGGTGAAACACATTTAGATTAGTCTCACACATGATTTCTTTAACAGATCATTTTTCTGCCGAAGGGGTTGAGGTTTAAATTGTTTCCGCTGTGTAAGATTTTTAAATCTACCATTCACCCCCCCTCTGGTAGCTTTTCACGTGCTCTTCGATCCTACAGAACTTTTCTGCGAACATCGGATGATCCGATGTCTCCCCTTTAGTAATCATCAGTCAAGTTTACTTTAGCTGACGTCAGTGTGTGAGATATGACCGTTGTTAGACCGATGTTGCACCTGTCTTCTCATCGGATGATCCAGTGGCTTTTCCTCCAGAATTGACTCAAACTTGATGCTTACTGGAGTGATTGACCGATGTGTATATTTCTGTACATCAGATGATCCGGTGCTATACTTGGTCCAAGGATATTGCAAACTGTACTGATGGACTGATGTAGCTGAGCCCTTAACATCGGATGATCCGATGAGTGCTTTGTTCTGAGGTCTTCTTCTTCTGCTGAACCAACTCGACCGATGTGTTGTTCTCAAAAATCATCGGTTGATCCGGTGAGTTGATTTTGTTTGCTCTGAGTTGTTTCTAAGTGATTCTTTTGTGTCTTGCTCGATTGACCTCTTAGACTTTTGTTGGAAATGTACTTCTGATGGTTGTCAAGCATTAAGTGTCATCAATTGTGGTTGAATAACTTTGACATAAGAACTTTCACTTCTTGTCTTCATATCATTGATTTGATCTCATAAATTGATTGTATATGGGTCTCCAATGACATATTGATTTCATTTGATTGAGTGATTATGGGGACCTTGCATTCACAAATTCATTAGTAAAATCCAATGGTTGTCATTAATCACCGAAACCGTACCTCATGGGGGCCTAGATGCTTTCACACCTGAACAAAATATTTTAAACTTTGTATAGCTGACATTGTAATGTTTTGGTAAATATCAAATTAATTTATACTCACATATTATTCACATTTGTATATCTCATAAAAAAATCCTTCACTTAATTTTGTTTGTATGAACATAATTGTATCATTTATACATGTATGAATTTTGTTAATTTTTTAAAAACATTCCAACATGTCAAACTTCAAATTATCCATTATTCTAACTAAATGCTCATATACATATGAGGCATTCATCAAATTATGAACACACATTGATTCAAAAAAATTAAAAAAATCTGAAAAAATTCACAGAGGTTGGTATGATGAGTAAAAATGTCCACTTAGAAAATAAATGAGAAAACATTATATTCATCAAGATAGAAAAGTGAAAAATAGCATTTGTTGTATGTTTTTTATGTTCTGACCAATTTCAAAGGATTTATGAAGTGAAAATTAATGGTAACCTTTACTTATCAATAATATTACAAGAAAATGGAATTTTGCCTTTTTAAAAGACTCACATTTAATCAAGAATATTAATTAAGAAGAAGTAAATATCTTCACATGCGGTTGGTACTTAATAACCGCCTGAGAAGATATTTATCTCAGGCGGGTATTACTTAGTAACCGCCTGAGATAATTGTATCTTCTCAGGCGGTTGGTAAGTAAAACCCACCTGAGGTAACCATCTTCTCAGGCGGTCGGTACTTAAAATCCGCCTGAGAAAATGGGAGTCTATATATACCCCTCGGCAGCGTTGGAAAAACCTAACCCGGGCGAAACACTTAGACGCTGTTAGGCTACCAAAATTTCATTTGACGCCAATTGTTCGCTGCTGTCGCCGCCGAGCTTTGCCCTCATCACTTCCAGGTACACCGAGCGAAGCCATTGCCGTCGCCGCCGAGCTTCAAGGTAAACTCTAAACCCTTCGACCTTCCATCCTCCTTCGCCGTGCCGCCTCCCTCCCCGCCCTCGCCGCCGCCTTGCATATCCTTGGTTAGGGTTCAGGAATTAGAAAATGGTAGGCACCCTTGGTTTGGGTTCGGTGGAATTCAAAAAACTGTCAAGTTCGGTGGCATCTTTGGTTAGGGTTTGGTGGGTCCATCTTCTAGCAGTGCTGGATGCCAAACATATGACGTATCACTCAAATACGTAGGATTGTGATGATAATGGCCATATTGGCACAATTGAAAGAAATTAGTGGCTACGATTTGCATTTTTTAGTACAATGGTCAAATTGAAATACATGAACATGTACAATAAACATATATGTATCTTATCCTTTGGAGAATGATATATTACTATGTTGAATCATTCTTGCTGATAGTGTAGCTGTTATATGACTATGAATTTGTTTATTGAATAGCTTATTCAATCATGATGATGTGAAGAATTACAGAAGGATTGCATGCGTTAAAACAATTATGTATCCCATTATTGAACTCAGCTTAATATTAAGGCATTTCACAAGAAAAAATTTTATGTACCCATTTATGATTTGTTAGCACCATTTGTATGAAACTAGATATATTGGGACTTCATTCTGTTGGATGATCTGGGTATCTAGTTCACCCAGTAGAGGAGTCGAACTTGGACTTTGGACAAAGGTGCGGAAACACCATTCTAGGGGTATTATGATTGTTCTAGATAAAGCAGATTTCGTCCTTAACGATATTAGTAGAGTCCTACTCGAAATAGAGTTAGGAGTCAGATTCAGTTTAGGAACAAGTCCTAGTCCTAGTATGAATTGAGTTACAATCCATATAGGATTTGGAGTCACATGAAGGGGGATTTCAAAAATAAGCCCCCAACCCCTCGACCTGGTTAATCCCATCCTATCAGAAATATTCCACCAAAGGTTTCATATGCCCAGACTTGATCAAGTCACCTAAACCTCGTGAACCTCTAGAACTCACCAAGTTTATCACTATAGGAGGCGCCGACTTCCCTGTCTTTTTTTCTGAATAGCCAGGACAATTGACCATCCCAGAAATCCTTGGTGCCACCATATGTGGAGTACGTAATGCCTTTCATGATGGCTGAACCTATTGCCATGATGAGCCCATTTGGTGCGGTCGTGCACACCAGGATTAGATTTTGGCGAATGTTTCTGGATTCCTGATTCGTTTGAGAATGTGGGTCTTTTATCTCTTTTTACCGTGCAAATCCCACGGTTGTAGAGATGATCGCTGAAAAAGAGTGTCTCTTCTCGCCTGCAGCTACCTCGCCTCGCCTCACCTTACCATCCAAATCCAAGTGCCACACTTTGCGATTCTTGATACTGGAAAAAGGCTGGAGGATTTGCCTTTTGTCTCTTGCTTGATCAGTTATAGGTCTGGAGCTAGGCGTCGCCTAGTAAACCTCAAGAACATGGTCGCCACTCTGAACGAAGCTAGCCTATTTAGAATAAGAAGATAAAATTGCCATTGTTGGTGAGCAACTTTAACATGCTTGTCACCCTGGCAATGTATAGGAACCTTTTGGTCAGTCGTCTTAAACCCTAGAATGCCTTATCAAATCCTAGAATGCTTCCATCTTTTTCTTCATGCAACACTTCATGTAGAGTTAATATGCCATTTATTAGATTTTTTGTCTTATTAGTTCTAGCATGGAAAGCCCTAAGAAGACTGATCCTGGTAGTAACAATAAAGAAGACAATATGGAGTTTACTAACTCCAGCAGTTCAGGCTCCTATCATAGTCCATCGGATCCTTTTCCGAATATAAAAATTAAAAAGAGTTCAGATGATCTAGACCCGGAATATGATCCTGCCGATGAGGTATGGATCACGAATCTTAACTTCAGTAGTTCAAGTTAATGTTGGTTGTCAAGTATATGAAGTCTTATAATTCTTTTCTACCTAGATTAATTGCGAAGACAATGAGGTGACATCGGCTCCTAAAACCGCAGAAGGTTCTCCAATGGATGAATCCTCAACTTCACTCAAGCGGAAACGAGGGCAACGAGGTCCAAATAAGGGTCCATTGGACCGCATCATGTACATAACAAGGGTCGGTCCAGGTGGGCTTCCCCAGGAACCACTGGATTCAGTTACCAAGTACCGTAATGCATGCGGTTTTCTTGTTAGGGAGGTTGTGCCGATCACAACCAAGAATTGGAGGAAATTACCCGAGCAGGCCAAGAATGAGTTGTGGGAAAGGATCAAGAAACTATTCAAGTTCCCGAAAGACATAGAAGAAGCTGTAAAGAAAGCAACATTGGTCTCTTGCGACAAGAAGTTTCGTGGCTGGAAGAGTGAAATGAATGCTTATGTTAAGGCCGATAAGGTCCCTAGCTGGAGGAAGATGGGAAAAATCACACAAGCTCGGTGGCAAGAGTTTGTTCGTCAAAAGAGCACACCTGATGCTAAAGCTCTAAGTGCAACTAGGTCAGAGCTTGCAAAAAAGAACAAATACCATCATCGCTTGGGGTCTGCCGGATATGCCCCCAAAGTCCAGAAATGGAATAAGATATTAGACGAAATTACCAGTAAGGACAATCATCACCCATTAGAAGGGTGCGATGAGCGAACTCAACGGTGGGTCTTTGCTCGGTCAGGTTTGACCAACGAGGACAAACTTGAAAATCCCGACTCTATGAATGAAGTAGAGGATAAAATGAAAGAAGTAATTGAAAAGCAACAGAAGGGTTTCTTCAAGCCGAAGAGGGAGAATGACCAACTTACCGCTATCTTAGGAAACCCTGAACACAGCAGACGGGTTCGAGCGGTCTCTTCTCAAATGTCTTGGCTAGATGGTTTCCCTAAAGATAAAGACACAGAAACAATTGCTCAAAAGGTCAAAGAAAATATGCATGAAATAATGGAACAACTTAGACAATCGGGACAATTAGTGGCACCGAGTACAGCGATGGTTCCAGTGCAGAAGGAGCAATTAGTATCTCCAACTGCCTACCCTAGCAGCGTTGGTTCTGTGCCAGGCTCAGGGTCAACCCATAAGTTCCTTGTCGATGATATTGCTAATGACAAATCTTGTCGTTTTCTTGCCCCGATAGGCAGAGCAGGGAACAAAACCAAACAGGTTGTCACTGCTATGGCAAAGCCTGATCGTGACTTCAACGGGAATCCACTTCCGTTGTATTATGTTGTGGTGCAAGTTCTTCAGATCATTGATAATGATTATGAAGATTATGAAATAGACCACGTCACACCTGAGGGGATCGCGACTCTGGGGTAGGCTGTCAACCAATTAATCCTTTGGTACTGACGCGATATCGTGTTGGACTATGAGCCAATTTCTAGCCCCGTCGCATCTCCAAATACTGCAACCCCATCTTCTAAGGCGAAATTGCATGAAGATCCACTCCCAGTCCAGGAAGATCCACTCCCCCTATGTCTCAGCAAGGATGATAGTAACCTTGCTAGTAAAGATATCCAAGAGCAACAAGTTGGACAACAGCTTCAAGCAGTACCAGAGCAAGCTGTTGCTAGTAAAGAGCAACCAGTTGAGCAACAGCTTGAAGTAGTACTAGAGCCAGCTGCTGGTAGTAAAGAGCAATCATTTGAAAAACAGGTTCAACAAGTCAGTGCCCAACTTCCGACGACTACTTCTCGATCATTAGTGTCTATCAAAGTTAGCCCATACGAAAATAAGAAACCTTCATCAGAAGTGTCAAAGTATTTGGAAACTATGAAGGAAAATATTATAAAATCGAGTGCATCTCGTTCTTCTCATGAGCCAGAATTAGGAAATATCGAGGAGTGGGAAGAAGACGGTGTCATGTATAATCGACGGACGGCTTTAGTTAAACCAGGAGTTTCAATATACAAGCTTGAGGATGTTCCTCCTAAATTTGAGAATGGGAAGCCGTTCATGACATCCGTACAACTTAGCAAACAACCCATCCCGCTCAGAAGAATGCATGAGCGGTACATCCTTGCCAGCACAAGATATGGTCTTAATTGCATCACATTTCGTATTCCAAAAGAAGCATTCTGGAGCACTGGAGAAGATAGACGAGTCATTTTATTTGAAGAGCTGCATCCCCTTTTGCATCGGGGCATGCTCGAAATCAACCTACTGCTCGTCTGGTGCTTGTAAGTGCTTTAATATTTTGTATTTGCTTTTCTTACTACACGCATACGCATTTCATGATATTATAACAATTCTGGACTTCTTCAATAGGATGCAATACATGGATAATGAAAAGTTGGCACGCAAGACTGGTATCCTTGACCCTATTAGGATTGCAAAGGCGCTATTCGACGTCCAGGCGGATCGAAACTCAACACAATTCAAGCACATGAAAAAAAAAAAGATTTTGAAAAAGCAATCGCAAAACTTAAGAAGGATAAAAGGACAAAAGTTGCAGCTTACATAGGACATGCAATGTTTAACTTTGTCACAGACGGCAAGGACCTCGTAAGGCTCCGTACAACTTCGAGTAAGTTCGACACATGACATTGAAATAACAGTTATTGGTAATTGTTAACACGTGTGTTTGTGTGTTTGCAGTGATCACTACATAATGATCTTCATCAAGCCAACGCAGGGAAAGACAACAGTCTTGGACTTGGCCGATTTCCCACCAGATCGTTACAAAGATTTCTTTTCCATTTTGAAATTGTACGTTTATTCAATAATTTTAATTTACACACATTTAGAATGTGTTGACAAGTTTTATATGACATTTCTTGTATTACAGCGATTGACGGTTTTACGCAGAACAGCTTGGCGGTGAGAAACCTTTCAATACGAATGCACTGGGCATTAAAACGTGTTATGCTTGTCCGAAGCAGTCTGCTGGGAGTGTCTTATGCGGGTATTATGTATGCGAGCATCTTCGGACCGCCGGCGTATATAGAGTGAATCGTGAGGATGTAAGTTATCCTTAATGTCGATACCTTATTTTCTTAATTTTGAGTTTAATTTTCATTGTAACTAGCATAGTTTAATACTTATATTCTCTGCTGTTCAATATTACCAGAAACATTATTTTTATATTTTGATTCCAACTTCAAAATTCAATTGCTCATAGTACATCTGCTCCAAAAATACCAACTAAATTCCTGTATACTCTCACTTTGATCTATACTTTGAGATTGTTCAAACCAACACATTCTAAACCTTGTTATGTGTTATATTGCAGCACACGAAGAATCTGAACGAAGAATGGCCGGTTTGTAGAAGTATTCCTGATGGAGGAACCGACAGGATTGCTTCTGAACTCTGTCAGTTCATTCGTCACAAAATTTTGCACAAAAAAAGGAAGTTCTTTGATGAGAATGGTGCAGCAGCTGATGTGCCACAACTTTGCTACTATGCCAATAGAAACAATTTTTAGTGAAAACTTGTAAACTATGAGATGACTTGTATGTGTAACTTGTACATATGTATATTGTTTTGTGAAGTTGACTTCTGTGATGATAATATTGTTGAATTTTGTTTTGTGATGATATTGTTGATTTTTGTTCTGTGATTATATTGAATTGACCTGGAAATTAGAAATAACAGCAGTAGTACTGCATAGGTTATGCCTTATCACAGGCAGTTATTAACCAACGGCTAGGCATGCCTGTGAAAAACAATTATCAAAGGCGGCTAGATACAGGTAAAGAACCATCTGTGATAACCTAATTATCACAGGCAGTTACTGTTATGGTAGAAACCGGCTGCGGTAAAAGGTCTTCACAGGCGGCTTGATGTAGGTCAACATCCGCCTGTGATAACACCATTATCACAGGCGGTTAGTTATGTTGCAAGACCCGCCTGTGATAAGACAATTATCACAGGCGGATATATATGTTGCACCACCCGCCTGTGGTAACTTATCTTCACAGGCGGCTAGCATAAGTAAAAATCGCCTGTGATAATGTTTCTTCACAGGCGGTATCACTTCTCTGCCTGTGAAATTGCGGATTATCACAGGCTCTTCATGTCAGGCGGTTTTAAAAACCGCGTGTGATAATAGGTTTGGAGCCGCCTGCGATAAGGCTTATTGCAGTAGTGCGGCCTCGGCTCGCCTCGCCCCCGCCGCCCCAGCCCGCCGCGCCCCCGGCCTCGCCGGCCCCGGACCGCCGCGCCTTTGCTGCGCCCCCGCCGCCCCCGGCCCCCGACGCCTCCAGCATCGAGGTGAGCTCGGTTTTTTTTCTTTCATTTTAAAATCCATATGCACAATAGGGAATTATTCCTACAAATTCTATAGATACACAATAGGGAATCATGCATGGTAGTTAGGGTTATTATTCTTACAAATACCTACGAACTCGACGGCCTTCTTGATGCCCCTGCACCTGGGCTTGCTGCACTTGCGCGCGTGGTGGCCCAGCAGCTCCCACACGAGGACCGCGTCGGCGACGGTCGGGTGCAGCAGCGTGCCCACCTCGAGGAGCAGCAGCTTGGCGTACAGGACGACGAGGAAGTCGAGCGCGGCGAGGGCGGCGAGGAGGACGACCGCGTCGACGGCGGCCATCAGGGAGCTGTCGCAGCAGGATCCAGTAGCCCTGGCACTGGATCAGGAGCAGGCCGCCAAGGCGGAGCTGTCCGGCGCCCTGCGGTGTTGCTCGAAGGTGCGGAGAAACTCGATGAGGCTGCAACACTCGGCCATCGCGGGTCTGGGAGCAACAGGTAATTCACCACCGATTCTGGTGCGAGTGGGCGAGCGAGGAGAGGAGCGGGCTGTGTGGTGGGGGCAACGAGATCTGTGTGGAACGAAACTGACCGGAAGGGGAGGGGGAGGAGGAGGCGATTGATTTGCCGATCGGATCCGTGCCCGCTCCTGCGCCGTGCGTTAGCGTGTGCAGACCGGGACCGCTGGTTTCACTCTTTCTGACTTCCTTCCCTGGTGCGGCCTGCTGATGCTGCTTGGTCCGACTGTGCCTCGCTTCCGTGACGTACGTCACCCATAGCGTACCGCCCGCCCGCCCTGAGGGCGCCGTTACGTGGTGCGAAGGGACCGAGAGCTTGAGGGGGTCACGTCCCCACTGACGTGTGGGGAAGGAAGCAAGGGACCAGCAGCGAGTGAAACCGAGGTGGTCCGCGAACCACGAACGCCTTCAGAATCACGAACGCCCGTGTACCTCCCCCTAACCGGCGGATCTCCCTATCCTCCTTCATCCCTTCGCAGCTCCGCTCCTCTCTAACCGGCGGCAGATCTGGCACCTCTGTCGCCATCGGCGGATCTGGCATCTCCTCCTCTCCACTGTGCTGGAATCTAGCACCCTGCCTCCGGATCTCTGGCGCCGGAATCTTCTCCCCTCCACCCGACACGGAATGGCCGCCTATACCCCAAGGCGAGGCGGAAGGCCTGCGCCTTGCGCCTAGGTGCGCCCAGACGAGCGCCTAATGGCGCCTTCCTGAACACTGATTATTAGATAAAAGGGAAACACAATTACTACAATTTTTTCTGTTTAGCATTAGAGTAACCTCTTAAAGCTGAAAATTAGGTTAGTAACCATTGTGTTTTAGCGAGTGAGGGACTTGCTTCTGGATCAACCAAAAGCATCATAATATGGTGATCTAGCTGGCCCAGTTATATTCAGTTCTTTGAGTGTTCTAGCTATTTTTATCAAATCGGTCTTGACATAATGCATTTTCTTTACATTGCTCAAGTCTCCTCCCCACCGTTCACACTCAGATCCACTTCACTGCTCAGGTATGGCACCATCATTCTTCTCATATTGTATATGACAGAGTTGCTTTTAGCTGTATATGATGACTTGTTGCTCTTATAGTAGCTGCCCTGATATGTATAATGTTCCAACTGTTTTTTATCAAACTTTTAATGATGTAACACATTTTCTTTAGATTTGCATCACCATGTTACTAGTTCATCCTATGTCAAGTGTGTGATCTAGATGTTGCTAGATGATTATGTTTTTTTAGGTTTAGATAATTTTTTGTCATGCTTTGGTAAATATGTTTATTATGCAA
Organism: Tuctoria greenei; assembly: GCA_036927565.1. Taxonomy (NCBI): domain Eukaryota; kingdom Viridiplantae; phylum Streptophyta; class Magnoliopsida; order Poales; family Poaceae; genus Tuctoria; species Tuctoria greenei. Next base: position 200,919,920 of record JAYESD010000003.1, on the reverse strand, counting down.
GTTACTATAATTTAAAAAAATTTCTCTTGTTCTTTTGATTGAGTGAGTGTTTAGAATTAATAATTTTTTCTATTCTGTTTAATGTATGTTTGGACTTTAGTGCATTCATATAATGTTTTTAAGTGACTACTTAATATATATAAATAAAGGGGTTTTGGGTCGGCTCGGACCAACCCGGAAGGGCACGACACGTAATAAGTGTGATCGTGTCGTGTAGACTATTGTAGTGGTACCGTATGCGTCAAGTCGACGAGGAAGCGAACGGGTTGGTAAGGACGTCAATGACCCGCGATTGCGTGGACGGTGGAAATAGATGTGGAATTGTCATCTAAGACCAACTTCCCTCTCACTCTTTCTCTAGTTCTTTCCTCTCTCTTTAATGACCTCAAAATGAAAATGAGCAACATAACCTATAGCAATGTATTACCCGTTTCGGATCGGCACGTCTCACATACCATTGGCATGTGAGATGTGCAGGTTCGGAATAGTCCCTTTTTGGACAGCCTCGGAGTGACCGAGGGGGCTTGGCTTGTGATGAGACGCGGGTCCGGATTTGGACGAGATTTCGGTGGCGTAACCCTGTTGTTCTCTGCTGCACCATTTTTGGGCGTGCAGTGGAGAACAGCGGGGTTATGCTGCCGAAATTTTGTTCAAACCCATATCACGCGTCTCGTCATGAGCACGCTCCACTCGGTCACTCTTGGGTGGGTTTAGGATCTATCTGCCTAGGTTGTAGGGCCGTGAAATAACATAACAATACATTAACGACAATTTCTTTTGTGTTAAACTGCAGAGCCAAACATGGGTGAAGACCGCAGTTGGATGTATACTAGCTGGCAGAGCAGAACTGGTGGTCACTCGGATGAGTGGTTTATCAAGTTAGATCAATTTTTACATCGAGCATTTTCGTTATCAATGGAAGATATGGTGCGGTGCCCATGTACAAAATGCCGGAACACCAAGTTTTTGAGAAGGTTGGAGCTTTCGTTTCACTTATGTCGAAACGGTTTCACTCCATAATATGAAGTGTGGACCTTTCACGGCGAGACTAATTCTCGAGTCATAGCCGAAGTGGATGAGGATGATGATATAACAGAGGTTGATAGGATGGATGAGATGCTAGAAGCTCTGGAAGCGGAGGATCCTCTTACAAATGAGGCAGGGAAGTTCTTCGAGGAGCTAAAGAAATCACAAGAGTCGTTGCATGAACACATGGTTGTGACCGTACTTGCTTTCTTGACCAGATTTATGGCAATTAAGTCCAAGTATTTTTTTCCATCAACTGCTACAATGATCTCATGAAATTGATCTGCGATATCCTTCCACAACCTCACAATCCGCCGATCGATATGTATCATTCAAAGATCAAGATATCTGGTCTCGGTATGAAGTATGAGAAAATCGATGTGTGCCCAGACAACTGCATGCTATTCTGGAAAGAGCACGCCAATGACAAGATGTGCTTGAAATGTGGTAAATCGAGGTATGTCGAAGTTGTTAATGACAATGGCGATAACATGATGACAGATGTCGCACATAAGCAGCTTCGTTACTTGCCTGTGACACCTCAGTTGAAGTGGATGTTTCTTTCAAAAAGAACCGGAAGACACATGAGATGGCACAAAGAAGGTAAACGTGAGAACAAAAAAATCTTGATGCATCCGTCCGACGGTGATGCATGGAAGGTGCTAGACCATTTCGATCCAGACTTTTCTCGTGATGCGAGGAATGTTCGCATCGGATTAGCGATAGATGGATTCTCACCATTCAGTACGAACGCCATGCCATACTCATGTTGGCCCGTCTTTGTCATTCCGTACAACCTGACACCTGCTTTTTGTACGAAGAACGAGTTCATGTTTCTCGGCCTCATTGTACCTGGACCTGATCATCCCAGGTCACGTCTCAACGTGATGTTAAAACCGCTGATCAAAGAATTGAAAGTCTTGTGGACAGGAGTCGAAGCGTATGACAGTTACAAGAAGCAGAAATTCAACTTTCGAGCTGCTTATTTGTGGTCCGTCCATGATTTGCCGGCATACGGCATGTTTTCCGGATGGAGCACTCACGGTCGTCTGACATGTCCCATATGTGCTTCAGACACGGATTGCTTTCGACTAACTCATGAAGGCAAAATATCTTACTTCGATTGTCACGGACGTTGGCTGCTCTCGAATCATATATTTAGGCAGCAGAGGCATGTCTTTCGAAAGAACACTGTTGTCACTAAAGGACCACCGAAGCGTCTCAACAGGTCACAAATTTCTGATATGTTGGACAAACTGGTGCCTGATGAAGGTCGTCCTGGATATTTCGTAGGTTATGGAGAGGAACACAATTGGACTCACTTATGTGGACTTTGGGAGCTACCGTATGTGAAGTCGTTGATTCTAATGCACAACATTGATGTCATGCATCAGGAGCGCAACATGAGCGAAAGTATCATAAGCACTTGCATGGATATGCCTGGCAAAACGAAAGACAATTATAAAGCTAGACTAGATTTGGCAGACATTTGTCACCGTCCGACTCTTGAAATCTCTGAAAGTGGTGGAAAGCCACGTGCTTCTTTCTGTCTTCGATCAAAAGAAAAGAAAGAAGTTATGAAATGGATGAAAACTTTGAAATTCCCAGATGGTTACGCATCTAGCCTGAAATGAGCCGTAAATGTTAACACAGGAAACCTCACTGGGTTGAAGAGTCATGATTATCACATTATAATGGAAAGACTCTTACCTGTTATGTTTCGAGGCTATCTAGATGATGCGGTGTGGAAGGTTTTAGTCGAGCTCAACTATTTCTATAGACAGCTTTGTGCTAAAGAAATCAAGATCGGGATGATGGATAAGTTAGAGAAGGAGATACCCATACTTTTATGTAAGATGGAAAAAAATTTCCACCGGATTTCTTCAATCCAATGCAACATCTGCTTATCCATCTTCCATTCGAAGCTAAAGTTGGTGGTCCTGTGAAATATAGGTGGATGTATCATATTGAAAGAGCGCTACGATATCTAAAACCAATGGTTGGCAACAGGGCAAGGGTCGAAGGGTGCATCACTGAAGCATATGCTCTTTAGGAAGTAGGATACTTTTCAAGTGTCTACTTTGCGGGAGAAAACAATATCAATACTTCGACAATGCGGTACAATGTGGACGAAACACCCCCTCTAAGCGACCTTTCCATTTTTTCAAACGAGAGGCGCCACCGTTGGTAGCTACACGACCTACGTGCTATCCGAACATGAAAGGATTGTTGCTTTACTCTACATGTACGAAAATATAGAAGGCATGCAGGAATACTTGGAGTAAGTGTTTGTCCTACATTTATGCTAATCGACATATTTTGCTACACATGTACTCTAAAAGACGTTTTTTCATATTCAACGAGTTCCACAGACAATGTTGGCCACATAGGCATCAACCTTCAGCCAAACAAGTCAAAGTGATGCGAAAAGAAGGAATAAATGGGGGGCAGAGTTTCCTATCCTCGTTTCGAGATTATGTAATATTCTCTCGTCTTCTATATATTATAAGTTACTATTATTAAAGAAGTATTATTTTAACTTATGATCATTTATGACAGTGTCAGACTCACAATGTCCATGAAGATTTGCGGCAGCTATCTTATGGATTGGTGAATGTTAGAAGCTATGGTCGATATGACGTAAATGACTTCCGATTCCATACAACTCATTTTGAAGCTATTCGTCCTCTTGCGGCAACATCAAATTTTGATGTTGTGACGAGAGCAATGGACACTCAAGGGAATTTAACCGATTATTATGGGATCATTAACAAAATTCTTGAATTTACTTTTACCAGAAATAAGACCCTTCGAGTTGTCTTCTTTAATTGTGATTGGTTTGATCGCACTCATGGAACTCAAGAAAACCAATTTGGAATGGTGGAAGTGAAACATAAGGACCGACTACTAGGTTACGATACATTTGTTCTGGCACGTCAAGTGGAACAACTGTATTATCTACCTTATCCATGCACGAAGCTCGGTGCTTGGTGGGTGGTATATAAGGTGAATCCTCATGAGCGGTTATATACTCCTGGGGATGATGGTTACCATGATAGCGAAGACGTTGAAGAAGTGTACCAAGAAGAAGAGTTGTCAGACACTTTTATCGTCGAGCTTGGTGCAGGACTCGATCAATTAGTTGGAGATGTTGAAGATGTTGAAGATGTAGAGGCAGATGATATGCGAAAACAGAAATTAGAACAGGCCACGATGGAAGATCGTTGGGCTGGTTTAAGGAGTAGGGCACAGGCACATGATAATGATGTTGATGAATTTTGGAAGTAATTACAAGTAATGTTTTCTTGAAGATAGTAACATGAATTTTGTATATTTTATTTGCATATTTACTGATTATCTAATTAAAATAGGTTGGCGTCAAAGAAGGGTAAGAAGGTGCCGCCGACGAGGGGGTTCTACCCCTCTAGACCTTAGGACGTTTTCGCTAGTGCCTCATCGACTGGGAGCAGACGCTCTCAACTGCTGGGGCACGTTCTGAGCAGCTCTAGAGCTTCATCACACGTAAATTTCACTCGCTTTTAACAAATTCTTTAAATTCAATTTCACATTAACCTTACTTATTAATCATTTGAATGTTGTAGTCCTCATCGACTGACTCAGAGGCTGCGGCGCTAGTTGACCTTGGCTACCCTTCGGTGAGCCAACCCTCGGCCAGCCAGACCTCGGCGAGCCAGCCCTCGGCCAGCCAGCCCTCGGCTGGCGATCCTTCTGTTCCTGAGGCCTTTGGCTCGGCTGGTGAGGAGTCGTATGGGTCACCTGACGTGGCACCCCAGCAGACGTGGAGGACAAGGAGGACTCACTTTGTCAGTCCTCCTGCGGTCCCTTCATAGAGGATCATGATTTGCCCAGTCGGAGATAGGTAATAAAAATTATAGTGTTCAATTTTAGTATCTTTTGATTACTTAAGTAATGAATCAATAAATATCTTGCAGGGTTTGGGACGACACATCTTTCACCGGTGAGAGACACCACAGACCGGTGAACGGATTCCTCGGGTCCTTAGTGCGTTTGCACTATCCCGGGGTCATCGACGGGGTGCCCGCTCTTTCGTGGGGGGACTACGCACACGTCCATCACCAGGAGCACGACAACCTTCAGGAGGCCGTATGGGCCAATTTTATGTTAAGTATGTTAAAAAAAAGTTTCTAAGTTTCAACTCTTAAACTCTTTAATGAACATCTCTTCAATATATTCTTTATCGCAGGCAAGATATACTTTAGAGGACCTGAACGACCATCGCCAGTTTGAGGATGCGAGGCGAGTGTTTCACTACAACGCTGCCAAGGTGCTTCGACAAGCTTTGTCGAACGCCCGTGTTCAAATTATTAATGAGCACTTGAAGGCGAACTAGCAGCACGTGCTACACTTCCGGCAAGAGGGCGGGATGCACCTGACGGAGGAAGAGTACGCGCAGGTACGCGAAGTGTAGTAATTTTTTTTTTGATAATTTCCTCGATGGTATTTTCAACGACTTCCAACTATGTGCAGGGCGACGTGAGCTGGTTGCAGGGTCGGGCCGATGCATTTCGGTCCCTTTGTCGCTACTGGGCTAGCGATGAGTTTAAAGCTAAGTCCGAGAAGGCTCGAGAGTGCAGAGGTGTCGAGGGGAAGAGCAGGCACAGGCAAGATAACCACTTGCGTTTAGCTAAACACATGGTAAGTGTATGTAACTTATGTTTATATATTTATAATATATTGTTCGTACTAACAGTATTGACAGGAGCGCGAGACAGGGGTGCCGCCGACCCCTGCTAAGATCTGGAAGAGAGGTCACAGGGATCCTTCTCAGCCAACGGGGTGCATTCATGCTGCAGCCAAGTGATTAGTAAGTTTAGAAATCATTCATATTAAATATAACTATATAGATTGTTGAACTTACACGATTTTCTTGTTTTGCAGGCTAAGTACAGGGAGGAGGCTAGGAAGATACACGGCGAGGATTTTGATTGGGAACGTCACCAATCGATCCTCAAGCCGCGTATGCAAGCGGTGGTGGAAAAGCACACGGAAGGTGAATTTACAAGTCATTTTATCATTTTCAATTCAAAGTATTCAAGATATTTCAATTTCATATTATTGACTCTCTTTTTTATAGGCTCGCCATATTCGACGGAGTTGTCGACTCGAGGGCGGGGAGACCTGCGAGAGGCAGCTCCACGCAGGCTTCTTCGGTGGGCACGACTGGTCGTCGCGCCTCGCAGAGGGACATTGAGATGCAGTCCCTCTTCAGGCGACAGGAGGAGTCGGAACGCCAAAGGATCGCGATGGAGGCCACGATCCAAACCCAGGCAGCAGCGTTGGCGCAGATATGGGAAACAATGGAGGTAACAAAATAAAAACTAAAGTTCTCATTAATTCAGCGTAAATGACATACTAATAGATAGCATTTAATGTTTGCAATGACAGGCCATGGCTCGGGCGCAAGGTCTGGGGATCCAGCTACCGGTACTACCACCGGTCCTTCCAGGCAATCCTTCTTCAGCGGGTTAGGTAATTTTCTATGTTATCCTTCTTCTCCAGCGTAAAAAGATTGAGATAGAAGAAAGAGGGAGATAGTTAGATAGAAGAAAATGATTGAGATAGAAGAAAGAGAGAGATAGAAGAAAGAGAGAGACAGAAGAAAGAGTGAAATATAGTTAGATAGAGTATGAGAGGAATGAAGAGAGAGAGAGGAAGATGTAGATGGATATAGAGGGAGGGGAATATAGAGGGAGGGAGATGTAGATGGAGATAGAGGGAGGAAGATAGAGGGAAAAGGATGGAAATAGAGAGATAGAGTGAGAGAGAAAGATAGAGGGAGAGAGAAAGAGAGAAATGAAAAGAGAGAGGAAGAGAGGGGGATCTAGATGAAGATAGAGGGAGAGGAAGGGAGAGAGAGAGATGTTGATGCATTTATATTCTAACTCTAAGTTTCATTAATTGCAGGGATCCGCGACGGCTGCACAAATGCCGTCGCCGGTTCTACCGCCACCTGGAATGAGGCACGACGACGACTTCGACTTCGAAGGTGGCTCTGGAGGTGGATACGGAGGTCAGACGGGCGAGTGAGCCCATATTTAGTTTGTTGATGTTGGTGCCATGTTTCGACGATGTTGTGATGTGTTTTAAGACTGTTGTGATGTGTTGTGATATTTATACTATCTGTTCTGTGATTCTAGCCATCGAGCCGGGTAGTATTTTCTGCTTTAAAAAAAAACTTATTTGCGATGGCTTTTTATACAGTACCGTCGCAAATAAGCATCCCGACCGTCGCAATTAAGCCACTGCTATTTGCGACGGCCCGGGCGTCGCAAATAAGATTTAATTGCGACAGCTGGGCCGTCGCAAATAGGGGTGTGGGTCCCGGGAGATGACACGTGAACCCTGCCGGCTGAACTTATTTGCGAAGGCCTGGCCGTCGCAAATAGAGCTTTAATTGTGACGGCCAGGCCGTCGCAAATACTGCTGTGGGGCCCACCAGCCCCCTGGCGATAACTTGCGACGGCCACTTTGAGCCGTCGCAAATAAGCTTAATTGCGTCGACTTATTTGCGACAGCTAGAAGCCGTCGGAAATAAGAAAAGCCGTCGCAAATTGCTTATCTGCGACGGTATTTTCCTTATTTGCGACGGCCCTGGCCATCACAAATGGTCGGGATTCCTGTATGTATAGAAACACCATTTTTGTGGCTACTGTCGAAGTGTTCTAGCGACACTTCATCCAGACCTGCTATGAGAGCAGCTCGCGGAGGTTTCTGATTGGCAGGGCTTAGTCCTCAATGGAGGGATCACTCGTATGAGAGTGGTGAGACGGTGATTTTATGTGGTTCAGGCTACCGGAGCGAAATACCCTACTCCATGTTGAGGTTGTATTGATGGTGTGTAAGAGTTTGTAGCGTGTGTATGCATTGGATTGGGGATCCTTTGTAACGGTGGCGGTCCGGTCTTTTTATAGACCAGGCCGGACGCCTTACAAGTAGGTTCCGGGGCCCGACAGGTGGCCCCAGGGCAACCTTATCCTAAAGATCTAAGGATTCTCGCATAAGCTTCCTCTAGTAGTGGCTTGAAGACCCGCCGTCTTGCCGCCTCCTATGGCAGTGGCCCATGCGTAGTCGATGACGGTGTGAAGGGATGTCCCGTCTGTCTGTATTGTCGTCGTAAGCTACCTACTTGGCGGAGCAGGGTAGGCCTGCGGCATCTTCACTATGATGTGATTAGGCCCAGTGGTCCCTGACTGTTGTCGTGCTCCATGTTATCCGTCGGAGGTGGGTGCATGTCTTCAATGCTTGATTTAGACAGGGCGCACCATCCCTTAACTCCCGCACCCCTCTGTCTAGAGCAAGTTGCGGGACGTGGAAGCTTCGGAGCTGGCCACTGTCGAGGAGGCCAAGTATAGTACTTCGAGGCACGTGGCAGTTCGGGGCCCTTTGGAGCATGTGACAGCTCTGGAGCCCTTCTTTGCGGGAGGTGTCCGACTTGGTGCTTCGAGCCACGTGGTTGCATCGAATCCCACTCCTATAGTGGAGTGAGGTCCCGTCTAGCCAAACATGTGGCGCCACTGGACGTACTTAGGTACTTTCAACCTGTGTGCGAGGGTACCCCATTTGCAGGATACCGACGGTGGCCCCTGGGTCCACCTAGGGAGAGGTGATGAGCCCGAGGGTGGAGCCCTATCTATGTTTTCCCGCACTGCTCTTTGAATTTTGTCTTGGTCAGCTGAAGCAGTGGGCGCTTCTGCCAATGCAACCATGCGTCCTCTCCTGGTCGAGAGACTATGGCGACGTGATCTTTGCTTGTGGTAGTATCTTTGCACTCTCCGACGCCTTTAATTGAGACGGTTCCCAATGTAGCTATATCACTTACGCTTGTTCTGCCTTTATGGGAAACGCTCCAGCTGCCTTCTCAGGTGGCTGACCGCTCAGGCCAGCTCTTCTGATAGAGGATCTAGGCCCCATTGTCATGGATGTTGTGGGTTGTGTAGTGCGATCCTGGCCTTGGTGATCCGCACGATGTGCTTAGGAGTTATGGGGGTGATCAAAAAGGAAACCTTTGCTAGAGGAGGTGGTTCCTTCCTTACTCACACCCTGCCGCCCGAGCTTTCGTCTTCTTCCTTGAGCGCTCGGACCTTCACCACTTAGCAAAAGCTCCTATACTTGATTGCTCTGATGGCCTCCATGCTGCCTTCTTTCCATTTTCAGACGGCAGAGGATCTGGTGTTGATGAGACGACTGCTTGGCTGGACGGCAGCAGAGGAAGGATGGATGATCCGTTGTGGATCTCCTGCTCTGCAAGACCTGTGCGAAGACGAGACTGTTCTCTTCGTTGCCTACGTGTCTGCGAGGTTTGGGCTCTGTTGTCGGGGTTCTTCCTCGCATTGGTGGAGGAATACAGGCTCAGCTGCACCACCTATCGCCAAACTCCACCATCGTGGTTGTCGTGTTCATCCACTTTTGTGAGACGTTCGTGGGCACCCCACCAACAGTGGAGTTGTTCCGGTTCTTCTTTGTGATGAAGACCACCGGAAGGAGCGCGGCAAGCCAAGTGGGAGCCTACTACTTCCGTCATTGGGACAAGATCTCTTGGATCTACATTGCTTCCCTCAAAGGGAGCAAGTGGAGCCGCTGGAGGGAAGACTGGGCGATCGTCCAAACCGAGGCCCACGCCTTGCTGAAGATGCCCTCTAACGACCCGAGGGAGCCAGAGGGGCCGAAGCCTCCGTTGTCGACTTGATCTCTGATTTCAGCAGCGGCTCTGATTCCGGAGGAGGTGCGGAGGAGTCTACGCCGATAGCCGCGTCGACGCAAGTCGTCCCAGAGCAGGTGCCAGAGGTTGTGGTGCCGGCATTGTCTTTGGGTCCAGAGGGCCTCAATCCGCCACGCGAGATGGGAGGTCAGGGTCTCTGGAGCAGCTCGGCCCGCCGGTAAGGCACATTTTCTTCCTCTACTATTTTTTGTTGTTTTTTCGCTCTAACAGGGTCGGTTGTGGCTTTTTAGGGCGTCGTTGGCCAACATAGTGCCCTTGGTGCTTCCTTGGGTAGGCTTGATATCTCCTGCACCTCCTGGAACTAGAACGGCGTCCGTTGTGCAGCATCCTATGCCTGAAGGTGCACCGGCTTCCAATGATGCCGCCGTTCATGCTCCTTCGCCAGTGGAGCGGATGGGGCTGAGGTGGTTCCAAACGTGGAGGCGGCCACTGTAGGTTTTGAAGAGCACGTGAAAAGCTATCAGAGGGTGGATGAATAGTAGATTAAAACCTTTTCAGCGGAAGCAACAAAAAATCCCTTGGTAGAAAATCAATCTGTTACAAACTGTGTGTGCAACTGATCTAAAAGTGTTCAACCGTGACAAAAGTAGTAGATATTATATAGAATCAAGTCATGAAGACACTACAACAAGAATCACAAAAAAACCATAGAGAAAAACACAAGTTATGATCAAAACATCAAACAAAGGTTAATCTGTTCTACCTGAGAAAAACAGATCTGCAACACTACAAAGAAACTCATGTAGATAAAAAACCACAAATCCAATGACTGTGAAATTTTCACATATGATAGATGATCAAGTTGTAAAGAAAACAAAAAAAGAATCACTACAATTGGATCTGTAAAACTCAAGTTATGATAAAACCACCAAACCAAGGTAGTGTTGTGTAGAAACTCGACGAGAAAACTTGTCTGAAACAAGTCGGACGAACAGGGCACAAAAGTTCCTTTAAACTACAATCTTTATTCAATAGAACAAAAGAGGAACAGCCTAAAGTCCGTGCTCCACGATCTCTAGCCCACCTTGCTTATATAACCAGCCATGAGGCCAACCCAAACTAAACTAGGACTCATATCCTACTCAGTTTCCACCAAAACTTTCAAAAACTGCTCAAAACTATTCTATACGAAGATAGAAGCAGTCCTAAGACTTTCAAAGACCTTAGGAATGTATCCCACATTCTTAAAAAAAACTCAACTTCGTGACCCACACGAAATCCTATCATAACCAACTCAAATCTTTCCATATTAGAGTCAAACACAACTCAGTTGCAACTTGAGTCCATAACCTAGTCGGTTGGACCTTTCCGACCAATTTTTATGTCCACATATCTTCATCACGCCATGGAACCATGTTTCCATGTCTATGCACTCCTTGCACACATGCAAACATCTTCCAACAACGCCCACAATACTTCCCGTCGCTAGCCATGTCTTGAACTCAAGCAACACCTGCACATGAATAAACAACCAATGCTTCCGAGCACAAGTCATCGACTTGACTCACGTTTGTTCCGAAACCACAACACCTTACGTGAGCACCTCACATAAGCATGTTGCAAACAATAGCAAAAAAGTGATAACAACCAAAATGCATCAAAAACTTAGTAAAAGAATATTAAGCAAACTTTCCATAAGTGTGAAGCAAGTTTGAAATATTTCAAGGTAAAAGCAGAACAATTGCAGACAAGCACCGAACCTTGCCAAAGCTAACATGACCTTGAGCTGGAGCTTACCAAAGCTAGCAGGACCTAGCATCGGAGCTAACTAAAGCTAGTCGGACCTAGCGCCAGAGCTTACCAAAGCTAGTCGGACCTAGCAAAAACATGTTGGACCTAGCCATAGCAAGTCAGACCTAGAAAAAGAAGTCGGACCTAGCCAAAACAAATCAGACCTAGCAAAAATAAGTTGGACCTAGAGACGGACCTTGTTGAGACGGGTGTTTTCGTAGTATTCCAAACTTTTATTGTCATAGCCAATGTATTTAGCACACATAGATCTCACAGCCACCTTGGTCATCACGGTTGCCCCTGGTGGGGCGGAACCGCCTACCGCTGATACTGTGCCAGCGCCCGATGTCATTGGCGTGCAAGATGGTGACTCACCACCGGCGACCAGCGGTACCCTTGTGGCAGGGGAGAGTGCTTCAACACCGGGCAGCGACGCGCTGATTCTTGGAGCTCCGACCGGGGAGCCATCTAGTCCCCGGGTGCTGACATGTTTTACAAAGTCAAGAGAAGAGGCGGAGAGGCAATCGTCTGTGGTGATGGCCATGTCGATCCCCCTCTGCAATGCTGTTGTCGCGACCCAGTCCTTCTTGCGGAAGATGCAGGTTGTTCTCGCCCAGGAGTGGGATCTGCTTGCTGAAGAGCGGCGCCTGGTGAAGTTGGTCGATGCCAAGACGAAGAAGCTCAAGGTGAAGGCCCTGAAGGCCCATGCCAATGTCGACGCTCGCCTTAGGTTGTGCGAGGATAGGCGGCTGGAGCTGGTCCATCGTGAGGTTTTCATTGCCGATCGGGAACAGGACTTGGTGGCAAGGGAAGAAGAGGTCTCCCGCAGTCTATGCATGCTGGAGGAGGGGCACCGAGCCATGCATAACTTGGAGCTCGCCATCAAATGTTGGGAGGACGACTTGGAGTGTTGTGCTCAGGAGCTCGCCGATTGGGAGGAAGCAGCGCGGAGAGAGGTAGAAGACCTCCAGGCCTCCCGCGCAGCCGAGGCGCAAGGGATCCGGGACTTCCTAGCCCATTCTAGGGCGGTGTTGGAACCCCTCGAACTTGGTCCTGTTCCGCGCGGGGAGCCATATCATGGGGTGGCCCAGCTGCTTCCAGCCTTGGACTCCTTCTGCTTGACATTGAGGTCGGTGAACACTGTCCTTGCAAGGCGGATGGAGGTCGAAGGGAGGGAGCTAGCGGAGCAGGTAGCCTCCCATGTATTGGATTGCTTCCACAGCTGGTATCTGAGGATCCCGCTGGATTCGGTAGAGAAGGGTCCCTTCAATGAGTGGGAGGAGGAGGCGAGGGTCGAAGTCCAGGACCATGCCAAATAGGTGGATTCTTCGTTCTAGCGGACTTGAGACCAGCGGCCCCCAGGCGGAACACCTTTGTAACCGGGTATGGCCCCTTTTTAAAAATAACTCTTAATGAATTTGAATTCATGTTTCACTTTTTGGTTTATCTTGTGCTTCTCAATCTGTCGCTCCGAGTCCTTGGCTGCGTAAGGGCTTGAAGAATTTTGCTGAGTACGTTTGTTTTGAGGAACCAACAATCGCACAGTTGACATGGTTGATCTGTCGTTAGTTGATGTCCTACCTATGGCACCCCTTAGAGGCCCCCTGGTAGATGTGCTCAGGTGGCTGGGCACACCTACCACTTGATCGTAGGATGTCTTCGATGGGCCCCTAGGGAGCGGAGGAGTTTGAGTGGATGGCCTCAGTGGGGACCCTAGAGGCGCCAAGCTTTGTCTGAGTAGAGACGTTGACGGCAGGCCCCCTGGGTGGTGCCAGAGCTGGCTTCTCCGGCATCGCCCACCATCATCACTAAAATGTTGACAGCAGCCCCCTGGGTGGCGCCGGAGCTGGCTGCTCCGGCGTCGCCCACCATCGTCACAGATTCATTGACGGCAGGCCCCATGGATGGTGCCGAAGCTGGCTGCTCCGGCATCACCCACCATCATGGAAGAAATGTTGACAGCAAGCCCCTTGGGAGGTGCTAGAGCTTGCTGCTCCGGCATCGTCCACCATTGTCATAGAGTCGTCGACGACAGGCCCCCTGGATGGTGCCGGAGCTGGCTTCTCCAGCATCACCCACCATCGTTGCAGAGTCATCGATGGCAGGTCCCCTGGGTGGTGTCGAAGCTCGCTACTCCGGCGTCACCCACCATCGTCGTAGAGTCGTCGACGGCAGGTCCCCTGGGTGGTGCCAGAGCTGGCTGCTCCGGCATCACCCATCATCGTAGCAGAAACATCAACGGCAGGCCCCCTTGGTAGTGTCGGAGCTGGCTGCTCCGACGTCACCCACCATCATCACAGAGTCATCGACAGTAGGCCCCTTGGGTGGTGCCAGAGCTGGCTGCTCCGGCGTCGCCCACCATCATCGCAGAGTCGTCAACGGCAGACCCCTTGGGTGGTGCTGGAGTTGGCTACTTTGGTGTCGCCCACCATCATTGCAGAGTCGTCAACCGCAAGTCCCTTGGGTGGTGCCGGAGCTAGCTGCTCCGTCGTTGCCCACCATCGTTGCAGAGTCGTTGATGGCAGGCCCCTTGGGTGGTGTCGGAGCTGGCTGCTCCAGCGTCGCCCACCATCGCTGTAGAAACGTCAACGGTAGATCCCTTGCTGGTAGGAAACCAAAGAAACCTTGCTAGGAACAAAAGCGGGATGAGGGAGCGTACTCACAAATTAGCACTTGTTGCCATTATGTAGAATAGCGTCGACAACAGGCCCCATGAGAGGTGTCACAGTTGGATGCTCCGGCGTCATCCCCATCAACATGTAGAAACGTCGATGGCAAGCCCCTGGGTGATGTGTATCTTGCCAATGCTGCTGCTGGTTGTGCCCGAACCGACCTGCTTTGTATGTCCTGCACACACGACAGAGGAGGCATAATTTTGCTCGTCGCCCATCTTTCCTTACTCTTTAGTTTTGCTATGTCTTACAGTCCTGGGCTGGTATGAGGGGCTTGGGTAATTCAGTACGTTAGCGCCTGGGATCCAGCTCCCGCCTTACTCAGGGTGTGAGCCTCCTAACCCTCAGTACTTAGCCGCGACACTGGGAGGCAAAATGCGCATGCTTAGAGTACAGGACCAGACTAAGCAGGTTGCGCACCCTGGACCTCCTCCTCGGCGTAGGCTTTTCGTGGGGGGGCAATATGGCGCCACAGGGCCCCAAGTAAGAGAGCAACCGCGAGATCTCGAAACACTTTGCCGGTACCTCAAACAAGTCCGCCTCCAGCAGGGTTGCATAACTCCATTAGGGGTGATATAGATAAAAATTCACCAGGTATACGAAGATAATATACAAAACTAGAATAGGTTTATGATCACAAAATTAACAGATAATTAGATGAACATAAGAGAAAGCACAAGGTAAGACAGTGATTCTTTCAAATTGTTATTCATAGGAGGATACTGGCTTTACAATAAGGCAACGATCCACTCCGGATGGCAAGGGGGGCAGAGTGTTCATGCTCAGGGTACAGGACCAAGCTAAGCGGCTGAACACTCTGGACGTGTCCCTCCCGGAGCTTGGTTTTCCTAAGTGTCGTTCCATGACACCCTACACTATCCTACCGTTATGCTTAGGAGTAGAACTTACGGAGGTGCTCTATGTTCCCAGGGTTGGGGAGGGTTCTCCTTCTTTCGTGGCCAGGCGGACGCACCTGAGGCGGGGTACCTGTGTCAGTCGAAAGGAGCCCTCCCAGGTGGGGGAGAGTTTGTGTGACCCTTCTCAAGAAAATATTCGCTGCAGCACCAGATCACCCGTCTAGAGTTCTCTACTCCGCACGAACCGTTCCTAGTGGTGTTGGAGCGCGTGCCAGTACCGTGCATTTCAAATGATAGCATGCCACCTTGCTTCATCGACGAGGTCGACATCTTAACATCAGAGCTGGTCCTGTGCGTTTTTGTCGAATGTCCGGACTCAGAGGGAGCCCACTGCAATCTCTGGGGGGAGGATGGCCTCGACCCCATACACTAGTAAGAAAGGTGTTTCCCCCGTGGCCTGGCTCGATGATGTCTGACTCGCCCAGAGCGCACACGGAAGCTTGTCAACCCACTTGGAACCATGCTAATCCAAGCTGTCATATCTTCATATCTTGAGGCCCCTGAGGAGCTCAGTGTTGGCCCTTTCAACTTGACCATTGCTCTTTGGGCGAGCCACAGATGCATAACAAACTTGGACGCCGAGGTCTTTGCAGTAGTCTTGGAATGCTGCACAGGTGAACTGGGTCCTGTTGTCGGTGATGATCCTATTCGGGACCCCAAACCCGCAGACGATTGACTTGATGAACTTGACTGCAGACTCCTTGTTGATGTTGATCACCGAGGCTGCCTTCGACCACTTGGTGCACTTGTCTACGACGACGTATAGGAATGGGTACTCTCCGACTGCCCTGGGGAAGGGTCCCAGGATATCCAGCCTCCATACTGTGAATGACCAGGAGGGTGGGATCATCTGTAGTGTTTGCATCGGGACTCTCCTGAGCTTCTGAATATCCGTGATCCATGCATCGGGACTCTCCTGAGCTTCTGAATCTTGTGCGCCGGGTGATCTGGGGTCCCCGTTGATGCACAAGAACCTCGATGGGCCCCACAGTGGCAGGGCCACCAAGGTTGTCAGCTCCAAGGTGTTGGGCTTGCCTTATTCGTTAGGCACTACTGGCCTAGCGGTTGGTCGCACTAATCTCCTGCTGAAGACACCTTCAAGAACCGGGGCCCCTGTGGACGCCATTGTGTACAGGGCATCAGCGATGGAGTTGCGGCACGTGGTACGTGGCAGAGGTCCAAGGCCTTGAAACCAACCTCCAGCTTCATGACGTGCAGCAGGTATGCCGCAAGCTGAGGATCATTGCAGCAGCATTCTCCCCAGACCTGCTTGATGATCAGTTGGGAGTCTCCCTTGACAAGCATCTGCTGGACATCGAGACCCTGCGCAGCTCTTAGTCTAAAGATGAGGGCTTTATACTCTGTCATGTTGTTGGTTGCCTTGAAGTCAAGGCGCACCGCGTACTTGGACTGCTTCACTGTTGCGACATGAGCAGTATGCTGGCTTTAGCCCCTTGGTACCACGAGGAACCTTTGAAAAAGAGTGTCTAGTGGGGTCTGGTGAGCACCGGTGCCCTGGGCTCCGGCTCGCTGATTTCCAGGCCCCCTGGGTTGCTTGGTGAGGGAGTCCACTCAGCAACAAAATCCGCTAGTGCTTGGTTCTTGATTGCATGCCGCAGCAAGAAGTCGAGCTTGAACTCCGCCAGTTCCACCGCCCATTTGGTGATGCTGTCGCTCGCGTTGGGGCTGCAGAGCACCGCCCCCAGTGAGAAGAAGGTCACCACTGAAACTCTGTGTGCCTGAAAGTAATGGTGGAGCTTCCTCGACGCGATTAGCACTGCATATAGCAACTTGTGTACTTCAAGGTACCTTGTTTTTGCTTCATGTAGGACTTCGCTGATGAAGTAGACCGGGCGTTGGATGGTCGGACCTTCCTTGGGGAATCCGGCGCATCTTTTTCCATCTGCTCCGGGCCCAAAGACTCCATGTTCCCTAGCTCGAGGCATCCTCTAGGGGCTGGGACCCAGAGGCTTCTTGATCTCCGGGGCCCCTTGGGAGGACCCGGGTGCCCTGTGGGGGATGGGACCCAGAGACAACATGGCTATCGGGGCCCCATGCAGGTTCCAAGCCCTGGGGCTCAGAATTAGTGACAGGGGGCTCGTCTGTCCCTTGCGGCTGTTGGGGACCAGCCCATGCTGCAACCAAGACCATACTTACCACCTCCATCGTGGCGGCGATGTAGAGGTGCAGAGGCTCCCTGGGCTCTGGTGCCACCATGATGGGCAGCGACGTAAGTTGTTGCTTCAGCTCGCGGAACACCTTATCTGCCTCATCGGTGCAGACGAACGGTCCAGACTGACGCAGAAGCTTGAAGAACGGGAGTGCCCCCTCAGCCAGGAAAGCTTCTGCGCGTCCTTGATGTGAGCTGGAGGCCGCATCAGCTCCACTGCTTTGATCTTCTCTGTGTTGGCCTCAATCCCTTGGTGTGAGACCAAGAAACGAAGGAGCTTCTCAGCTTTGACTCCAAAAACACACTTGTCTGTGTTGAGTTTTGTGTGTTTGGTCTATAGCCTCTCGAAGACTAGGGCGAGGTATTCCAGCAATGATGTATGTGTTTGGATTTTGACAACGATATTGTCAACATACACCTCTACTAGGTCCCGAATGAGATCCCCAAATGTTTTATGCATGGCACGTACAAAGGTAGGGAGGGCATTCTTAATACCATAAGGAATGGAGACATAGCAGTAAAGGCCATCTACGGTTATAAATGTGGTTTGATATTCGTCTTCTCTAGACATAAGGATTTGGTGGAACCCTGAGTAAGCGTCTAGAAAGCAGAGTAGATCGCATCCCGAGGTTGAATATATGATTTGATATATCCTAGGGAGAGGTAAAGGATCTTTAGGACATGCCTTGTTGAGGTTGGTGTAGTCGATGCACATCCGAAGCTTTCTGCCAGCTTTGGGGGCGATAATAGGGTTGGCCAGCTATCTGGGCTGGTGGACCTCCCGTATGAAGCCAGCATCGAGCAACTTCTTGATCTCATCATGGATGAAGTTCTGCTGCTCGATGGACTGCTTTTGTGGCCTCTGCTGTGCTGGCCTGGTGTCGAGGTATATCTTCAAATGGTGCTCGATCACTTCATTGATGATGCAAGGCATCTGCGACAGTTGCCAGACAAACACATCGACATTAGCTTACAAAAAAACAATGAGCGTTGATTCCTGCTTGCTGTCTAGACTCCAAGCAATGCGGCTGGTTTGAGCAGAATCAGAGCGGATATGGATAGTCTTGATGGGTATGTTGTTGTTGTCGGAGGGCTGCACCCATGGCGCAGCGGCGTGATCGCGCTCGCGCGAGCTTGACGAGGGCTGACTCAGTCTAACATCGCTCGGGGCAGGTGATGGGGCCACTGCAAGCACTTGGAGCTTCTCCAAAGCTGTCACTACAGCAGCACGATTTCCACAAATCTTGAGGACGCCGGAGGGAGTAGGCATCTTGAGGACAAGGTAGTCGTATGTGGCTACAGTCATGAACTGGTACAGGGTTGGCCTACCAATGATGGTGTTGTAGGGGAAGCTGACCTCTGCGACGTCGAATAGGATATTCTCCATCCTGAAGTTCTCGGGCGTCCCAGGGGTCACCCGAAGGTGGATGTTGCCTTAAAGGATAATACTCCGTAGCCCTAGCCTGTAGAATGGTCTCGATGGGGTGACCTTGGACACGGGGACATCCAACTTGTTGAAGGCCGCACACCTTATGTGGTTGAGGCCAGCCCTGCCATCTATCAGGACGTGGTAGAACTTGATGTTGGCAATGGTGGGGTGACAAGGAGGGGTAGAAGCCCGGCTCCCGGCATGTTCTCGGGGCAGTCGGATGCATCGAAGCTAATCTGCGTCTTCATCCATCTGTGACGCGGCATCGGGGCGTGAGTATGATCTAGCGATGCCACCGCCCGACGCAGGGTCTTGATCACATTTCGGGATGCGGATTCCCAAGATCTCCCACAGATGACGTGGAGTCCTTTGCGATGCTCGTGGTCGCTGTTGAAGTCGAAGTCCTCAGGCTAGTGGACCGTTTCAACGGCCCGTTCAGTCTTTTGGAACTTCATCTCCACATCTTCACCGACCTGCAGGTCGACCTTTAACGGCTCGATCTCGCCGCTGCTCGCAGGCTTGATGCTTACCAAGGTGATGAAAGTGCAACCACCTTTTAAAGGAAAAAGGCCCTACCTGGCGCGTTGTTGACGGTTATTATATACCAATTTCACCCGTTAATATAACTCAATTATGTGAAGAAAATATCATTTCTTGCACACATCACCTTTCTATTTAGCCTATTTCCACTTGTCCTTGGATAAAGTAGTGCATGCAGGATTCTATGCAGAATTGAAGTGAAACAAGGGGATGGATCCTATAAAATATTATTCCAGCCAATCAAGCGATGCCACATGGCACCACATGGATCAAATGGCCCCCAAACAGAAGTATCTGAGGCCATCCAATGGTGTAGCACCCATATCATGGAATGGGACCCACCTGTCTGTCACCTTGAGGAAGAATTGGTTGTTTTGATCCAGGACTAGGTCAGTCGACCCCCTAGTCGGCCGACTAGTTCCTGGCGCCAAACGTGATCAAACCCCACGTGTTGGCTCATCCTGGCTTGAAGAGGTCAGGGGTGACTAATTCACGCACTTTTGGTGGCGGGAACCGACCCTTCTCCAAGCTATAAATATGACCCATCACCCCTCACTTCAACACACACCACTTGAGTATTCATCCATTGTATCCACTACTCTCCATAGGTTTAGAGGAGTATAGGCTGTAGAGAGGAGAGTCTCTAGTACATAGTCCAAGTAGAAGAGGAGTAGAAGGAGTCTCTTCCCAATTTCAAATTGGGAAAGATATGTCTCCCATATTCCTATTTGTATTTGTGACTTTATTTTTAATAAAGATGTTATCTTTAGTCTTCCATTGTTCATATACTTGGATGAAGCGTTTCTTGTTTGATTTTGGATTCCATGTATGTGGCAGGAGTAGTATTTATGATTATGCTATACTATTCTCAATATATCATCATAAACACTATAAACCTCCACTATAGTCTAATTAGCTATGATATGACTATGTTAACATGAATCACTTATGCTATGAATTACCATTGGTTCAACGATAATTTAGTTCATTGCCTTGGATGGCTTGTGCCTAGGCTCTTAAGGTAATTACTTAGTATGCTAGCATGGTGCTAGGATAGAGAGTAGCGTTGAATGTATCGTATGCCCACAAATTGAAGAGATAGGCAGTAGGTGGTGACAACCCTATCTGTCCTTTGTAATCCTCCATGTTCGTCTATGCCACAGGCTCTTGGCGGGAGTCGTCCTAGTGTTGCTAGGGGTAAACCCGTGCTCGACGTTTTAATCAACTTAGCATAAGAATTCATACTTGACATGATCATTAGTAACTAACATAGACTATGTATATGTACATTAGAAGTATTGTAGGAGTCTCTACCTAGTTCTTATCCTATTCCCTCTTTACCATATTATCCCCTTAGGATAGAAAGCTCTTGTGTGTGTCACACTACCTCAATTACCCTTTTATCCATCCTTGCTAGAACTCTACCTAGGCCAACCTAGCCTCTCTACTTGATGATTGTTTTACTTCCATCTAGCCTTCCTTTGGGAGAATATAAATGACACTGTTTGGGAATACTCTTAGAGGGGAAATGCTACATCGATAGTTTTCGTGCGCTTGCAGATTTACATGTATTATATAAAACCTACCAACAAGAATTTCTGGCAACCCTGGTAGCGATGAATTGTTAGTAGTGCGTAAGAAATATCAACAAGCATTTCTGGCGCCGTTGCCGGGGAAGGCAGCCGAAGTATTACATGATTAAGTGAATAGGATAGGACCCTAATAGGTTTTAGTAGGATCAACCTTCTTTGTTTTTGCATTTTATGTGAAAATAGGGTAGTGTATGTCTGGTTTCCACTTGCTGGAAACTATGTTGAAAATCCCGAATCCCTTCTGAGAGATAGACCTCGTGTCTCTACTCCTCAGAAGCTTCAAGCGGCAAAGCAAACCAGCACAACTGCACCAACCACCAACACGCTAATGGCTGAGAAGACCGAGTTTATAGCTCCCTCTGCTAACAATGTACCTATTGGGCCCACTATTAACATAAGATACGTAAACTTCAAAATCAAGGCTGGCCTTATCACTATGGTGCAAGCCAACCCATTTTGTGGGAAGGCTAACAAGGATGCAAGTGCTCACCTGCAACAGTTCCTTGAGATCTGCAACACTTTTAAGAGAAAAGACGTATATCCCGATGTTGTCCGTCTTAGGCTGTTTCCATTCTCTCTTCTTTGGAGAGCGAAACGGTGGTTCTATGCGAACCGAAGTGCTATAGATACTTGGGAGAAGTGTTCTACAACATTCCTCACCAAGTTTTTCCTGTTGGGCAAAACCAATGCCCTACGTAGAAGAATTTCTAGCTTCCAGCAAGAGGCCAAGGAATCTATTCTTGAGGCTTGGGAAAGGCTTCAGTAATACATCCTAGTTTGTCCCCACCATGGGATGGATGACTGGATGATTATCCAAAACTTCTACAACGGGTTGATCCCTTCTGCCCGTGACCATGTTTATGTTGCTACTAGATGTGCCTTCTTCTCAATGACGGTGCCCAAAGCCAAAGATTTGATTGAGAAGATGGTGTCAAACATGGGTTGGAGCAACAAGCGTCTCCATACTCGCCAGTGAGGCATGCACACCTTGAAGGATGTGGACATGATCGCTGCCAAATTGGACCTACTTAAGAAGAAAAATTATGGACAAGGCAATGGTGAGGTATGTGGCAATTCCTATGCCTTAGACTCTCACATTACTTGTGAAGTCTGTGGCAACACGGGCCATTTGGGCAACAACTGCCCAGAAACCCGTGAGGATGCCATATACGTAGCCAAAAATGGAAACAACAATGGCTATCGTCCAGGAGGTCAAGGGTGGGGCCAACCACGCCCATTCTTTCAAGGAGGATATAAGAACAATGGCAACAATGGAAATCAACCCAACTTGAGAGAACTTGCCATTGGCCAGCTAAAGATCAATGAGGCTATATCCAAGAAGTTGTCGGCCAATGACAAGACCCTAGAAAACATTAATGCCAAGATTGAAGGACTATCCTCAGCCTTCAAGAATTAATTAAGCTTGAACAAGATGTTGGAGACTCAGTTGGCTCAACTGGCAGCTGTTGTTCCTCCTGTGGAGAATGGCAAGATGCCAGGACAACCCGAACCCCCTGTGGAAAATGTCAACATGATTTCTCTATAAGGAGGCAACTGGCTGAAGGATCTCGGATGTCCTATAATCTCATGCTCAATTGGGGCACACCACTTTGACAAGGCCCTTTGTGACCTTGGACCAAGTGTGAGTGTGATGCCCAAGGTGGTTTTCGACCAGCTGAACTTCGCGAAACTTACTCCAACACCAATGCAGCTCCAACTGGCTGATTCTCAGTCCGTTATCCGGCAGGTATCGCTAAAAATGTTCTGGTGAAAATCCGAAATTGCTTCATACCCGTGAATTTCATGGTGCTCGACATGGAGGTCGAGAAGGATACCCCGCTCATTCTTGGGAGCCTGTTCCTAAGCAGCATGAAGGCTCGCATAGATCTGGGGGCTGGAGAAATCCATTTCCATATCAATGGCAAGGAGAAGTTTAACTTCCGCCCAAAGTTGGAGCAATGCTCCATGATACGTATCAAGTATGGGCCAAATGTTAAACACATTCAAGAGGTCGGAATCACAGCTCCAAAGGTGTACCCACTCATTGCATTCGTGAGGAATTTGATCTATGCGGAAAACTCGTCTTATCATCCACGCCAACACCCCAAGAAGACGGAGAAGCACAGGCCTCCCCAAAGGCCCAAGTCCATCATGCTGTCAAAGAAGGTATGGCAGAAGAAGCAAGACAAGCCGTCTGAGCCCATCCGTCCAAGCCTGGGTGCCAAGAAATGAAGAAGGAGGAATGTCGATCTCATCGGACAGTGGTGAGACCTAGCCAATAGGTTAAATTGGTAGTTATCCTTTTCTTTATTTTTCTTTTCTCTTTATTTGGTTTTCCCCATTTAGTATGATTTTCCCCACTGTATATTTGATTTTCTTAGTATGTTGAGAATCTTATATTCTAAACTATCATTTTTATTTCTTTATTTTTCACAAAAATAAAATTGTTGGGTTTTGA
Organism: Tuctoria greenei; assembly: GCA_036927565.1. NCBI lineage: Eukaryota > Viridiplantae > Streptophyta > Magnoliopsida > Poales > Poaceae > Tuctoria > Tuctoria greenei. The sequence goes on along the minus strand of JAYESD010000003.1, from coordinate 200,896,624 downwards.
AAAAAAAGTTTTATTTGGAAAACAATTTTCCAGAGCTGCAAAAGTGGTAATTCCCCAACGTGCTAATCTCATAGCCGTTGGGGAGCCACATGCCAAAAGGGGGAACAGGGGGGCCCACCTGTCAGGTCAGCCGACCCCCCTGTTCGACCGACATGGGGAAAGGGCCATTTTGTCTCTCTCTCTCTCTCTCTCTCTCTCTCTCTCTCCTCCAACGGCTACATTTGGTTCCCTAGTGACCGTTGGGGATTGCATACTATAAATGGTGGCCGTGAGGAGCTCTTCTCTTCACACTTCACCTCATTTCATACCTCCCCAAAGTCAATCTTGCTCACATTGTTTTTCTTGCTCTTTATTAAAGCACTCTTGCTCAAATTCCCAACTCAAAAAGATTTGATTTTGTTTGCATTTACAATTTGCTCTCAAGTTCTTCAAAAGAAAATTCATCGGGGTTTTGCTTTCACTAACATCACCTCTTTCGAGTTTTTTCCTTGTTGTGTTTTTGTTTAATGTGGCCATGAAAGAAATGAAGAGGTTGTTTGGAAAGAGGAAGGAGGCTGCAAGCTCAAGCCATGGTGGATACTCAAGTGCTCACCCCTCTTCCGTTGCTACACCAAGTTCACGGGGAAGGAGTGTAGAAGAGGACACTCCCATGGGTGAGAGGAGCAACCTGCACCAACTTCTTCATGACGACGACCTCGACATCCAGAGTGAAGTTGAAGATCAAGCACGCAAGCTCCTCCAAAATTGTGAGTTTTCTCGTATGAAAGCTTATGATCCGGATTTTATCTCCAAAATAGGTATGGATTCCGAATTCTTTTTCATTTTGCATGCATTAGGATGGGAAAACTTTGCTCACATAGAGGAGAAAGGTTCACGCTTTCTCTCCATATAATTCCTTTGCACACTCAAAATGGGATTTGATGGTATTACTTTTAGATTATTTCAAAAAGAATACAACGTCCTATGGAAAGAATTAAGTGAAATCTTAGGCTTCCATAAACGTTGTTTGCTAGATTTAGACACTTTGTCTAAGTTTAACAAACAAGGTTTTTGGCAAGATTTAACTGGTGAGGTCAGATGTAGTGCACCTAGGAATAGCCACTTGCACAACCCTACTTTACGCTTCATGCATAGATGGGTGGCTATGACTATGTTCCCTAGAGGAGATGTAAGTATAATACGTGATGATGAGCTAAAAACTTTATTTTCCATGATTAAAAAGATAAAAGTTGCTCCAGTTATTGCCATGATGACACAATGGTTTGATTACACTCCAAGGGTAGGGCCAATTGAATGTACTTCATTGATTACCCGTATTGCTACTAGGGTAGGAGCACTAGAATATTATTCATTTGAGTATATTGAAAATGAAAGAGAATTAATTGATGAATATTATTTAGTGCAAGGACATACCCTTAAGCATGATCAAGATGGCTCTTTGATATTTTATTATCCCAACTTTGTCAATGAAATTCGGTTTCCTAACCTGGATTATCATTTGTACAAATGCCGAAGGCTAACCATTGACCTTCTTCCCATTGAGGAAGCCGAAAGAAGTAATGTCTCTGGCAGGGTAACAAGAAGCCATACAAGGAGAGCGGCTATGCCCCCGACAACCTCCACTGTTCTGAGTACGAAGAGGAAGAGAACCCAACGGGTGATGTACCAGGATGGACTCAACCTCCATCGCATGTGATCGAAGGTCTGTCTTGGCATGGATGGCCAGGTGCTGCATCGAAGCCACCCCTATCCACTTCAAGCTCTAGCAGCTTACCTCCATCGTTCATGAGAAGATGTTGTTCCTCTTCGGCTAGAAGTCATCATGACTATAGCCAAGGAATGACGGATCTCACTATATGTAGGTATGAGCTTGAAGTGAGAACGGGTGACATCTACAACACTCTCAAGGGCATGTCCAAGGTACCCAATACTGGCAACAACACATGGACGCTCAATTCATCAACTTCAACTCCACGCTACAACAACAACAAGCCGATCTCGTGGCATACTTCTGTCATCAAGGGTTCAACCCTCGACACGGAGGTGAGTGAAGAACAAGCTTGGGGGAGGACCCCCACTTGAGGTAAATTGTACCAACCCCATTTGCATATTTATTTTCCACTACACCATCATCCACCTTGCATATAGAAAAATGTAGGATAGATTTGCTTTCAAATAAAATAAATGATGTGTGGTAGGAATGATTTGGAATTCACATAGATGAAATGATGAATAGTTGCTCTGTTTTAATTTTCCTTAGTCCCTAGTTTACAACTTACTACTCTCCAACGTATTGCTCTCATTGGCTAAAATTCTTTTGCCTTGATTTGGAAATTGTGGGTAGCAAAAGCGTAATCCATTCTTAGTTGTTGTGAGATATGAAAGTGAAACTTATATTTCTGGAGAAATTCTAACCAGATTTAAGTTATTCTCATTTGATTGGAAATACCTACCAAAGTCATATGATACCATTACATTGATAGACCTTATGCATATGCTATTTGTCTTCACATTGAGCATTGTCAAACTAGTATAGACCTATGTGAGATTTCATTCATTACTTTTTAAATTCAAGACTTCACTTGCACATGCTATACTTCTATACTAGAAGTAAGCAAATTTCTAACATACCACCATTCCACAATAAAAAGAGAACTCCATATCATTCATGCTTAGTACTCTCTTCAAAATTCATTGCATAAAAATGGAGTAGAGGACATGGCTACAAGAAGAAGAAAAAATGCATGCTTACATTATAAGCATGAGAAAAAAAAAGAAAAAAAAAAGAGAGAAAAGTAGCCATGTTTCATCCCTGAAAAATAAGAGAGTCCACTCAAAAAGGAGTCATCTCAAGATCCACATCCACTCCATTCCATCACACATGCACAAGTCTTGAATCAAATTGTTTTTAATTGATTTCTCCTAAGGCTTACTCTTTTGACTTAGCAATATTATGTGTTGCAAATATGCCTACTATATTCCCTACCGAGCTCCACATACAAGCCTTATGTAGAGGTAGGATGAATTTAGGAAAAGTGCCTTGGTGAGAATTTATTTCCAATACACACAAAGGAGAGACTTGAGAGAATCAAATTGACATACTTAAAATCTGAAATGAACTCCTCGAAATTTGAGTGGAACTTGACTTCTAGGGTATGTGTGCTCCATTTGTTGTTCTATCTTTCAATCACCCATGAATAGGAGATGGCATAAGCCCCATGATGACTTAAGATGGGTGAAGTACCATGTCAATCTTTGCAATACTAGGTAGAGTATTTTGTTGTGCACATGGTACTTTTGAAAAATAGAACATAATAGCAACTCCTGATCATCATCGTAAAGTCTTGACTTTGCTCGGGACGAGGAAAGGATAAGCTTGGGGGAGTTTGTTGATGGATGTTATATACCAATTTCACCCGTCAATATAAGTCAATTATGTGAAGTAAATATCATTTCTTTCACACATCACCTTTCTATTTAACCTATTTCCACTTGTCCTTGGAGAAAGTAGTGCATGCAGGGATTCTATGCAGAATGAAGTGAAACAAGGGGATGTATCCTATAAAATATCATTCCAGCCAATCAGGCGACACCACATGGCACCACATGGATCAAATGGCCTACAAACAGAAGTATCCAAGGCCATCCAACAGTGTAGCACCCATATCATGGAATCATACCCACCTGTCAGTCACCTGGAGGAAGAACTGGTCGTTTCGAGCCAGGACCAGTTCGACCGACCCCCTAGTCAGCCGACAAGTTCCTCGCACTAAACGCGATCAAACGCCACGTGTTGGCTCCTCCCGACTTGAAGAGGTCAGAGGTGACTAATTTGCGCGCTTTTGGTGGCGGGAACCGACCCTTCTCCAAGCTATAAATAGGACCCCTCACCCCTCACTTCAACGCACACCACTTGAGTATTCATCCATTGTATCCACTACTCACCATAGGTTTAGAGGACTATAGGTTGTAGAGAGGAGAGTCTCTAGTCCATAGTCCAAGTAGGAGAGGAGTAGAAGGAGTCTCTTCCCAATTTCAAATTGGGAAAGGTATGTCTCTCATATTCCTATTTGTATTTGTGACTTTATTCTTAATAAAGATGTTATCTTTAGTATTTCATTGTTCATATACTTGGATGAAGCGTTTCTTGTTTGATTGTGGATTCCATGTATGTGGTAGGAGTAGTATTTATGATTGTGCTATACCATTCTCAATATATCATCATAAACACTATACACCTCCACTAAAGTCTAATTAGATATGATATGATTATATTAACATGAATCACTTATGCTATTAATTAACATTGGTTCAACGATGATTTAGTTCATTGCCTTAGGATGGCTTGTGCCTAGGCTCTTAAGATAATTACTTAATATGCTAGCATGGTGCTAGGATAGAGAGTAGCGTTGAATGTCTCGTATGCCCACGAATTGAAGAGGTAGGCAATAGGTGGTGACAGCCCTATATGTCCTTTGTAATCCTCCACGTTCGGCTATGCCACGGGCTCTTGGCGGGAGTCATCCTAGTATTGCTAGGGGTAAACCCGTACCCGACGTGTTGATCCACTTGGCATAAGAATTCATACTTGATATGATCATTAGTAACTAAACTAGGCTATGCATATGTGCATTAGAAGCATTGTAGGAGTCTCTACCTAGTTCTTAGTCTATTCCCTCTTTACCATATTATCCCCTTAGGATAGAATGCTCTTGTGTGTATCACACTACCTCAATTACCCTTTATCCATCCTTGCTAGAATCCTACCTAGGCCAACCTAGCCTCTCTACTTGATGATTGTTTTAGAGTAAAGTACATCAGTGGTCCCTAAACTTGTCTGGATGTGTCATATAGGTCCATGAACTTTTGAAGTGCATGTTGCGTCTATAAACTTGTTAAACTGTGTCATCTGGGTCCAAAATACCGAAAACGCCCCTATATTTATTAACAAAATTGTTACTTAATCTTTATATTTCATATTTATCCTATCCCAAAATCAGTTTTTTAGCCTCCAATATGAATTATGATAACAATGTTAATTTTGAAGAGAACAAATATGAAAAATAAAGCTCAAGTAACAATTTTGTTAATAGTCATAGGGGTATTTTCGTATTGTGGACCCATATGACACATTTTAACAAATTTATGGGCCTAAATATGCACTTTAAAAGTTCATAGACCTAGATGACACACCCATACAAGTTCAAGGATCACTGATGCACTTTACTCATTGTTTTATTTCCAGCTAGCCTTCCTTTGGGAGAATATAAATGACGACCTTTGGGAATACTCTTAGAGGGGAAATGTTACATCGAAAGTTTCCGTGCGCTTGCAGATTTACATGTATAATATAAAATCTACCAACAAGCATTTCTGGCACCCCTGCTAGGGATGAATTTTTAGTAGTGCATAGGAAATATCAACACGCGCCAAATGTCGAAGCGTTCTTGCTACACTTCTCCCGAACGTGCTATGAGAGCAGCCCGCGGAGGTTCTTGATCGGTAGAGCTTAGTCCTCAATGGAGGGATCATGCGTATGAGAGTAGTGAGATAGTGGTTTTATGTGGTTCAGACCGTCGGTGCGTAATACCCTACTCCACAGTGAGTTTGTATTGCTGATGTGTGACGTGTGTATGCGTTAGATTGGAGATCCTTTATAACGGTTGCGGTCCAATCCTTTTATAGACAAGGTCAGACATCTTACAAGTGGCGTTGGGGCCCGACACGTGGCCCTGGGGCGATCTTATCATAGAAATCTAATGCTTCTCGCATAAGCTTCCTCTGGATGTGGCTTAAAGACTCGTCGTCTTGCCACCTCCTATGCCAGTGGCCCATGCGTAGTCGCTGAAGGTGCCAGGGGATGTCATGTTCGTCTGTCTTGTCGCCGTAAGCTACCCACTTGGCGGAGCGGGATAGGCTTGTGGCATTCTCACTATGATGTGATTGGATGCAGCGGTATCTGACCGTTGGCGTGCTCCTTGTTATCTGTCAGAGGTGGGTGCATGTCTTTAATGCTTGATTCAGACAGGGTGCACCATTCTTTAACTCCCGCACCTCACCGTCCTAGGCAAGTTGCGGGACACGTGGCAACTTCGGGGCTGGCCACTGTCGTGGAGGCCAAGTCCGGTACTTCGAGGCACATGGTAGCCCCGGAGCCTTTTGGGGCACGTGGCAGCTCGCGAGCCCTTCTCCGCGGGTGGTGTCCGGACTGGTGCTTCAAGCCATGTGGTTGCACCAGAACCCACTCCTATAGTGGAGTGAGGTCCCGTACAGCCAAACACTTGGCAGCATGGAAGTCCGTCTCATCGGAGGAGCTGGGTCCCGTCTTTGAGATTCACGTGACATTGCATAATCCCGTACTTAAGGAAGGTCGGCGTCCGGTGCTTTCTGAACACGTGGCGCCACTGAATGTACTTAGTTACTTCCAGCCTGTGTGCAAAAATACCCCGTATGCAGAGTATCGACAGCTATGTATAGTTCAAAATACACTGAACACGTACCAGCTCAAAAACAGTACAACTTTTTCTTTTCTGGAGGAGCACAGTAGAACTTGTGGTGCAGTCTCCCGGGTGAGGCCTTGTTGGGAGATCAATCGGCCAATGGTACCACAGGAACAGTCTATTCGACATTTCTTTCGCACAGCAAGTTCTTTAATTCATTTCCGGCCCAGCTACCTACGCGGGCTCGTGACTCGTGAGTGCACCGCTGCTAGCTCGAAAGTTTCCCGTGGAAAAGAACTCGTAAATTCGCGTATGTAGCACTGCAACCAGGTAACGAATTTACAAGGATGGACGTCCAAATCAGTCCTGCTTGTACAAAAGCACTGGTTCCGTTCATACCATAGGGATGACGAATCATGCATCATCTCTTCTTCACCTTCCCGTCACGCGGATGTGAACTTGAGCAGCTCATGTGATCATATCTATGGTTTCTGGTACAACTACGACCAAATGTTTAATCCACTTCTATGTAACAAAAAAGACGTTTCTCCACAACAGGTACATCGGATCGGTAAGAAGACTTTGAAACAGCTTACGGAAACAGGATCGTACGTACGAGACGGCTTCTTTTGCTGGATTGGTCCTCGTTGGCAGGTTTCCTCTCTCGGGTGCCATCGATCGGGATCGGTCTCCACTTTCCACTCCATCGTGTTCGCGACGTCTGCGCACCAGTACGCGAGGGGACCGAACAACAAATGGCCAATCAGTTGGGAACTGGCGGCCACTGTGGGCTGCTCCTTCATGACTCGGAGCCGTGATTTGACGCTGCCTGCAACGTGGATGGCCAGGCTGCGCGGCACGCGTTGCCGGTCCTACCGTCGTCCGTGGCTTTGGACTCGTGGCAGGAGCTGATGGAAAATGAAACACAGCTGCAGCTTCTATTTTTATAAAAAAAATCCGAACAGCTGCAGCTATGGGGCAGTACGATCCAATTTACGTAAGGTTCCGGAAACATAGGAGGACTCGTACATACTCAACTAGCGTGGAAATTCGAAGCATTTTATTTTATGTTACTAGTTGCAAAAATAAATCTTTTATGAATAACTTTGTTGAGTTGCTGATATTGTTCATAGATCACCGGGTTCTTAGCGAACAGTGCGGCTACCAAATCTCTCTCTAAGGTACGTACGTGATGGAGTTTAAAAACCCCTAAACTCCGATGCCAGAGAAAAGACTGAAAAGGACATCTTATCCTAACATATCCACCGTGGATCAACTGACCAAAGATAAGATTTTGCAGCACACCAACTTTGCCTGCTCGGATTTTATTAATTTCCTTGTCACGTCGTCCGTCTCTTCATCATCATCGTTTTCCAAGTTCAAAGCCCGTTTCTCACGTTAATTGACACCACCTTTACTTTATTCCTTTTTCACACCATGTGTGTGTGCACTGCATGCAGCCTCGCCGGGGCCTAGCTACGTGCTGCGTGACCCCGATAATCTGCAGCTCGCATCTTACGACTAGACATAATCTACGCTCCTCCGTGTCCTAATCCTCCCACTGACGGCACGATTTTTTTAGTCTCGAATTGGCCAGCGGATGTCATTTGTTAGGTAAATGGCTTCATCATTATCGAAAGCGGTTACTTACCCGAGGGGAGAACGGAATTGCTCGCTCGCGGGGAAAGCGAAGGAGACGCAACCTGCAATGCAACCACCGTTGCTAATGCAGTAACGCTTTCTCGCGTGAGAGTGAGACTTCTTCTCGTCGCGGGACCGAAGCACGGGGCGCCACGCGTCCGGCCGGCGATTGGGTTTCAGCGAGCGAGTGATTGGACGAGATATTTTTTCCAAGATCATGGGTTCTGGTTCCTGTCTGGTCTTGCATGAAACAAAACCGAGCTCAGAGTCACATGTAACTATGACCGGCGCGCCGGGTGAAAACGTGTCAGGAACGGATTGGACCACGGTTAGTAGGTTTCTATGATGACCTAATACGTGCGATGCATGTATTGATACGGTAAAAATGATTGTGAGATCATGTGGTTACAACAGGTATAGATGTTAAGCTTCTAACCTCTTTTTAATTGAGCCAGGTATAGATGTTAACCTCTATCTAACTTCTGTTGTTAGTTTGTTTAGACACCAGTGATATTTCGTTCCAGTGGCAACATCAGTAGGACTAGGAGCAGCTTGAGATAATGAGATGCCGGTCCATATACCAAATCATATTAAAACAAAAGGAGATGGAAAAAAATCGCAGCAGATAGTGACTGCAGCTCAGTATCCACTGCAATGATCCAAACTGTAACAGGTGAGAATGAGTATGGTGAGCTCATCTTTCACCATCCCAACCCAAAATAACGAACCCACTCGGAGCTAGCTGCCTTTGTATCAACATAAAAGACGTCAAGTCATGATGACAGAAGGGGATCGGATCGGCATCGCAGCCGTTCTTTATTTGCACGACTAAATTATACTTTACCTCTTCCGTCTTTAAAAATATGTCGCTTTGTAATTTATTTTTAACTATAAAATGACAAAATAAACTATAAAATGACAAAATTTATAAAGACGGATGAACTACGTATTAAGCAACTAAAGTATCATCTTCAGATGATGATACGTACATGATGGACGGCATCGTTTTGCCAAGAACACACCACTACTAGCAAAAGCTCTTTTTTTTTCTGAGACGAGCGAAAGGTCTTCTAGTGACAAATCTTTGGATCATCTCCTCCCAAATGATGGTCATTTGATTACGTGACCCTGATGGTCCCCAAAAATTGCGTCCTCGGCGACGGACCGGGTTGGTCGGTCTGTCTGGCCGTCGAGATCTTCAGCTCCAGGTCTGGCGCCTGGAGGCTCACCGGAGGCTCTGATATCATCAGCGACGGGTGTCTCGGTGCAACAAGGTTCCGTGATGCACTGCTGCTGCTGCTCATTGCCGCCGCGCATCGAGGGGGCGGCAGAGCATGTTCAGGCTTCGGCCTGCGGATGCCGAGAGACAGAGCAGCGAATTCCGTTTCAGACATGGAGCTCGTCTCGTCTCTTAGCTTCAGGCGTCCGTTCACGATCGTCGCCCTTTCACTGTTTTCAACCTGAAAAAAGAAAGAGGAAAAGTTAAAACTGCTAGAAACGTGATGCTCGTGAAGAGATTTCAGTTGACGCATGGCATGATCATGAACGCACCACGTCGAAGAGGCTGGACCTCCTCTTCTTCTGCGTGAGGCTGCTCTGCCTGAGGAAGTACTTCTGGGCATGGCTGGCGACCTGCGTCGGCGTTCGTGACGTGACGAAGTGCCGGGAGATGCCTCGCCAGTCGCCTTTCCCGAGCTTCTCGAGGCCTGCAAGGAACCTCCGGTGCTCGTCCTCGGTCCATGGAACCCCTGATGGTAATTGACATCCAGAAAACAGAGGTTTTTTAGGACTAAACATTTTGAGCGACCTGAAAATATTGATACTCTGGCATATAAGCTACAAGATCTTATTAAGGCTCTGAAGGTAAACGACTGGGACAGGAGGCATCTAGGAAGTTACAGACTAACAACAACCTTAATTAACCTTAAAAAGATTCGGCCAGTCATGTTCATGCAAGAGTTGGGAAAACAAAAACAGGACTGCACGTTCTGAACTTTACCCTTCTTCCTCTCCTGAGCCCTGCCCATGAGACCATCCGGGAGGTACCCGTTGGTCATCTTCTCGGCGGTCTCATCCACCGAAACAAGCGACGACGACGACGATGCGGACGGTGAGGAGCTGGAGGCACCAGCAAGAGCAGCCGTGTAGTACGCGGGTGCCGAGGACGACAAGCACTCCATGCTGAAGCACTTCTTCATGGGGGTAGGAGAAGAGCCTACGTGCAGCTGCACGCCGAACAGCCTCACGCCGCCGCTCCTCTCCATGCTCCGGTGCCCGGTGCAAGTTCGCGAGTTGTGGCCATTGTTCCCACAGCTAGAGCACTTCCTAGCCATGGCTGCGCACAGGCGAGAAGGAAAATGGTGGGCAGAAGAAACACAGAATAATTCTGTGGAGTTGAGATAAGATGTTGTGAGGATGTTGCATCTGGGGGCTTTTAATATGTGAGAAAGATGTGGCAGGGGACTACTGAATTGCTAGGGAGCGCACACCTGTACCATTGAAGTGGACGCATTAGCATCATCCCCTTTATGGTATTGACAATTCGATCCAGATGGTCGGGCATGCTGGCCTATTTAACTGCACTTAGAATCCACTGGAATCTGCAAAGTTTTGGGTGCCTCTCCAACAATATTGCTGTCACCGTCATGCTGTACATAGGTTATTTTGTGTCTCACATCAGGAATCTCATGCAATCTTCTCCATTATTTGCCACAGATTTTTATTCCGACAGAGTGGACTAATTGGAAAAAAAGCTTGCCTTTCCTTGTTACCAGTTAGGGTTAAGTCTACTTCACCCCCTCAACTCTTACTAGTAGTCTACTTAATTCCCCAACCTTTGAAACCACATATTTACCTCCCTCATCTTTGCAATACCATCTAATTAACCCCCTCAAGCGGTTTTGCATAGCGGTTTTGAAATTGGATGAACAAATGACGAGACGGCCATCGAGATCGAGCAGGTCCTCTTGTGTATCCCAGAATGGAGCAGACCGCAAGGGCATGGACAAGTGGCTGCCCACCACTGCTCACTATTTTATTCTCTTAGGCACTAACCACCATTGCTGCCGTGCAAGCTTCCATGAAGCTGCTACTTGCTGCAATCTCTGGCCAAGCTCCACTACGTAGAAACTGCACCATGACAATTCTAGTTGTTCCCAACCTCCATTTGCTCTCTCCCACTTTGAGTGTGAATCGATGTCGTTCTTCTCCAAACCCGGCTGCAACTCGACCTCAGACCGTGCCATCGTTTCCTCCTGTTACAATGAATTATTCTTATATTACTCACAACCAAACTACCTCTTCCCTGCGCGAACCTCCTTGAGCGCTGTTTTGTGCAGATCAGCGCACGTAATTTCTGGATTTTGTATCCTCATTGTTGCTGTTTTATGCCACCACGAGAACTCATCATTGAGCTCCGCCTTCCAGCCTCCCTTGGCATCCGCAATCTCCAGACCAGTAACAACAGACCACCAGGAAGAACAACCAAGATCGACAGGAAGAACAGACCGCTCAAATCAGGGGGAAAGAGCTAGCTCATGAGGCGATGAGATGCTTTGGCGGGTTAGCACTTTTCAGGTTCACTCATCTCACTTACAAATGGGCCCCACTTGTCTGGTCGATCCAAGGCTGCAAACAGTCACCTCAGCATGTACTGTACCAAAACCGCTATGCAAAACCACTTGAGGGGTTAATTAGATGGTATTCCAAAGATGAGGGGGGTAAATACCCAGTTTCAAAGGTTGGGGGTTAAATAGACTAACTGTAATAGTTAGGGAGGTGAAGTAGACTTATTCCTTACCAGTTATGACACAAAATTTGCCAGAGTTGTAGTACAAGACATATACCACTCTTTCCTATCAACAAGGAGCTGGTAATTTGACATACTAGACAATGATTCACTACAGGAAATACGATCATTTGCGATGGCTAGATTTATTTGCGACGGTCTACCCGTGGCCGTCGCAAATAAGCTAGCCGTCGCAAATAAAAGCTTATTTGCGACGGCTTCGTCGACAGCCGTCGCAAATAAGCCTTTATTTGCGACGGCCAACACTAGGGCCGTCGCAAATAAAGTAGCCGTCGCAAATAAAGTCTTATTTGCGACGACTGTAGAAAGTACCATCACAAATAAAATTAATTGTGACGGTCATAAGTTAGGGCCATTGCAATTAAGGGAGCCGTTGTAAATTAGTGCTAAAATCAGGCGCATCGGAGCCCGATGCCTCATTCTCTTCAACGCCCACACATACGCCGCCGCTGCCGCGCCTACCGCCGCCCTTCCACGCCCCCGCCAGCCCGCCGCCCCCGCCTCCCGTGGTCCGCGCCCCGCCTCCCCCGGCCCCGCAGCGCCCCTGTCTCCCTCGGCCCCGCCGCAGCCCCGCCGCGCCGCCCTGCCGCCGGTCCGGCCCCAGCGTCGTCGCGCCCTCGCCGCCCCCGACCCCGCCCCCTGCTGCGCCCGCCCCCGCCCCCTTCAAGGTATTAGGTTTACTCAAATTTTTTTACATTGTGGCTAATTGTCTATTGTGCAATATGCAAAATTCCACACTTGTGCTATAAGATTGTCTTGTATTAGATTTAGCATAGTTGGATTTTAGGCTATCTTTTTGGCTAATATGTTTTTTGTCTTGCATAATTGTCTATGCTTTATATGTTGTCTTGCATAATTGGTTAATATGCTTTATATGTATTACACTTATGATTTCACACTTGTACATTGTGGCTAATATGTTTTTGTTCAGATTTTGTAGTAAATGCATGATTAATTTTGTACATGCTTTATATGTTTTTGGTCTATAGCTTGGTCTGTCATTTTGAATTTCTATTCTATTTAGTGTATGTTTAGACTTTAGTGCATTCATATAATGTTTTTGAGTGCCTACTTAATATATATAAATAATAGGGTTTTGGGCCGGCTCGGACCAACCCGGAAGGACACGACACGTAATAAGTGTGATCGTGCCGTGTAGACCATTGTAGTGGTACCGTATGCGTCAAGTCGACACGGAAGCGAACGGGTTGATAAGGATGTCAATGACCCGCTATTGTGTGGACGGTGAAAATGGATGTGAAATTGTCTTCTAAGACGAACTTTCCTCTCACTCTTTCTCTAGTTCTTTCCTCTCTTTTAAATGACTTCAAAATGAAAATGAGCAACGTAACCTATAGCAATGTATTATCCGTTTCGGATTGGCACGTCTCACATGCCATTGGCATGTGAGACGTGCAGGTTCGGAATTGTCCCTTTTTGGACAGCCTGGGAGTGACCGGAGGGGTGTGGCTTGTGACGAGACATGGGTCCGGATTTGGACGAGATTTCGATGGCGTAACCCTGTTGTTCTCTCCTGCACCATTTTTTGGGCGTGCAGTGGAGAACAACGGGGTTATGCTGCCGAAATTTCGTTCAAATCTGGATCACGCGTCTCGTCGTGAGCACGCTTCGCTCGGTCACTCTTGGGTGGGTTTAGGATCTATCTGCCTAGGTTGTAGGGCCATGACATAATATAACAATAAAACTAATAATGATTTATCTACTTTAAAGGTATACTCTGATGCGTCTCGTCATGCTGTTGAAATTTTATGACCTATCCTGTATACAATAACGACAATTTCTTTCGTATTAAACTGCGGAGTCAAACATGGGTGAAGACCGCAATTGGATGTATACTGGCTGAAAGAGCAGAACTGGTGGTCACTCGGATGAGTGGTATATCAAGTTAGATAAATTTTTGGATCGAGCATTTTTGTTGTCAACGGAAGATATGGTGTGGTGCCCATGTACAAAATGCCGGAACACCAAGTTTTTGAGAAGATTGGAGCTTTCGTTTCACTTATGTTGAAACGGTTTCACTCCACATTATGAAGTGTGGACCTTTCACGACAAGACTAATTCTCGAGTCATAGCAGAAGTGGATGAGGATGATGATATAACAGATATTGATAGGATGGATGAGATGTTAGAAGCTCTAGAAGCGGAGGATCCTCTTACAAATGAGGCAGAGGAGTTCTTCGAGGAGCTGAAGAAATCACAAGAGCCGTTGCATGAACACACGGTTGTGACCGTACTTGCTTTCTTGACCAGATTTATGGCAATTAAGTCTAAGTATTTTTTTTCCATCAACTGTTACAATGATCTCATGAAATTGATCTGCGATATCCTTCCACAACCTCACAAAGCGCCACCAGATATGTATCATTCAAAGATCAAGATATCTGGTCTCAGTATGAAGTATGAGAAAATCGATGTGTGCCCAGACAACTACATGCTATTCTGAAAAGAGCACACCAATGAGAAGATGTGCTTGAAATGTGATAAACTGAGGTATGTCAAAGTTGTTAATGACGATGGCGATAATGTGATGACAGATGTCGCACATAAGCAACTTCGTTACTTTCCTGTGACACCTCAGTTGAAGCGGTTGTTTCTTTCAAAAAGAACCGCAATACACATAAGATGGCACAAAGAAGGTAAACGTGAGAACAAAGAATTCTTGACGCATCCGTCCGACGGTGATGCATGGAAGGCGCTAGACTGTTTCGATCCAGACTTTTCTCGTGATGAGAGGAATGTTCGCATCAGATTAGCGACAGACGGATTATCACCGTTTAGTACGAACACCACGCCATACTTCTGTTGGCCCGTCTTTGTCATTCCGTACAACCTGCCACCTGCTTTTTGTACGAAGAACGAGTTCATGTTTCTCAGCCTCATTTTACCTGGACCTGATCATCCCGGGTCACGTCTCAACGTGATGTTAAAACCGCTGATGGAAAAATTGAAAGTCTTGTGGACAAGAGTCGAAGCGTACGACAGTTACAAGAAGTAGAAATTCAACCTTCAAGCTGCTTATTTGTGGTCCGTCCATGATTTGCCGACATACGACATGTTTTCCGGATGGAGCACTCACGGTCGTCTGACGTGTCCGATATGTGCTTCAGACACGGATTGCTTTCGACTAACTCATGGAGGCAAAATATCTTACTTCGATTGTCACAGATGTTGGCTGCCCTCGAATCACATATTTAGGCAGCAAAGACATGTCTTTCGAAAGAACACTGTTGTCACTAAAGGACCACCAAAGCGTCTCAACGGGTCAAAAATTTCTGATATGCTGGACAAACTGGTGCTTGATGAAGGTCGTCCTAGATATTTTGTAGGTTATGGAGAGGAACACAATTGGACTCACATATGTGGACTTTGGGAGCTACCGTATGTGAAGTCGTTGATTCTAATGAACAACATTGATGTCATGCATCAGGAGCGTAACATGAGCGAAAGTATCATAAGCACTTGCATGGATATGCCTGGCAAAATGAAAGACAATTACACAGCTAGACTAGATTTGGCACACATTTGTCACCGTCCAACTCTTGAAATCTCTGAAAGTGGTGGGAAGCCACGTGCTTCTTTCTGTCTTCGATCGAAAGAAAAGAAAGAAGTTATGAAATGGATGAAAACTTTGAAATTACCAGATGGTTACGCAGCTAGCCTGAAACGAGCCGTAAATGTTAACACAGGAAACCTCACCGGGTTGAAGAGTCATGATTATCACATTATAATGGAAAGACTCTTACCTGTTATGTTTCGAGGCTATCTAGATGATGCAGTGTGGAAGGTTTTAGCCAAGCTCAGCTATTTGTATAGACAGCTTTGTGCTAAAGAAATCAAGATCGGGATGATGGATAAGTTAGAGAAGGAGATACCCATACTTTTATATAAGATGGAAAAAAATTTCACCGGGTTTCTTCAATCCAGTGCAACATCTGCTTATCCATCTTCTATTCGAAGCTAAAGTTGGCAGTCCTGTGCAATATATATGGATGTATCACATTGAAAGCGCGCTACGATATCTGAAACCAATGGTTGGCAACAGGGCAAGGGTGGAAGGGTGCATCGCTGAAGCATATGCTCTTAAGGAAGTAGGATACTTTTCAAGTGTCTACTTTGCGGAAGAAAACAATATCAATACTTCGGCGATGCAGTACAATGTGGACAAAACACCCCCTTTAAGCGATCTTTTCATTTTTCAAACGAGAGGCACCACCGTTGGTTGCTACACGACCTACGTGCTATCCGAACATGAAAGGATTGTTGCTTTACTCTACATGTACACAAATATAGAAGGCATGCAGGAATACTTCGAGTAAGTGTTTGTCCTACATTTATGCTAATCGACATATTTTGCTACACGTGTATTCTAAAAGATGTTTTTTCACGTTCAGTGAGTTCCACAGACAATGTTGGCCACATAGGCATCAACCTACGGCCAAACAAGTAGAAGGGATGCGAAAAGAAGGAATAAATGGGGGGTAGAGTTTCCTATCCTGGTTTCGAGATTATATAATATTATCTCGTCTTCTATGTATTATAAGTTACTATTATTAAAGAAGTATTATTTTAACTTATGATCATTTATGACAGTGTCGGACTCACAATGTCCATGAAGATTTGCGGCAGCTATCTTATGGATTGGTGAATGTTAGAAGTTATGGTCGATATGACGTAAATGGCTTTCGATTTCGTACAACTCATTTTGAAGCTCTTCGTCCTCTCGCGGCAACATCAAATTCCGGTGTTGTGACGAGAGCAATGGACACTCAAGGGAATTTAACCGATTATTATGGGATCATTTACAAAATCCTTGAATTTACTTTTACCGGAAATAAGACTCTTCGAGTTGTCTTCTTTGACTGTGAATGGTTTGATCGCACTCATGGAACTCGAGAAAACCAATTTGGAATGGTGGAAATGAAACATAAGGACTGACTACGAGGTTACGATACATTTGTTCTTGCACATTAAGTGGAACAAGTGTATTATCTACCTTATCCATGCACGAAGCTCAATGCTTGGTGGGTGGTATATAAGGTGAATCCTTGTGAGCGGTTATATACTCTTGGGGATGATGGTTACCATAATAGCGAAGACATTGAAGAAGTGTACCAAGAAGAAGAGTTGTCAGACACTTTTATCATCAAGCTTGGTGTAGGACTCGATCAATTAGTTGGAGATGTTGAAAAGGTTGAAGATGTAGAGGCAGATGATATGCGAAAACGGAAATTAGAACAGATCACGATGGAAGATCGTCGGGCTGGTTTAAGGAGTAGCGCACAGGAACATGATAATGATGTTGATGAATTTTGAAAGTGATTACAAGTAATGTTTTCTTGAAGATAGTAACATGAATTTTGTATATTTTATTTGCATATTTACTAATTATCTAATTAAAACAGGATGACATCAAAGAAGGGTAAGAAGGTGCCGCCGACGAGGGGGTTCTACCCCTCTAGACTTGAGGACGCTTTCGCTGGTGCCTCGTCGACTGGGAGCAGACACTCTCAGCTGCTGGGGCACGTTCTGAGCAGCTCTAGAGCTTCGTCAAAGGTAAATTTTACTCGTTTTTGACAAATTCTTTAAATTCAATTTGACATTAAACTTACTTATGAATCATTTGAATGTTGTAGTCCTGACTGGCTGACTCAGAGGCTGTGGCGCCAGTTGACCTTGGTACCCTTCGGTGAGCCAGCCCTCGGCTAGCCAGCCCTTGGCTAGCCAGCCCTCGGCTGGCGATCCTTCTGTTCCTGAGGCCTTTGGCTCGGCTGGTGACGACCCGTCTGGGTCACCTGACGTGGTGCCCCAGCAGACGCGGAGGACGAGGAGGACTCACTTTGTTAGTCCTCTTGCGGTCCCTTCACAGAGGATCATGATTCGTCCAGTCGGAGACAGTTAATAAAAAATATAGTGTTCAATTTTAGTTTCTTTTGGTTACTTAAGTAATGAATCAGTAAATATCTTGCAGGGTTTGGGACGACACGTCTTTCACCGGTGAGAGACACCAAAGACCGGTGAACGGTGTCCTCGGGTCCTTAGTGCGTTTGGACTATCCCGGGTTCATCGACGGGGTGCCTGCTCTTTCGTGGGAGGACTACGCACGCGTCCATCACCAGGAGCACAGCAACCTTCAGGAGGCCGTATGGGCCGATTTTATGGTAAGTATGTTAAAAATATTTTCTAAGTTTTAACTCTTAAACTCTTTTAATGAACATCTCTTCAATATATTCTTTATCACAAGCAAGGTATATTTTAGAGGACCCGAATGACCCTCGCATGGTTGAGGATGCGAGGAGACTGTTTCACTACAATGCTGCCAAGGCGCTTCGAGAAGCTTTGTTGAATGCTCGTGTTCGAATTATTAATGAGCACTTGAAGGCGAACCAGCACCACGTGCTACACTTCCGGCAAGAGAGCGAGAGACACCTGACAGAGGAGGAGTACGCGCAGGTACGTGGGGTGTACTAAGTATTTTTTCTGATAATTTCCTCGATGGTATTTTTAACGACTTCCAACTATGTGCAGGGCCACGTGAGCTGGTTGCAGGGTCAGACTGATGCATTTCGGGTCCTTTGTTGCTACTGGGCTAGCGATGAGTTTAAAGCTAAGTCCGAGAAGGCCCGAGAGTGCAGAGGGGTCGAGGGGAAGAGCAGGCACGGCCAAGATAATCACTTGCGTTTATCAAAACGCATGGTAAGTGTATGTAACTTATGTTTATATATTCATAATATATTGTTTGTACTAACATGTATTGACAGGAGCGTGATACAGGGGTGCCACCGACCCCTGCTGAGATTTAGAAGAGAGGTCACAGGGACCCTTCTAAGCCTCAGGGGTGCAGTCAGGCTGCAACCGAGCGATTGGTAAGTTTAGAAATCATTCATATTAAATATAACTATATATATTGTTGAACTTAAACGGTTTCCTTGTTTTGTAGGCTAAGTACTGGGAGGAGGCTAGGAAGATACACGATGAAGATTTCGATTGGGAACGTAAACCAATCGGTCCTCAAGCCGCGTATGCAAGCGGAGGTGGAAAAGCACACAAAAGGTGAGTTTATAAGTCATTTTATCATTTTCAATTCAAAGTATTCAAGGTATTTCAATTTGATATTACTGACTCTCTTTTCTATAGGCTTGCCATATTCGACGGAGTTGTCGACTCGAGGGCGGGGAGACCTGCGAGAGGCAGCTCCACACAAGCTTCTTCGATGGGCACAACAGGTCGTCGCGTCTCGCAAAGGGACATTGAGATGCAGTCCCTCCGACAAACTGTAGAAGAGAACTTCAGGCGACAGGAGGAGGCGGAACGCCAAAGGATCGCGATGGAGGCCACGATCCAAACCCAGGCAGCAGCGTTGACGCAGATGCGGGAAGCAATTGAGGTAACAAAATAAAAACTAAAGTTCTCATTAATTCAGCGTAAATGACTTACTAATAGGTAACATTTAATGTTTGCAATGACAGGCCATGGCTCGGGCGCAAGGTCTGGGGATCCAGCTACCGCCACTACCACCGGTCCTTCTAGGCGATCCTTCTTCTGCAGGTCAGGTAATTTTCTATGTCAACTCAAAATTTCTAGTTTTAACTCAAGTTAACCAAAATAAAGCGAGGAAATGGAGTGACAGTGAAAGATAGATAGAGTGAGAGATGAAGTTAGAAGAGGGAGGAAGATAGAGAAAAAAGGATTGAAATAGAAGATAGGGGAGAGGAATGAAGAGAGAGAGGGAGATGTAGATGGAGATAGAGGGAGAGGAAGATAGAGGGAGAGAGGGAGATGTAGATGGAGATAGAGGGAGGAAGATAGAGAGAAAAGGATATCAATAGAGAGATAGAGTGAGAGAGAAAGATAGATTGAAATAGAGAGAGAGAAATGAAAAGAGAGAGGAAGAGATGGGGATCTAGATAATGACAGACAGAGAGGAAGGGAGGGAGAGAGATGTTGATACATTTATATTCTAACTCTAAGTTTCATTAATTGCAGGGATCTGCGACGGCTGCACAAATTCCATCGTCGTCACTACCGCCACCTGGAATGAGGCGTGATGAGGACTTTGACTTCGGAGGTGGCTTTGGAGGTGTCTTTGGAGGTCAGACGGGCGAGTGAGCCCTTGTTTGCTTTGTTGATGATCATGTGAGATGTATCGACGATATTGTGATGTTGTTTGTGATTGTGATGCTGTTTGTTAATGTGATGTTGTTTGTAATGTTGTTCTGTGATTCTGGCCATCGAGTCGGATAGTATTTTCTATTTTTTTAATAATAAACCTTATTTGCGATGGCTTTTATACAGTATCGTCGCAAATAAGGCTCCAGACCATCGCAATTAAGCCTCTGCTATTTGCGACAGCCAAGCCGTCGCAAATAGCCGCGTGGGTCCCGGAGGAGGACACGCGGGCCTTGAAGGCTAAACTTATTTGCGACGGCCCGACCGTCACAAATAGGGTTTAAATTGTGACGTTCTGGCCGTCGCAAATACAGGTGTGGGGCCAACAAGCCCCCAGACAATAACTTGCGACAGCCACTGTGAGCCATCGCAAATAGACTTATTTGCGACGGTGGCCATTGCAAATAAGCTTAATTGCGACAAGTTATTTGCGACGGCCAAAAACCTTCGCAAATAAGCAAAGCCGTCACAAATATCTTATTTGCGGCGATTTTTACCTTATTTGCGACGGTCCTGGCCGTCGCAAATCGTCGGGATACCTGTAGTGATTATTGCGTTTGAGCTCGAGATTTTCTCAATATCATCAACATTTATTGAGACTAGTGTTAGAAATAAATCAGGTGGCCATGGGGTTTAGGGGTCGGTTACAGTTGTAACCGACCTGGACTCTTATCTCTCTCCCAGGTATTGATCAGAACACCGAATCCCAACTGATTTCAGTTTGGGCGGGCCCCCTGGGACACCTCCTCTCTTTATAAGCAAGGCACCGACATTCTTAGTCTCAATCCAATCTTAGCAAGCCTAGCCACCAAAATTAGAAGTCTTGATTGCTCTTGAGGAGGGAGTCTTGGGAAGGACCCTTCCCCATCGTGTTGCACCCTTCCAGGGTCGCTGCACCAAGATGTCAGCGCTGCTTCTACATCGGTGGAGGAGCTCTTGCCCTCCTGACTGCTCCCCATGGCCGCTACTTCCTCTACACCCCGAAGGTATGACCATCCAATCCTATAACCTTAGTAGATTAGGAGTTGTTTGGTGTTTTGCTCTCTGTTTCCCTCACTTAGGCCAATCTCTAACCTCAATTAGGGCTAAGCACTCTTCATCAGATACAACAATGGCGTCAGAGCCACCCCTAATGGGGATTAGGGCTTCGGCCAACTCAGCCTTGATCATGTCTGATCGACCTCAGAAGAGATCAATTGATCTCTTAACCCTAAGTTAATGATTCTGCAGCATTTAGAAGGAGGTGAATCAAACCTAAGACAATTAGGGTTTGGTTTCAACTGAAATCAGAACCAAAATTCAAGGATTAGAGTTCTAATCTCGACATCAGAACCTAATTAAGGCTTGAAACCCTAATTAGGACCCAAATCGAGTCAAATTAGATACACACTCAGAACAAATCCGAAGAATCAAACTCGTATTAACTCAGAATAGGAAAGAGATTAGATGAAACTTACCTTAGATGCATGCCTTGATCCTCCGTGATGACGCTTCGCACTCGCTGGAGACCATCGACACCGTGCTCCTAGGGTTGGCTCCTCGTCGGAGCACCCGAGGCTAGCAACCCCTCAGTCGGTTCGTGCATTCCGACGGTCCCCTCAGCGGCGGCGCGCTCACCCAACAACGAGCGCCGATGAGAGGACCACGGTGCGCCACCGAACCTTAGCGCTATCACGGGTAGGGTTGAAATCCTAACCCTAGGCGTGCGAGCTTCCCTCAACTTAGGTGCCTCCAACCGTCGGTCCACCTCCCGGCGGCGAGCTGCCTCACGGCAAGCTCGCGCGCCGGTGCGGTGACCGCGGCAGAGCCGACGAGCACACCGCCTCGGGGGCACCGCCACTCTCCTCACACTCTCTATCGGTGGACGAAGTGAAAAGGGCGAGTTTCGAATGGCTAGGGTTCGATCAGAATTCGCTTAAGTATCTTAGTTGATTCTTCTGTCCGTTGCTTGATCAACGTGTCAGATTCAATTAGCTGACGCATACCGAAATATCTCAATCATCAGAATGAGATCAGACGGCCCATAGAATGCGGCAGTGCACCCCCCCCCCCTCCGCGGGATAGGCGCAGCGTGCGCGGCTGGGCCGCCAGCCCATGCGGGCGCGCTCTTGGGCCACCTTGGGCTGCTCTTATATTTACCGAATTTATTCCATTTTAGTTAGTGGGCCAACAAGCCGAATTAGGAGAAACTGGATGATGAGTAGGTTTAGGCCCGATCTTCCGAAAGGTATGTCGATTGGGGTGGAGAACTCGACGTTGATGATCCGCGGCACTCGAGCGGTTCGAGTACCCCTGCAATCACTACACCACGGCTCCGTTGGTTATCAACCGTGCTGCACACGCTTGACCTCGCCAAGAAGGCTAATCCCTGCAAGTGCAATCGAGAACACGAGCAAGAACGTAGAAGAAGCAATCTGAAATTGCTGAATTGGGGTTTCACAAACTGAAAAACGGCGATATTATTGATCTAAGCAAAACCCAATTGTCTATGGCAGCTACCATGGAGTATATATAGGTGGGAGGACGTCCAAGGGGGTGTTAGGGTCGTGACCTAACCCTAAGACACGAAAATAATGGACTTAGACTTGATACAAGGCCCAATGGCCCAATACGGTGGCGCAGCACCCTGACAGATTCTGTACTTGATTTTGTTTCGACGATTCTCGACGACTCCGAAGGAATTTTGACATGGTACCGGTGCCATTGGAAAGGTTATCCTCTCCCCTTTCCGTGCATATGTATAACGTCCAAAACGGAGTTCGTATGCGTCCTGGGCGTCCGTTTTAGTGCGTACTGCTCCTGGACTCCGAGTTGGATACGATTTGGAGTTTGGTTCGGTTTCCATCTTCTTTGAACGAATTCTCTGGTCTTCCACGTCCCTAATACTCCCTCCAAGTACTCCTTGAACCTCTCCATGGATCCTAATCACAAATAAATCATTAAGTAGCAATCTATGCTCAAAAACATATAAGGAAATATATAAGAACGAGTTCACCTCTGAAATTAATTGTTGTGTATGAAATTGATTGCATCTTGTATATTCAGTAGAGTGTTGTTTGTATCCATATAAGTGATGTCCTCATCATCCTCCCCTCCTTGAATTGGAGTCGTCCTCAACTCAAGTTCGTCTTCTCTCATGTGTTGGTCCAAATGTGCAACGCCATCAAATCTTCTTGTATGCATGAATGGAGGAGGCCAAGGTGGTGGACGACATAGTGCGCCATCTTGATCTTGTCCATCAAATAAGAGTGCACATTCACTTGTGCCAGGATCCCAAACAAATAAATATTGTGTCATATTTGTAGGAGCAATAATAATGTGCATGATCTCATCATTCTCCCCTTCTTTATGACAAGCCGTCCTCGGCTTGCTCGTATGTCCAGCA
Source organism: Tuctoria greenei (assembly GCA_036927565.1). Classification (NCBI taxonomy): domain Eukaryota; kingdom Viridiplantae; phylum Streptophyta; class Magnoliopsida; order Poales; family Poaceae; genus Tuctoria; species Tuctoria greenei. The sequence continues at coordinate 200,873,163 of JAYESD010000003.1, read as the reverse complement.
AAGACGCTTGCATTGGAGGTAGAGTAAGTGCTGTCCATAATGCACAACCACAGTGAATAATGCTTTTGTTGTCCCTGCTGCAAGGAAAACATACTAGAAAAACTTGACAAGACATTATTAGCGTTAGTACATTCATTTACTTGACCATGTTGTTGCAGCACAAAAGGAGCTTCCTCATTTGAACATATGTAAACTTTATGCACCATAAACATACCACTATGTTCATATTTGCCTATAGCATGAAAAATATTTCTACTTAACAAAGGCAATTCAGATTGAGAAAATATTATCTTCTCTACGATATCTAGATCACAAAGAGTGTCAAATTCAATATAGCCCAAAGTATTTAGAGAAGATAACAATTTCAGCTCATCCCTTTCACATGTAGTTGGGATCAAATGCTTAATTTCAGCACAAGTGAGTGATAAAGTATCAAATTCATTTGGTTGTTCTAGCATAGGTATAATATAATTATCAGCACACAACTCATTTTTGTTATAAGAATCAGTGGGAAAATCAACTAATGGTAAAGTTGTATTATGTAAAGGTTCATCTTGTTGCTGCTCATCAATAGTATGATTGGTAGCAAAATTCAGCACATCTGAAAATGTCATACCTTGGTTAACTGTATAGCATTGTCCATTAACACTACTCTCATTTTCAGCAAGAAATTCAAATGCATTATGAGTTGATCCATCTAAAATTTCACAAGTGTTGTCGAAAGCCTCGTTCTCCTTTGCATCATCTATATTATTTTCTATATTGTCCTGCAAAACGTTAGACACAAAAGGAGGAACAACAATAAATTTCTCCTCAAATTGCTGAATTTCTTCTTTGCACATAGATACATTAGCAAAAGTTTCTCGCATAAGAATTTTCGTTTCTTTCCATGTCCGGGGTTTTTCTAATTCATTTAAATTGTTCCACCAAGTTAATGCACAATCATTTAACGCACTAGAAATATTTCTAATCTTTCTCCTCTCACACATATGCAATTTTCCAAAAATTTTATCCAACTCTATTTCCCAAGCAATATATTCATCGTAACCAAAACCATCATAAGAAGGAAGAGATGGGAGAATGTAATTACTTCTTGTGGAAGGTTTTGTAAAGGTGGTCTGAATGTCATGTGAATCCTTGGTTGATGTTTGATTTTTACTGAGCAACTCCATCGTCGTCTTCATCATGTCCATCATCTCAGTATATAATGCATGATTCTTGCTTTTACCTGACATTGTTAGTAGCAAACAGAAGACAACACAAAAAATATGTTATCCCTATCAACTACAAAGGATAATGGCAAAGTGGAAGTGGAATCACACACTCTCAAGCGTCTTACCACGCTCTTACAAGTGTTCTTACCGACACTGCAGGTGGCAAACGGTGGACGGTATGAAGAAACCAATGAAGCGTGGGATGATTGCAAAGGTGTATCGATTCTGCTCAAGAGTAAGGTGTAGCTTGGATGGCACTTTATATGTAGCAAGGATTAGCAACAATGAAATCAGATAGTAAAATTGAGTAAGTGTCCAAAGTACTTGTCAAAGTTGCTGGTCTAAATGTGTTCCTAGTAGTTCAAGCTAGCAAGACATGAGACAAAACTAGATGACACAAAGAATGCAAGCACTTCTGTTTTTTTTGTTGTTTTTTTCCTCTTTTTGTGCGGCTTTTGTTTCTTGTTTTGCACTTGCCTTTTTCTTTTTTCTTCCTTTATTATTTCAGAACGTGCTGCATGGGAAGAACACAATGAAAATCAACCCAAGATATCTCGTGTGTCTGTCGCAGATTTTCTGCTCAACCTTCCAAGGACAAATAGGCACACTTATAGGCTCTAAATTGGAAAACTTAGAACAGCAAGATTGTAGATATATCTCTCCTCTTTAATTTCAATATATGGAAGACCTATTTTGGAAAAGAACAATAGGAGATACTGCGCCCGAAATACAGACTGTTCAGAATTTTTAGGTCAATAACAGATTCGGATCTAATGCAATTTCGACATCGATATCTATATTTTCTGGGAACATGATGAATACAAAAGTTATAGATAACTTTTTAAGCTTTCCATAAAGTATAAGAACACGAAAATCCGAGTTCGTATGAGCTAGATATGATGAAAATACTGAACTGGACAGAGATGAATCTAATCTGGACGTGATGACGTGATTCAAAAGGATGAATCAACACAATACAAAACTCAAACTAAGACTAAAAACACTTTCTAAACCAACAATATGACTCAACAACGGACACAAACTCAACAAAACCAAACTGAAAACAAAAGTTGCAAAGGCTCAATGGTGGTTTGGACAAAGTAATGAACAGATCTACTAAACTGCAAGTTTTTTTGTGGCTTTTTTTTGTGGACTCTAGGTATTAAAAACAAAACTAATGTAATGGATAGATGAATTACCTAACGGTCAACCTGGAAATCTGATACCAATTGATAGGAAAAGATGAGATGATGAGTCCCGATGACTCCGAAGGAATTTTGACATGGGACCGGTGCCATTGGAAAGGTTATCCTCTCCCCTTTCCGTGCATATGTAGAACGTCCAAAACGGAGTTCGTATGCGTCCTGGGCGTCCGTTTTAGTGCGTACTGCTCCTGGACTCCGAGTTGGATACGATTTGGAGTTTGGTTCGGTTTCCATCTTCTTTGAACGAATTCTCTGGTCTTCCACGTCCCTAATACTCCCTCCAAGTACTCCTTGAACCTCTCTATGGATCCTAATCACAAATAAATCATTAAGTAGCAATCTATGCTCAAAAACATATAAGGAAATATATAAGAACGAGTTCACCTCTGAAATTAATTGTTGTGTATGAACTCTATTGATTGCATCTTGTATATTCAGTAGAGTGTTGTTTGTATCCATATAAGTGATGTCCTCATCACTGGACCACTCATGCTGGTTTTTCTTTTCTTATTTCCATGGGATTTTCCAGGAATTCAGTTTTGGGCCATGGGCCGCATCAGGGGGAGACTGGGCTTCAGAGTTTGGTTTCCACATTGTTTTCAGTTTTTTCAGAAAATTAACAGTGGGCTTTGGGCTCATTTTCTCAGTTGGGCTGCACCATAAATTAGGGCTTTTGGGCCAAAATTAGCAGTGGGTTATTTTAGTATTTTCTATTTTTTGAAGAATAAAATATGGGCAATTTATTTATGAGGGACCCACTGGTTAAATTAAATTGGCTGAGAAAAATAATTAGTTTTTGTGTGATGTATTGCAATGTAATGGTGTAATGTTTTAGTATAATTATTGATATTATTATTGCTCACTTAGTAATTTTCTCAGTCATTTAATTTAATAATTGTTGTAGATCATTTCAGTAAATTATGAAAAATGTCCAATATTATGCTTCCGTTGTTTAGTTTTTCATGGTAATTTTAAGAAGTAGCCAACGTGAAAATTAAAATTACTATGTTCTCAGTTATATCATGCATAATGAAATTTTGCTAAGTAGCCAACGTGAACATCAAGGTTTTATTATGCTCGATGTTTAATGGTAAATTATGCTTAAGTAGCCAACATGAACAACATAATTTACTATGCTCTCAGTCATTAAGTCATGGAATTTTGTTGAGTAGCCAACGTGAAAATAAAATATGTCATGTTCTAATTTATTTTGGATGACATGTTTTGTTGAAGTAGCCAACGTGAAAAGACAAAATACCGCATCTCTGTTTGCCTTTTAATAAGTTTATGCATTCGCTTATGTTTATTGTTCTTTTCATGTTTTTTGAAGGTTCCTCAGGCGTGAATCACGCACTCAGCCTTATGTCCTCCTTAGAGCACCTTAATGGCAACAATTATGGTGCATGGAGGGAAATCTTAGAGATTACTCTGGCAGATTCAGATTTGGACTTAGCACTGATGACACCTCTACCCTCAGCTCCTGTCACTCCTCCTGAGAAACAACCTAAGGAGAGTCAGGAGGCCTACAGTAAGCGGATGGATATCTATAACAAGGCTATTGCATCCTACACTGAGGTTCGTTCTAAGTGGAACGCATCAAACAGGAAGTGTTTGATGATAATTAAGGGCACTATCTCAGAAGCAATTAGAAGCTCCATTCCTGATTGCGAGTTTGCCACAGAATACCTCCAAAAAGTAAAGAGTCAGTTCACTGGCTTGTCTAAGGCCACTGTGAGCACTGTTATCAAGAGGCTCTTTACTGAGAAATTCACTGGAGGTAATGTGAGAGATCACATACTTAGGATGATAAGTATGGCTACTAATCTTAAGACAATAGACTTAGAGGTAAAATATGAATTCCTTGTGCATGTCATATTTGTCTCACTTAAAGAATTTGAGTCATTTGTCATCAACTACAACTCTATGCCATAGCAATGGAACTTAGAGAAACTAATGGCTATGTGTGTCCAAGAAGAGGAAAGAATTAAGTCTGCTCGCTAAGTTGACACTATCAACTACGTGAGCGGAAAAGGCAAGAAGAACTTCCATTCTTCAAAGCCAAACCTCAACATTCCTCGTGAGGACAAGGGCAAAGCTAAGGTCCCACATGAATACTCTAGCAAGGGTGAGAAAGTGGATAAGGATAAGTGTTTCTTCTGTAAAGAGAAGGGACACTTTCAAAAGGATTGCATTGGCTTTCTAAAGTGGTGCAATAAGAGAGGTATGAACTTAGTAACTTCAGTTGATGAATCCTTGTACTTAGACTATTCATAATCTACTTGGTGGATTGACTCAGGTGCCACTATGCACGTTACTCATTCGTTGCAGGGGTTGAATATAAGGAGGAACCTAAGAAGAGGAGAAAGGAGCATTAGAGTTGCTGACAGTCACGAAGCTAATGTTGAAGACATTGGAGAAATTCTCTTAGTACTTAGTGATGGTTTTTGTACTTGTGCTTCATGACGTCCTCTATGTACCCTCAGTTAGGAGGAATTTAATATCAGTTTTATGCTTAGATGATTATGGATTTGTATGCCACTTTGGCATTGACAATTGTATCATTCAGTTTGATAATTAGATTGTGGGTCTTGCCATCATACAAGACCAACTTTATTTGCTATCTACGCATGATGATGTGAATCAGATAAGCGACATTCAAAATTCCTCACGTAACGACTCAGGCTTTCACAAGCGCAAAAGAATTGATCCCGAAACATCATCAAAATTATGGTGATGTCGCTTAGGCCATATTTCGAGGGAGAGAATTGAACGACTTGTCTCGCAATCGATTCTTCCCCGTTTGGACTTTTCGGATTCAGAAGAATGCATAGACTGCATAAAAGGCAAATTCACTAAGACTACTAAAAAAGGTGTCAAACATAGTACGAGAATATTAGAATTAGTACACACATATATCTGTGGCCCTTTTCCCATTGTCTCTCTTGATGGTTTTGACTCGTTCATAACCTTCACGGACGACTATACTCGCTATGGCTATATTTATCCAATCAAGGATCGAACCGGAGCATTAGATAAGTTTAAGATATTTAAGGCTGAAGTTGAAAATCAGCACAACACTAAGATAAAGGTTGTTAGATCCGATCGTGGTGGTCAGTACTACGGTCGCCACAACCCATATGGTCAAGTTACAGGACCGTTTGCACGGTTCCTACAGGAACATGGCATAGTCGCCCAGTATTCTACTCCAGGCGAGCCTCAGCAAAATGAAGTAGCGGAACGGCGCAACCGTACGCTAATGGACATGGTTAGATCCATGCTTAGTTATTCATACTTACCGGTTAACTTGTGGATGGAGGTGTTAAAAACCGAAATTCGTTTGCTTAATCGGGTTCCTACTAAGGCGGTGTCGAAGACACCGTATGAGATGTGGACTGGACGTATGCCCTCACTTAGATACTTGCACATCTGGGGTTGTCCTGCTGAGGCTAAGATATTTAACTCAAACATAGGAAAGTTGGATCCTAAAATAGTTAGCTGCCATTTTATTGGCTACCCAGATAAGAGTAAGAGTTTTTGTTTCTATTGTCCCGACAGGCACACTAAGTTTGTAGAAATGAGACATGTCGTCTTCTTAGAGGATTCAATGATCAGGGGGAGCACAGTAAGACGTGAGATTGATCTTGAGGAGAAGCGGGTCTACGTGCCCACTCCTATGATTCAAGAACCATTCTTCACTCTACCTGTTGTCGATGCACCACAAGTGCCTGATAATGGTGGTGCAACACCTGTTGTTAGTTCTCCATCAGCGATAGAAAATAGTGATGCTCCTGTACAACAGGAGCCAGCTCAACCTTCCGAGCAACCTCAGTCAGATGTCGCTAATGAGGAACAACAGCCGCCCAAAAATGATGCGCAACTTAGGAGATCTAAGAGAGCCAGATGGTTTGCAATACCGGCTGACCATGAGGTTGAATGTGGCTTAGAGGGGGGTGAATAGGCCTTTTGAATTTTCTGCACACTTAATAGAACCGTCAAAACTTGGTTGGCCGGACTAGTCCGGTTGCGTGGGCAGACTAGTCCGGTGTGCAAAAATTATGTGTGTTGATCAGGTGTGATTTGGGAAAATAAATTTCTTTAGCAGCGGAAATGAGAACAACTAATAATTGTAATTGAGATTAATATAAGAATGCAGGTGTAACTTATAATTGCCTTAAGTTGATGTTTGGCACTCAAGTGATCTAATGAACAAAATTTAAAGTAAATGAGACGCAAGACACACAAATTTTTCCCGGGGTTCGATCTCACCACGAGATCTACGTCCCTGTTGAGGAAGCTCACACAGAGCCGAGTCTCCAACCCTTTCCCTCTTCAAGTCACCACGAAGGCCGACTTGATTCCACTATCACGGGTAATCACCAAGTTTGTGGGGCAACCTCACACGTTGAGGGCTCCCACGAGAATTACAATGAAAGAAGTGATCAAATACACTCAAAAGTATTACAATGCAGAGTATGAGTGTAAAAAGATCAAACCCCAGGAGCTCGCAATGAAAGAACGACGATCTCCCAATCCCGAATCCAAGTGTTCAATTGATTTCACTCTTTTTGAACTTTAGATGTGTGGGGAGATGTGTTTTGGGCTCTTGGGACGAAGTGGCAGCGCTAGGGTTTGCTCTTTGATCAGTATTCGACGTGTGTGTTAATAGGAAAGCCGTGGACTCTCTATTTATAGGGTTTCAAAAAGCTAGCCGTTGAAAAACCCTAACACCGGACTAATCCGGTGCAAGTCCGGACTTGTCCGATCCCAATGTGTTTTGAGGTCCAGAAAGTCTGCCGGACTAGTCCGGTCCAACCTCGGACTAGTCCGGTGCTGTGTGAAGGTGACTCCAGAAAGTTCATCGGACTAGTCCGCGGACTAGTCCGATCTCCACGAATGGGAGATTCCAGAAAGTTCAATGGACTAGTCCGGTCCATGATCGGACTAGTCCGGTCCCTCAATATGAGAGACTCTAGAAACATCAACGGACTAGTTCGGTGGATGCACGGACTGGTCCGGTCTCCTTGTAAGTGGGATTCCAGAAAGATGAACGGACTAGTCCGGTCCATGATTGGACTAGTTCGGTGCTTTGTGAAAGTTAGGTTAATTTTAATCCCTTACCCTCGCGCAAGTTGTGAGCTCTTGGAGTGTGTCTTTCATACACTCCCTATACATTCAAAATCTAATTTGGTCTTCCAAGCTTCATCAAAGTATCTCTCTTTGAACACCACTTCATTTTTCACCTTTTTGTGTGCATCAAGATGTTTCACTTGTTTGTCCTGCAATCATCTCAGTAGTTTCATTAGGATCTCATATGTTTGTCATCAATTGGCCAAAACCCACAAGGGATATCCTAGATGCACTTACAATCTCCCCCTTTTTGGTGATTGATGACAACCATTTGAGATATCACAATTGAGAATAAAATCTTGATTTTCATAAGGTGTGCACATATGAGAATAATGATAAGTCCACAAAAAGCTTCTCACATATGCACACACCTTATGGTGGGGTGCCTAATCGGTGTGTGATCAACAAGGTGTGATGAAGTAAAGGTAATCAATAATGAATGTAAAGATAATCATCCAAGCAACAATAAGCATCACACATAAGAGAAGAAATGGTGCATTACAAGGTTTTAAAATTAAGTACACATGTCCTTGATCACAAAAACATAAAGACACCAACTACTCTCAAACTATTAGTCTCAATCTCTCCTAGTCTCAATCTCTCCCCCTTTGGCATCAAGGCACCAAAAAGGGAAAAATTGAGGGGAATCACTCATCGCCACTCTCTTCCTCCGTCTCGGTCCGGTCCTCATCTTCACCACCATCATCATCATTCGCCGGAGCGGACTCTTCCTCGGAGTCCTCGAAGGCGGGCGGGGATCCCACCGGCTCAATCTCCAGCTTGTCGCAGATTGCTTTGATGTTGGCATTGACATATTGTTGATGCTTCTTCTGCCTGACTTCAATCTTGCGGCAGCAGACAAAGATAGAGGTGAGCATTTTGAGCACACCACTGGAGGGCTCATGAGCAGGTGCAGAACCAGGAGGAGTAGCTGAGGATCTTGTTGCATTCACATCCCGAGCCTGTTTAGTCCTCCTCTCAGCTTCAGGGGAGGGAGGTGCATCAGGAGCCGAAGGTAGAGTGTACTCAGTGGGCTTTTGCGGTTTCATCCCCGTATGGTGAACATCCTTGACGAACTCAAGTCCAGTCACCTTCTCAATCATGTACATGATGTACGGGGCATACCCGCAAGATCTGTTTGGAGTGATTGAGATGTTCACAATGTCATTGTAGATGTATTCAAAGACATTGAACGGTCTTCTCCCACAGATGACCTTCATTAGGGTCCTCAAGGTTCCTTGAATAGTCCCCGCATCTCCATCTTTTGGGGCTATTGTCTTCCTCAAAATTCTATTGAGGACCACATAGAAGGGCTCCAAATATTTGATAGTGGGAGCAACATACGGCATCCTTGTGTCATAGAGAAATGTGAGCTCATCCTTCTCCAGGGGTTGCAAATTGTGGATGACTAGATCATGATCCAAGGTATGCTCAAGGTGGAGAATCCTTGCAAACTCATCATAAGTGACACTATACTTGGAACCATGGGTCATCCAAGTAAGACTGTCTCCATCACCCCGAGCAAAGTAGAGGGTAGAGTAGAATTGGGTGATCACCTCATTGTTCCAGTCATTCTCAAAGGAAAACAATTCCTTCAGTCCGTGCCTCTCCAAGGACTCAACCACCTCACGGAAAGCAGGATACTTCTTTGACTGCATGTACCCGATGTTCACCCATTGAATCTTCACAACGAGATTCTTCATCTTCATGTACACATGCTCGTAGTAGTCGGCATGGAAGTTGCTCCAAAATCTTGGGTCTGAGCATTGCCGAGGTCGAGCATACACATTAACCTGCCTGAAGCTGTCGGCAAGCTCACCCCCTTTTCCAGTGAAATCCTTACTTGAGCGCTGCCTATTGTGGTGACTTGGGTTCTTCATTTTCAAGGGTCCAATGGGACCACTAGCAAGCCCTTTTCCCTTGTTGAGAGTCCTCTTTGGCCCTGAGGAGCTCTCACCGGCCTTTCCTTGGGCCTTCTTCACAACTACCCTCCTTTTCTTGGTCAAGTTATCGTCGGAGGGTGGAGAGTGCACATTTACATCATGCCTTTTCTTCATGTACCTCTCCTTGGCTCTCTTCACCTTTTCGCGCTCAACTTCTTCATCAACATGGAAGGAGCTATCATCTGAGCTTGAAGACATCGTGCCTAACAAGGAGTTCATGATTTAGATGAGAATGAACTGAGAATGAAGGTGATGTGAGGATTCAAATGTCAGAGACCGGACTTGTCCGGTGTCAGGGTGCGGACTTGTCCGGTGTACCGGACTAGTCCGTACCTGGGAGCCGGACTAGTCTGGCCTGGCACAAGAACCCTAACAAAACTGGAATCACAACTTCTATTTAGGGGTGCAAATGAGCATGAAGGTGAAAGGAATACATCTCTGAAGCTAATGTACTTCCTTGGAATCAAGAGAAATAGGCTAGAACTAGAAAAGTTGAGAGTTTGACTTTAGGGAGAAATTTACCGAGATTTGAGGATTCGCGTTGAAGGAGCACAAATCTGTCCGGATGAGTTTGGAGAGGAGAGCCAACTCGTCGAGGGGAGAATTTCCCACGGAGAAAGCTTGGATTTTGAGGGCTCAACTCGAAAATCACCTTTTGGGGGCTAGGGTTTGAGAGGTGAGGGTTTAACTCAAGTGGAGGGAGATTCGAAACGGGTCAGCTGCTTATATAGGCAGCCGACCGGACTAGTCCGGTGTCCCTGGAAACCCTAGGAAGAGGGATTATCCGGACTAGTCCGGTGGCAAACCTGACTAGTCCGGTGCTACTGGACAAACTAAGTATTTGGAGATAACTAATAGTGATCCAAGGACAAGTTTTGCAAATAATCATGGTGATTATGACCAGAAAGCACTCAACACAAAAACATGGTCATAAATTCCAAGATTTCTTCATTAAAAATAGTTTTCTTAGGATAAAAAAGAGGTGAGGGGCAATTTTAGCAATAAAATGTAACATTTGAAGTATCAACCAAATGTGCAACGTTTCAAGCCACATTTCGAGAGTCAAGAATGTTAAGTTCATTCTTATGTTCACAAAACCGTTTCTCATCCAATGGTTTGGTAAAAATATCCGCAAGTTGTTTTTCAGTTCTAACATGTGAAATAGCAATGTCACCTTTTAATGAATGATCTCTAAGGAAATGATGACGGATATCTATGTGCTTAGTTCTTGAGTGCTCTACTGGGTTGTGTGCAATTTTTATAGCACTTTCATTGTCACATAGAAGTGGGATATGGTTAAGGTTATAGCCGTAGTCCCTAAGGGTTTGTCGCATCCAAAGTAATTGTGCGCAGCAGCTACCGGCTGCAATATATTCTGCTTCTGCTATGGAAAGGGCAATGGAGTTTTGCTTTTTAGATGACCAAGATACCAGGGACCTACCAAGAAACTGACAAGTCTCTGACATGCTCTTTCTATCGACTTTGCATCCTGCATAGTCGGCATCGGAATATCCTATCAAGTTAAATTTGGATCCTTTGGGATACCGAAGGCCCAAGTTGGGTGTGTGCACAAGGTACCTTAGGACTTTTTACAGCAACTAAATGACACTCTTTAGGTGCAGCTTGAAACCTTGTACACAAGCAAACACTAAGCATAATATCTGGCCTAGATGCACATAAATAAAGTAAAGAGCCAATCATGGACCGATATACCTTTTGATCTACATTTGGACCGTCTTCATTGAGGTCGAGATGTCCATTAGTGGCCATGGGTGTCTTGATGGGCTTGGCTTTGTCCATATTGAATTTCTTGAGAATGTCTTGTGTATATTTGGTTTGGCTTATAAATGTACCTTCTCTTAGTTGCTTCACTTGGAATCCCAAGAAGAACTTTAATTCGCCCATCATTGACATCTCGAACCTATCTGTCATAATTTTGCTAAACTCTTCACAGAAGGATTTGTTAGTTGATCCAAAGATAATGTCATCAACGTAAATTTGACATACAAATAAATGATCATCACAATGTTTAGTGAAAAGTGTATAGTCAGCTTTACCAATTTTGAATCCATTCTGAATTAGAAAATCTCTAAGACACTCATACCAAGGTCGAGGAGCTTGTTTGAGGCCATAGAGAGCCTTACGCAGTTTGTAGACATGGTTGGGATACTTCGGGTCTTCGAATCCTGGTGGCTGCTCCACATAAACTTCCTCCTTGACTGGGCCATTTAAGAAGGCGCTTTTGACGTCCATTTGATACAGCTTAAAATTATGGTAAGTAGCGTATGCCAATAAAATACGAATGGACTCAAGTCTAGCTACAGGAGCGAAAGTTTCATCGAAGTCCAAACCTTCGACCTGAGAATAACCTTTGGTCACCAGTCTTGCCTTATTTCTTGTTACTACTCCATGTTCATCTTGCTTGTTCCGAAAGACCCATTTAGTTCCAACTATGTTCGCCTTTGGTCTCTCCACTAGCTCCAATACTTCATTTCTCTTGAAGTTGTTCAGCTCCTCCTGCATTGCAATCACCCAGTCTGGATCCCCTAAGGCTTCTTCCACCCTGTATGGTTCTAGAAAAGACACAAAAGAATAGGATTCACAGAAATTTGCAACTCGAGATCTAGTAGTTACTCCCTTAGCAATATCTCCAATGATGTTGTTGACAGGGTGGTCTCTTTGCACGCTCTGGTGTACTCTTGGGTGTGGAGCTTGTGTAGTTGCTTGTTCTTCATTATCTTCATGTACATTTTCTCCCCCTAGATCATTGCTTCCATGATGGTCCTGATCTTCTTGACCTTCCTCCTCTTGATCTTGTGCAAGGGCTCCCCCTTGATCATTGCCTCCGCGTTGAGGTTCAACTTGTGCATTTGAGTCGAATGTTTGCTCTTGTGGTAAGATATCGCCAAGTCCCATTTTCTTCAGTGCTTCATATGGAGCTTCCTCTTCATCTAGCACACACTTATCAACTTGCTCCACTTGTGAGCCGTTAGATTCATCGAACACTATGTCACGTGCTACTTCAACAAGGTCGGACACCTTGTTGAAGACACGGTAGGCGTAGGCATTTGATTCATAACCGAGCAAGAATCCTTCATCGGACTTCGAAGCGAACTTCGAGGCCCTCTGTTTCTTGTTCAGAATAAAACATTTGCAACCAAAAACTTTAAAATAAGAAACATTTGGCTTTTTACCGGTAAGGAGCTCATATGGAGTTTTCTTCAGTAGTCGATGGAGGTACAGTCGATTAGTGGCATGGCAAGCGGTGCCGCTTCTGCCAAAAACCGATCTGACGTCTTGTATTCATCCAACATAGTTCTCGCCATTTCGATTAATGTTCTGTTCTTCCTTTCGGCCACTCCATTTTGTTGAGGGGAGTAGGGTGCTGAGAATTCATGCTTTATCCCTTCTTCATCGAGAAACTCTTCAACTTGGAGATTCTTGAATTCTGTCCCGTTGTCACTTCTGATGTTCTTTATGGTTGATGAGAATTCGTTCTGAGCTCTTTTTAAGAACTTCTTGAGGATCCCCTGAGTTTCTGATTTATCATACAAGAAAAATACCCAGGTAAATCTTGAAAAATCATCAACAATTACTAAACCGTATTTGTTACCGTCGATGCTGATGTACGAGACTGGACCAAAAAGATCCATGTGGAGAAGTTCCAGCGGTCTTGCGGTAGTCATCACATTCTTGGCGGGGTGTGGTGCTCCGACTTGTTTTCCTGCTTGACAAGCGCTGCACGGCCTGTCCTTTTCAAAAACCACATCCTTGAGACTACGGATGTGCCCACCTTTTAAAGTTTCTGCAGATTTCTCATCCCAACATGGGCTAGCCGTCTATGCCACAACCATCCCATGTTGGTCTTAGCAACCAAGCAAGTGTTGAGTTCGGCTTTATCTTTGTTGAAGTCAGCTAGATAAAGTTTGCCCTTCAAATTCCCTTGAATGCAATCGAGCCATCGCTTCTTCTAAAAACAGTCACACCCTCATTAGTGAATAAGCAGTTGTAACCTTTGTCGCATAGTTGGGATATTGACAAAAGGTTATAATCTAGAGAATCTACGTGTAAAACATTTGATAAGGTATGTTGAGAGGATATTTCAATGTTACCGCTACCAAGGACCTTTCCTTGGCTGTTGTCTCCGGAGTATATGCCTTCACCTGGATCCTTGTTGTACTCGTACTCCACAAACATACCTCTCTCTCCGGTCATGTGATTTGTGCATCTGCTATCAAGTACCCATTTTGTTCCGCCGGAGGAGTAAGCTTGCAAAAAAAATTGTTCCTTGGTTTTAGGTACCCAAGCTTGCTTGGGTCCTCTCAGGTTAGTCACAAGAGTCTTGGGCACCCACACACAAGCTTTTAAGTTCTTGTGGTGTGGCCCTGTATATTTGGCAATGACTCTTCCATTTTTGGCTTTCATAAGAACATAAGAAGCATTAAATGTATGAAACAATGTTTGTGGTTCAGATTCATGAGATTTTTCCTTGACAAAGACAATTCTATTCTTAGCATGATTAGAAGTAGGCATGTGTTTGTTCTTATCAAAACCAAGGCCATCTTTGACATTAGGAGGTCTAGTGACCATATATGCACTTCGTGCATATTTGATCTTCTCCTTATCAAAGATGCCGCTTGGAAGGGCATGCATATTATGAGAAGTTGATGTATTAGAAATAATATTCTTCTTACTAGAGCAAGTGCAAGTTCCGATTGTTGTCGAACTCATATCTTTGGAGGAAGAGCTCTTGGAGGAAGAAGAGTCACTTTGCTTGAGCGACTCAACTTGCACCTCAAGGATCTTGTTAACTTTTGACAAGTTAGCAAGTTCTTCCTTGATTGCAATATGCGAGTCTTTTAGCTTTGAGTAAGGTTCCTTACTCAAGACTAGCTCAACATCAAGCGACTTGTTCTTCTCTCTTTCAAGCTCGAGAAGCTTTTCAACTTCTTGATATCTCTTCCTTTCACAGATGAGCATATCTTCTTGTCGATCAAGAAGTTCTTCCTTATCAAAAATTTCGTTCGACAACATTTCCATTTTCTTTAGAGCAATTTTACTTAGTCCTCTAAACATTTCTTCGTTATCGCTAGAGCTGTCAAAGTCATCAATAGAGGAATTTAGCGTAGGAGGAGTGAGCCGTACCTTTTTCTTTCCTTCCTTAGCCATAAGGCAAGTGTGGTTGTTCATGTCCCGTCCTCCCATGTTTGGAAAGAGTGTGGCCTTCATAGTAGGTTTCTTGATTGCAATAGTGGCCATCTCTTCTTCTTCATCGGAGGAGGACTCGTCGTTTGAGTCCCACTCCTTGCCAATGTGAGCTTGATGGTTTTGTCTTCTTTTTCTGAAATTTTTCTTTTCTTGAGATCTTGTTTCCTTCTTCTTTTTGTTTTCTTCATAGGGGCAGTCCATCATGAAGTGACCATACTCTCCGCAGTTGTAGCAAGTGCGTCGAGCCTTGGATTTTCCTTTGTCCTTGCTTTTGCTTTCATTTGAGTTGTTGTCGTGTCTTCTTTTCATCATTCGCTTGAACTTCTTGATAAAGAGTACCATTTCCTCATCATCAAGATCGATGCTCTCGTCACTTGTGTGCCCATCGTCTTGATCTTCACGAGCTTCTTTGAGTTTGGGTCGGCATGTAGCTTTGAGAGCGACCTCTTTCCTTTTCGAGGAAGTGAGTTCGGCCAAGTCGTTGACGTATTTTGCCTCTTTCTCCATCATCTCATGATTTATGATCTTCCCCAACAACTCATCGGGGGTCAATTTGTGAAAACCGGGGCTTTCTCTAATCATTGAGCAAAGTGTGACATTTCTTGGCATGAAGGCTCTAATCATTCTCTTGACTACCTCGTGATCCGTCCATTTCTTACTTTCATAGGCACGTAACTTGTTGATGATTGCCTTCATCCGGTTGTACGTGTCTTGAGGTGATTCGCCTTCTTCAATAGCGAATCTCCCCAACTCTCATTCAAGCATTTCGATTTTTGCTTCACAAACCGATCTATTTCCTTCGTGAGCCATCTTAAGTGTATCCCAGATTTCCTTTGCACTTTCTAAGCCATCAATCTTGGTGAATTCCTCTCTGCTTAATGATGATGTGATCACGGCGACGGCTTGTGCATTTTTGTGAATCTCTTGTTCTTGTTCTGGGGTGAGTTCTTCATCCATGTCCGGGATATCTATGCCAGTGCAAACGATGTGCCATAGACTAGGATTTAGGGATATTAGATGCATCTTCATGTTGTACTTCCACATTGTATAGTCGCTTCCGTCAAACTGTGGAGGTTTTCCCATAGGAATGGAAAGATAATGGTTGTTGAAGTTGAGACGGTTGTAGTTGTAAGGCTGTCGGGAGTAGTCGTGATGACCACTCCCCGTCGTCTTCTCTTCTTCCTTTCCTTTTTGTCCTAGCAGTTTCTTTCTCAGAAGTGCCTTCAATTGTCGCACTTCTTCATCATCGTGTGGGCTCTCTTTCAGCACATCAAGAGCTTTAGTTTCTTGTTCCTCCTCATTAATGTTCATCTTCGAGATATCGTTGTTCTTCTCAGAGCCCATTGATCTCTCTGAGATGTGAGTCTCGTTGGTGGAGAACCTTGCTCTGATACCAATTGAATGTGGCCTAGAGGGGGGGGGGTGAATAGGCCTTTTGAATTTCCTGCACACTTAATAGAACCGTCAAAACTTGGTTGGCCAGACTAGTTCGGTTGTGTGGGCGGACTAGTCTGGTGTGCAATAATTATGTGTGTTGATCAGGTGTGATTTGGGAAAATAAATTTCTTTAGCAGCGGAAATGAGAACAACTGATATTTGTAATTGAGATTAATATAAGAATGCAGGTGTAACTTATAATTGCCTTAAGTTGATGTTTGGCACTCAAGTGATCTAATGAACAAAATTTAAAGTAAATGAGACGCAAGACACACGAATTTTTCCCGAGGTTCGATCTCTTCACGAGATCTACGTCCCCATTGAGGAAGCTCACACAGAGCCGGGTCTCCAACCCTTTCCCTCTTCAAGTCACTACGAAGGCCGACTTGATTCCACTATCACGGGTAATCACCAAGTTTGTGGGGCAACCTCACACGTTGAGGGCTCCCACGAGAATTACAATGAAAGAAGTGATCAAATACACTCAAAAGTATTACAATGCAGAGTATAAGTGTAGAAAGATCAAACCCCAAGAGCTCGCAATGAAAGAACGACGATCTCCCAATCCCGAATCCAAGTGTTCAATTGATTTCACTCTTTTTGAACTTTAGATGTGTGGGGAGATGTGTTTTGGGCTCTTGGGACGAAATGGGGGCGCTAGGGTTTGCTCTTTGATCAGTATTCGACGTGTGTGTTAATAGGGAAGCCGTGGACTCTCTATTTATAGGGTTTCCAAAAGTTAGCCATTGAAAAACCCTAACACCGGACTAGTCCGGTGCTGTGTGAAGGTGACTCCAGAAAGTTCATCGGACTAGTCCGCGGACTAGTCCGGTCTCCACGAATGGGAGATTCCAGAAAGTTCAACGGACTAGTCCGGTCCATGATCGTACTAGTCCGATCCCTCAATATGAGAGACTCCAGAAACATCAACGGACTAGTCCGGTGGATGCACGGACTGGTCCGGTCTCCTTGTAAGTGGGATTCCAGAAAGATGAACGGACTAGTACGGTGCTTTGTGAAAGTTAGGTTAATTTTAATCCCTTACCCTCGCGCAAGTTGTGAGCTCTTAGAGTGTGTCTTTCATACACTCCCTATACATTCAAAATCTAATTTGGTATTCCAAGCTTCATCAAAGTATCTCTCTTTGAACACCACTTCATTTTTCACCTTTTTGTGTGCATCAAGATGTTTCACTTGTTTGTCCTGCAATCATCTCAGTAGTTTCATTAGGATCTCATATGTTTGTCATCAATTGGCCAAAACCCACAAGGGATATCCTAGATGCACTTACAGAGGTCTATATGAGTGAAGAGTTTCAAATGCAGGATGATCCCTCCTCATTTGAGCAAGCTATGAGCAGTCCTCAGTCATTCGAGTGGCGTAAAGCCATGGAGGATGAGATGATATCTATGGATGCAAAAAAGTCTGGGAATTAGTTGAAGTTCCTAAAGAAGCCAAATCAGTAGGCTGTAAATGGGTCTACAAGGTCAAACGTGACTCCAGAGGGAACATTGAAAAGTATAAAGCCATACTTGTTGTAAAAGGTTTCACTCAAAGAGAGAGTGTTGATTATAATGAGACATTCTCACCCGTCTCGACAAAGGATTCGTTCAGAATCATCATGGCATTAGTAGCGCATTATGACTTAGAAATACATCAGATGGATGTAAAGACGGCGTTTCTCAATGGGGATCTAAATGAGGACGTTTATATGATGCAACTGAAAGGTTTCGTCTCTAATGGTAAGGAGAACATGGGATGTCGACTTAGGAAGTCCATTTATGGACTCAAACATGCCTCATGACAATAGTATCTCAAGTTCAATGAAACAATCAGAAAATTTGGGTTTAATGAGAATAAGGAGGATAACTACATATACACTAAGTTTAAGAACGGGAAATTCATCTTTCTCGTGCTTTATGTAGATGACATACTACTTGCGAGTAGTAACGTCGATCTACTATTAGAAACTAAGAAGTTCTTGTCCTTGAATTTTGATATGAAAGATCTAGGTGAAACCTCCTATGTCTTGGGCATAGAAATTCATCGAGATAGAGTTAAGGAGGTATTAGGTCTTTCACAAAAGACATACTTAGAGAATGTACTTAAAAAGTACAGTATGCCTAAGAGCAAGTCCACACCTGCTCCCATTATCAAGTGCGATAAGTTTGGGAACTTTCAGTGTCCTAAGAATCAGTATGAAGTCGATCAGATGAAAGCAGTTCCCTATGCTTCAGCTGTCGAAATCCTTCAATACGCCCAAGTTTGTACACACTCTGACTTAGCTTATGTTACCGAGATGCTTGGCAGATATCAGGCCAATCCAGGACCCAACCATTGGATGGCGGTTAAGAAAGCACTGAGATATGTGCAAGGTACTAAGAGACCCAACCAGTTGACTTATCAGAAATCAGACTCACTAGAAATAGTGGTATGCTCAGACTAAGACTTTGTAGGGTGTGTGGATACTAGAAAATCCATATTAGGATATATTTTCACCCTTGTAAATGGAGCTATCTCTTGGAAGAGCTCCAAACAAACCATCATGACATCATCCATGATGTATGCTGAGTTTGTTGATTGTTATGAGGCTTCAGGACAGGCTATGTGGCTTAAGAAATTTGTACCCGGACTTAGAATGGTCGACAGCATTGAGAAACCACTTAAGTTATACTGCAATAACAAACCTGCAATATTGTACTCTCACAACAATAAGTCAAGTGGTGCTGCCAAACACATTGATATTAAGTACTATGTTGTGAAAAAATGAATCCAGGATCATATCATTAGTCTAGAGCATATCCGTACCGAGCAGAGGCTCGTGGATCCGCTTACCAAAGGTCTTCCGTCCAGCGTGTTCAGGAGACACGTAACCGGTATGGGTTTGAGGGGGAGCCTGTGATACCTGGATACTCAGGAACCAAACTCAATTTTAGGATATGTTTCTAAGTGTGAGATGTATTGTGGTCGTCGAGTCAAGCAGTACGTAACTGGCTATTTTGATGTGTCGTTCCCTTTATGTCAAGCATGAGGAAATAATATCAAAAGTCTATGTGTTTAGAAATCAGCTTATGTGACCCGCGGTAAAGGGGGGGAATGTTAGGAATAAATCAGGTGGCCACGGGGTTTAGGGTTCTGTTACAATTGTAATTGACCTGGACTCCTATCCTTCTCCCAGGTGTTGATTGAAACACCAAATTCCAACTGATTTCAGTTTGGGCGGGCCCCCTGGGGCACCTCCTCTCTTTATAAACAAGGCACCGACACCCCTTAGTCTCAATCTAATCTTAGCAAGCCTAGCCACCAAAACTAGAAGTATCGATCGCTCTTGAGGAGGGAGTCTCGGGAAGGACCCTTCCCCATCGTGCTGCACCCTTCCAGGGTCGCTGCATCAAGATGTCGGCACCGCTTCTATGTCGGTGGAGAAGCTCTCGCCCTCCCGACTGCTCCCCATAGCCGCTACTTTCTCTACACTTGAAGGTATGACCATCTAATCCCATAACCCTAGTAGATTAGGAGTTGTTTGGTGTTTTGCTCTTTGTTTCCCTCACTTAGGCCGATCCCTAACCTCAATTAGGGCTAAGCACTCTTCATCAGATACCACAACTAGATCTCAATTACCTGGATTTTGTGATTCCGCTACTTTAGATAATGTACTTGAAGGTGTACCCCGTGATAGCATTCTGCTCATATTTCTAATACTTGAGATACAAGACAGATACAACTAGACTCGGTTGCTCAGTTTTGATAGGATGTGATAGACAAAAAGGAATGCATAGTTGTTGATGTTGGTGAAGATAACATGTTTTTTCTCTGGCTTCTGTTCTACCAAGCCTAAGGGCCAATGACATTAGCCAAATAAGGAGCCCTTACTGTGGAAGCAAGCATACTTATCAATGTTAGGTGGCAAGGTACAGGACGGAGAAAAGGTCATAACCATAACAACCACAAAAGAGATATATGGAGTACTTTGTACCTTGTAGACTTATCATAACTACTTAGCCCGTAATTTTTTACCGAAGATTTAAAGTAATAATGGACTTTTGTCTTTTCTTGCGCCCCCTTTGAAATACATCTGAGATGACTTATAATATGGGAGTCAGGAGTGTTATTCTTATGAACTCCATCTCACTTTTGATACTTTATTCAGTAGACCCGAATAACAGGGTCTCTCTTTAGTGTTCGATTGTGTAAGTGGGGCAGAGTTTCCTTTAGTTCACACCAATCCAGAGTAGATTAAAACAAGTTGCAAAAGAAGCCAAGAAGGTGTCTCATTTACTTAGCAAGCTTAAATCTAAAGATTCGAGTAGATACATCCGAACCAAATCCTTGCTTACTTTTACAGGTCAAGCACATCGTCTTTTTCTAACCATAGCACTTATTTAAAATCCTTGGGCTGGTTTTTTTAGATGATGGGTAAGTCCCGTCCTTTCCTTCCGAGTAGGTTATGGTCAATTTATTACAAGCGAGTATAAATGCAGACACTCACAGCCTATTGTCTAGAATAAGACTACGATAACTGGATTGGCTAAGCACAAGACTGTAGACCGGACTTCGTAAGCCGATATTACGGCACATTCATCTCTTCACATTTTTCGTAAGTGCACTGCAGATCTGACTTCCTCTGTAAAGTAATACTGTGAAATTCAGTCTGAAATTTGTTCCCTCTGTGAATCGAATTCAGAGCTTGAGTAGTGCTAATCAGAGTACTTAACCACTAGCTCAAACCCCCTTTCACCCTTGGACTGGGATTACCTCACCACTTGCATGTTTCATTCATGTCTCAGTTTCTCTCGTGGCATCACACATATGCTACGCTACCCTACTAATGTGAAGCTTTCTAATGATTTGAAGTAGCACGAGCAGTACTGCTCGAACTAACTTGGCTTGTTAGGTGTTAGACACTCGACCTTACCGAGAAAAGCACCTTGTATGAGACAAAGCTTTTTTCTCCACCATTAGCGCTAGATGAGATGGTACTTGAATTTATTGATTCGCCAGTATAATAGATATGTAATGCAATGCTTCGTTGATATATTTTTGTAGAGCGCTTCACGCCTCCTGGAATGGAAAAATAAAAAAGTCGAGATAAATAGCTTGTAAATTTTACTGTCGGAAGGGGGAGAACCCCCCCTCCCCCCCAAAGATTCAGAGACAAAGCACTAATTCCTTCAGAGATCCTCCCCTTGGCCCTTTCGAGCTACCACACATGGAAAAAGGGATTAATGATGCCGGGGCAAGGTAGGAGAGGCATCTAAATCAAAATCGGACGGGGCGTGGGAGATGTTGTTTTTGGTGGATTGATCGCAAAGCAACCAATGCAAACGAGTACAATTCAGATAGACATCTAGCAACGAACGCTGCTGCATCTTCTATTTCTGCTGATCCAGGTACTTGCAGTTTCGACTGAGAACAATCTTTTGCTCCTCCCTCCTATCCTTCGTGTTTGGAAAAGAATCTCCAATCAAATAGACTTTCAGTAGCAGGAACATCAGTTTGGATAGAAAGCATGTGCCATATCCACTTCCGCTGGCCCTTTTGTTACCTTATCTCGATTGTCTTGCTTTCCTACGTTGGCGGGAAACAGAAATGCAAAAACACCAGTTTGTCTTCTATACTTGGATAATCCGTGTCTGCGCAGATTTAAGGTCATCAGTGTACGAGCAACGAGGTAGAGAAACCCATGTGTTCTCATCAAATCCGATTTATAATACGTCGCCAATGAACCTAAAAATCTATATCCTGCGCTTAGGATGCGACGTTTGAGCAGTCACCAACAGTTTAGGTCAGTGCATACGAATCTGCCGCCGTGGAAAAGTTGGTCGTCCTGGCCAATGCCATCCGCATGCATGAGATTCAAGGGACGCGCAGGTCACGATCCTGACGAAAACCGAAAATTTCCTGCGCCGAGTCATCCAAGTCGTTTCATTGCTTGAAAAGAGAGGCAGCGAGGACAGGTATAGGTGGCCAAATGGGCTGGGCCAGATGGGCCGGCACGAAGCCCGGCGATTTGGGCCCGACCCGAACACGACCCAACCCGAAAGGCACCGGGCCCGGGCCGGCCCGAAGCCCGACCCGGGCCGTGCCTGGGCTCAGCCGGCAGCCCGTTGGGCCAGCCCGGCACGGCCCGAATAAAGCCTGGCCCGACCAGCCCGGTGGCCAGCCCGGCCAGCCCGACCGTGCAAAGCACGGCCCGACCCGGCACGTTCCAGCCCGGTGCGGCTATATAAGTCGGTCGTGGCCGTTCGACGCCCCTGCTCTGAACTCTAATCCTCATTCGCCTCGCCTCCTCTACGCCGCAACAACACCTCGACCTCGAGTCCTCCGCTCCGGGCGACGCCGCCGTGCCTTCGCCTCCACCTCCACGCCTTCCCTCGCCGCTCCACCGCTCCACTACTCGCATTGACCCGTTCCGCGCCTGACCTCGCCGGATCAGCGCCACCTCTCGCCGGTTTGACGGTCTCCTCGCGGACCTTGCCGGTGTCCTTGCTGACCTTGTCGCATCCGCGCCTTCCCTCGCTGGATCCGCATCTTCCCTCGCCGGATCTGCGCCTTCCCTCACCGGATCTACACTCTGTGCCGGTGGCTCGGGCCTCCCCTTCCGGTCTCCTCTCGCCGGAGCGATCGTAGGCCCTTGCGGTGCCGGTAGCCACTAGGCGGATTGGGCCTCCTGTTCCGGCCTCCCCTTCCCCCCTCTGCTGGATCGGTTGAAGGCTCTCTGCCCTTCCACTCAGCGGCTTGGCCGTGATGGCTGCAGAGCGCTCGTCGTCGTCCAATCCGTTGGATGTGGACACCTCCATCAACGCAGATCTGTTACTGTAGGGCCTGCTTGGAGATGACAATGATGATGTTGCCGCCGTCGTCGAAGCTCTCGGAGTTGGAGGCAATGCTGACGCCTCGGCCACGCCGACGGTGGATGTTGATGCACCGGTCGATGGTAGCCCTGCTACATCGTGCAGCGCCAACAAAAGACAAAGGTGATGCCTATTATGCTTAAAATGCTTCTCTTACATGTGTTATGCCTCTATATTAGTGTAAATTGCTTCTCTTATGCATATTATGCCACTGTCTTAGTGTAAATTGCTTGTCTTATACATATTATGCCTCTGTCTTAGTGTAAAATGCTTCTCTTATATGTGTTATGCCTCTATATTAGTGTAGATTGCTTCTCTTATGCGTATTATACCACTGTCTTAGTGTAAATTGCTTGTCTTATGCATATTATGCCTCTGTCTTAGTGTAAAATGCTTCTCTTATGTGTGTTATGCCTCTGTCTTAGTGTAATTTGATTCTCTTATGTGTGTTATGCCTCTATCTTAGTGTAAAGTGCTTCTCTTATTTGTGTTATGTTATTATCTGAGTGAAAATTGCTTCTCTTATGTGTGTTATGTCTCTGTCATCTTAATTAGGGTTGGTGTGTGCACATCTGATGTTTGGCAAGATATGGAGAAATTGTATCAGGAAGAAAATGGTAAGAAAGTGAGGTATGCTGCTAGATGCAACTACTGTAAAACTCAGTTAGCTGCTAGAAGTGCAATTGCTATTGGACACTTGATTAGGCATTTAGAGAGGTGTAAGAGGAAGGCCCTGGCTGCCTCATCTTCATCTCAGTCTCAGTTGCATTGTACTGTAGATGGTGTTAAACATTTTCAATATGATGCTCAAGTTGCTAGAAGTCAACTAATTAAGTTGATTGCTAGACTGGACTTGCCTTCGAGTGTTGGATCTACTTCTGCATTTGAGGATTATATTAGGACTGCTCATAATCCTAGCTTCAAAGTTATTTCTAGGCAAACCACTACTAGGGATCTTGAGGCATATTTTAATATGAAAAAAACTGTTGTTAAAGATTTATTAAATGATGCATCTTGTGTTTGTTTGACATTTGATATATGGTCTGGTAATGCCAAGGAGGACTATCTTAGTGTTGTTTTCCATTTTGTGACTAGTCAATGGGAATTAGAAAAGAGAATTGTAGGTATGAGACTAATTGATTGTTCTCACTCTGGAAATAACATTGCTGAGTGCATTACTAATGTTGTTTCTGAATATGACATGTCTAATAAAGTCCTTTCTATTACACTTGATAATGCTTCTGCTAACACTCGTGCTGTAAATGAATTAGCTCCATTATTGTCTGCTTATGTTGGCACATCTCTGTTACATCAGAGGTGTGCATGCCATATTATTAATTTGATTGTTAAGGTTGGTCTCAAACGTATTAAGCCTTTTCTTGAGGACTTTAGGACTGCTATATCTTTTTTAAATTCATCTAATCAAAGAATTGCTGCTTATAAGTCATTCTGTTTATCTATGGGTGTAAGGCCTAGAAAATTTGCTTTAGATATGGATGTTAGATGGAATGCAACTTATCTTATGCTTAAACACCTTGTCCCATACAAGAGTACTTTTTCTGTTTTCATTCATACTCACTACCAGGCTTCAGGGACACAATTGCTTACTGATTCACATTGGTATGTTGCTGAACACATGTTAAACTTTTTGGAACTATTTTATGTTTCTACTGTTTCATTGTCTGGTATATATTATCCTACTTCTCCTTTAATGATGCATGCTATTATTGAAATTGCTGATCATTTGAATCAATATGAAAATGATTCTAATTTAAGAGATGTTGTTGTACCTATGAAAACTAAATTTTTAAAGTATTGGTCTGATATTCCTTTGTTGTATTCTCTTGCTTTCATTTAGATCCTAGGGCTAAGATGACTGGTTTTAATAATGCACTTCAGCTCTTGTCTCAATTAATTAATCGTGATTATGCATCTTATTACACAAAAGTTAAATCTGATCTAACTGAACTGTATAGAAAATATGAGCTCAAATTTGATTCAATTAGGTTGCAAAGACCTACACCACAATCTTCATCTGCAGGTAAGCAGGTAAGTTCATGGAACAGAATATTTAGTGGTGGGTCTACTTCATCTACTTCATCTGTTTCTAATACTAATGTATCCTCCAATGTTTCTGATCTTTCTTCTGATCTAGATTCTGATTGTGTAACTCAATTTGATGACTCTTTTAACATTCTTAATTGGTGGCAAGATCGTAAAAGAATTTATCCCATTCTATCAATTCTAGCCAAAGATATTATGACTGTTCCTGTGTCTACTATTTCTTCCTAGTCTGCTTTCAGTTTGTGTGGCAGGTTAATTGAAGAACGACGTCGGAGTTTGACTTCGGACCATGTCGAAATGCTATCTTTGCTGAAGGATTGGGAGGATGGGGATGCGAGGCAACAACACAACCTGGTGAACCAGGAGCTGGAGGAAAACATGAATAATTTATACTTGGATTGAAAACTATGACTATTTCTGTATAACTGTATTGAGTTGGATTGTATGGATACTTCAAACTGTTGTGTAGTGTAGATCACTAAAAGAGCTGTGGGTTGTACTCTTTTTCCCTCTAGGGTTTTATCCTCCTTAAGAGGTTTTACCTAGAGGTTTTTAATGAGGCAGTCCTACTTGTAATTTGAATTTTAACAGCTCTTTATAAAGCATGGTGATCTTAGTTTGCAAACTGTTGTTTGTTGTACTAAATTTTCTGAATTATGATGATTCAAAATTGAAGTGAAAGAGTCGTCGTGCCTGAGCTGGCCCGACACGGTTGACACGACATGGGTCGGGCCCGACCCGGCTCGAAAAGTCGGGCCTCGTGCCGTGCCTGGGCCGGCGAAATGGCCTCTCGGGCCAGCCCGGCACGGCACGGTAGAAAATCGGGTCGGGCCGGGTCACCTGTTTTCAGGCACGAGCCCGGCCGTACTCGTGCCGGGTTGGCCCGGCCCGGCCCATTGGCCACCTATAAGGACAGGTGATTACATCAAACTGCTCGTCATCTGTGACGTGTTGTTGGCCGCGCTGTCTTCTTGACCACACTCTAACCAATGTGTGTGTCTGCGGACACACAAATGCTTGACCCGTATTGCTTTTGCTTCTGGTTGGCCGTGTTTTTTTTTGGTAAGTAACGACTCGTGTAAAGGATGGAGCAGGCAGGTGCTGCACGCAGAAAATGTGAAGCTAGTAGATGAAAAGGAAGAAATGGCGATGAATTCGACAGAGACGACGGCGGCTAATCAATACACAGGAGAACAGTGCTTGTGTGCACAGCAACACGTGCACATGTATGGCATGCGACGATCGTGAAGTCTACGGTCACCGAACCACGCCATGTAATTCCTTGTTATCCGTTGGAAGTTTCTGCTTGGAGGAATATTAGCAGACGGAATCTTAGACCGTGTGTGCTCCCTCACACCAAACCCGAATGAAACGTAATGCTTCCAAAAAAGGAAAAAAAAAGCAAGGAAAGAAAACGTATTGAGAGCAAAAAGAGAGAGGCCAGTCAAGACCGTACATTCACCGAGCGGCCTAACATTTCACAAGCGTTCAAAGCTTCGATCAACCGTGGACCCGGGCTATAGATTTCTAAATGGGCCGCCCGGTACGAGCCCGGTTAGGCCCTGCACTATGCGGCCCGACACTAAGCGGCCCGACTCAGTACCCGTGCCGAGCCGAGTCATGTCGCCCTACTGAACAGCCGACCCAGGCACGACACAGCGACTTTTTTTTCGAGCTGACACGATCACTACTACAAAAAGCATTTTCACAGATCCCTGGATTTTTCAAACACAAACGGTCTGTAAAAAATGCGTCTGTGATGACTATTGATACAATAACCGCCTGTGATGAGAGAACATCACAGGCGGATTTTAAGAAACATCCGCCCGTAGAAATCATGTATTTTCTCAGGTGGTTATTAATTAAGAATCGTCTGTGATGTAGCTAACATCATAGGCGGTTTTTAATTAACCAACGCCTGAGAAAATACATGATTTCCACAGGCGGTCATTGTTAAGAACTGCCTGTGATGCTGCTAAGCTCCTGTCAAGTTAATCCCTGCACAACAAGCTCTTGTAGATGCAAATAACACCCGTGGCTCATCATTTGGATTGTTGAAAGCATCAATTTGAAGCCTGTCGATCCTTGGAAGGATTTTCCCATCTATTTGAATGATTTCTTTCCCTCCTGACAATTTGAAAACTTAGGAAGATGCTCTTTTCTCAGTTTTAATGCCTAAATATATTGACTAGAAATCAGTACCTACTTTCTTAGTGCTTCACACAAGCGAGTAAGCGAATAACTTCAATCACAAATCTTATTTTTACACTTTCATAGGGATTTAACCTTAATCTTTCAAGCATAGATTTATCAAATAAGTGAAGCTTCCATATCACACATGTTAATGGCAGTTATAAGTGAAGGATGTGTTGAAACTAACGAAATCTAAATTGAACTGAAGATAAAGAGATCCTGTATACGAGTGGCAATGTCTAGGTTAAACAGCGTGAAGCTATGATGACAACCTTCAACAACATGAAAAGTGATGCCAATGTTATGCTTGCATCAACCAAGGCATGTTGTGAGGGTATAACACTTGTTGGGGCAAGCATAACCTTGGCCAAGGTTATGCTTGCCCCAACAAGTGTTATACCCTCACAACATGTCTTGGTTGATGCAAGCATAACCTTGGCATTACTTTTCATGTTGTTGAAGGCTGCTATCATAGCTTCATGCTGTCTAACCTAGACATTATCACTCATATGCAACATCTCTTTGTCTTTAATGCCATTGAGATTTCGTTAGCTTCGACACACCCTTCACTTGTAATGTCATTAACATGTCTGATGAGAAGGCTTCAATTATTGATAAATCTATGCTTGAAAGTTTAAATTCAAATTCCTATGAAAATGGTAAAAACAAGATTTGTGATTGAAGTTGTACGCTTCGTCTCTTGTGTGAAGCACTAAGAGAGAATTTGTAGTCAATATATTCAGCCATTAGAACTGATAAAGTAGCATCTTCGTAAGTTTTTAAAATGGAGAGAAGAGAAAGAAATCTTTTAGAGCTTGTTTGGGTGTACTCAATCTAATTGGATTGAAGTGGAATGAAGTGAAGAATGAACTAATTTTCTCCTCAATCCACCTCAAACCACTTATATTGAAGTGGATCCACTCCTATCCAAACAAGCCCTCAAATAGACGGAAAGTATCATCAGACTTCAATTGAGGCTTTTAACAACCCAAATAATGAGTTTCGGGTGTTACTTGCATCTACAAGAGCTTGCTGTGAAGGGATTAGCTTGACAGGAGCTTCAAGAGTTGTGCTTCTAGATGTTGTTTGGAACCGAGCTGTCGGAAGGCAAGCCTGATCATCATAGGTTAAAAGAAATTTATATACACATACTAAATTTAATAATGTTCAAAACAGAAGCTGAATTTAATAATGTTCAAAACATGCTATCTAAAGCTGAAATAGAGCATTGTTCTAAGTTAATTTCAGAAGATACAAATATATACAATATATATCATACATTTTTTTCCAGCATTGACATCTTCTCGCATATAGGGTTTCAAATTCTTTTTAATGCTTCTTACTACGCGCTTGATGTTTTCTGGTTCGGTGAAAAGGTACATCTCTTCATACTGATTATATTCCTCTTCATTATCTCCCACATTCTTAACCCCAACAATATTTTCCTTTCCAGAAACAACTACGTGCATCTTATCAGTTTCTGGATCTTGAACATAAAAAACTTGTGCAACACTATCGGCGAGAACCCATAGGTCATCTTTATAACCCACTTTATTCAAGTCTACCAGTGTCAGCCCGTAGTTGTCCACTTTCATACCATCAGGATGTTTGACCCATTGACACTTAATACGGGCATTACCATTCTTTTGCCATAATCGAGTTCCCATATTTCCTCTATGAACCCGAAGTATGTGGTATTTTGCCCTTGTGAATCATAAGCCTCAATACGAACACCACTATTTTGTGCAACACTCTTACTGTCATTTTCTTTAGTGTAAAATGTGTAACCATTGATGTCATATGCTTTCCATGATGTCACCAAAGCAGATGGGTCAGAAGCTAACTTCTTCATTGTTGCCTCTTCTATAGTGTTTCCGTATGGTATATTTTTGTCCATTAACCATTCAGTGAAACATCTTTTGTGCTCTTTCATGGTCCGACCATTTTTGCAGTCTTGGTTTTTATCACAAAGCTCAATTTGGTGTTCCTCGATGTGACTCGGCTATTGCGAGCTGTTGTAGTACACCAAAATGTGCACGGTGTACATTCTTGTAATCTTGAAATAAAAGTTTTCTTACCCACTTTGCCTCTCTCACGTAGTCTACCCTCATGTACTGTTATAGGCACACCTATCGATTTTCCATCTTTGATGTAATCAGCGCAACCCTCAATCACTTCTTCAGTGGTGTATCCTTCCATAATTGAACCCTCTGGGTGAGCACGGTTCCGCACATAACCTTTTAATACTCCTAAATATCTTTTCAACAAAAACATATGATGTAAATATAGTGGCCCCAATGCTTTGATCTGAGCAACAAGATGTATGATTAGGTGTACTTGCATATCGAAAAAGGATGGTGGGAAACACATCTCAAGCTTGCACATAGTCTCGACGATGTATGTTTTCAGATAGTCTAAATCTTCACGTGCTATCACCTTTTGCGATACTGCATTGAAGAAGTAACACAAATGTGTGATGACACCTTTTATATGCTCAGTTTTGATGACTCTTATTGCAATGGCAAGAAACACTGTTATCATCATGTGACAATCGTGAGAGTTATAATCGAATAAAGACAAGTCTTTCATCGAGACTAGTTTGCGGATATTGGATGAGAAACTCGTGGGCACTTTGATCCCACGCAAGCATTCGCAAATTGCTTTTTTCTCTTCTAGCGTCAAGTTGTAGTTGGCTGGGGGAAGGTAATGCTCCCCGTTTGCCTTTTCTAACTGATGAAGC
Organism: Tuctoria greenei; assembly: GCA_036927565.1. NCBI lineage: Eukaryota > Viridiplantae > Streptophyta > Magnoliopsida > Poales > Poaceae > Tuctoria > Tuctoria greenei. The sequence goes on along the minus strand of JAYESD010000003.1, from coordinate 200,843,178 downwards.
TCTGGTCTCAAATCAAGATTTACTAGGTCCATACGTGAATTTAATCCGTTCTTTGTTTCCTTCGGAATGTCCAGTAAGGTCCCAATGATGCTGTCAAATACATTCTTTGTAACGTGCATCAAATCAATACTATGGCAAAATTCTAGATTCTTCCAATAGGGAAGATACTTGAAAAAAATTGATTGTTTCTTGAAAGCCATGTCAGTTGTATCATCCGAAGATGTACTTTTCTTTCTCTTTATAAGTGCTTGTGGGCAGTTTATTTGGATTTGAAAGAATTTCTGCCATATGATTCAAAAGATCAGAGAAACTACAATCGGACCATCCGTTCGTAGCTTTCAACTTTAGTAGTTCTAAGACTGCACACAATATAGTAAACTTTTTATCACAGCTGTTTGATTCATCATATAAAAGCTCCGTCGCCACATTCTGCAATGTCTCCATTTTACTTAAACCATTGCTTGCTCCCATAGAAGTCAATACATATAGTTCAATGTGACGCAACATCTCACAATCGAACTCATCATCATCATCACCATCTTGATTGTCACTACCATCATCGATATGAACATTATCATCATCTGAACCTCTCTCATCATATTTATCCACATCATGTGTATCTAACTCACCATGCTCTATCCATATTGTGTAGTTTTTTTTTGAAACCTCTTTTCACCAAATGAGATTGGATTACTATAGTATCCGTCCAAGCAATCTTATTTTCGCAATCGATACATGGACATAATATGTCATCTATCTTTTGCAACTTTGCATGTCTCTTGGATGCTTCAATAAAATTTGCAACATTATGAATGTACATAGGATCAGGTCTTGGCATGTCTACATCCACGCTCGACGGTCCATGCTTCAATAATAGAATTTTTGTAAGATTTACAAAATTTGGCCACAAATATTTCCTAAAGGTCTTCTATAAAATGAATTTACAGAGACATAACAAGACTGTATCATATGAGTGAATACTAGTATAATGTAGGTATGTTCATTAAGGCGACTAATCGACCCTAGTCGATGGCTAATCGATGTCCGGTTGTCCTCAAGGTCTTTATGGTAATACCAAGTCGATATAGAGTTGTAGAGAGAGGTGACACGTGGGAGAGCGGTGGCAACGTCAAATAAGACTCTAAGATCGGCGACGAACAGAAAGCATGGCAGACGGGAGGCGGCGGCGTCGAGCGGAGTCTGGAGGAGACGGACGGCGTCTTGAGGCGGACAGAGTCGAAGGTGTCGGGCGCAGCAAGCGGGGGTGAAGGATTGAAGTCGTGGGGCAAACAGGCCCAGTAGCATGGGCTAGGTCTGGGTGGGATACGGTCCGTTATATCTTGATGTCGGATCCCATCCAACGATGATAACTAAATGGGTGAGTTATAAAATCATCTCCCTAGAAAGCTAACCCTAATCACTCCTTCGAAATATATGTAAGCAGGAGGTACGCACACACAAGGAATATATTGAAAAGGAAAACACATAAAACTACAATTACAAGCTCGGATAAACTTTATGCATCTTATATATATTACAATATCATCTGTTAGTTAAACATCATATTCATGTCACATAATAGGTACACACTACAATAAGCTTATTACAATATAGTCCATACATCAATATAGTCCTTACACGTGCAAAAGGATACAGTCCATATACCAGAACACACAAAACTAGCAGCTTATCAGCTAATACAAATATACAAAGAAAAAGTAAGGAAACTACATGTACCTTGTGGCGCGGGGCGTCAGCAGGGTGGGGTGGCGATGTGGGGCTGGGTAGAGGCGTGCCTCCGCGAGGCTGGGTGGAGACGTGGCGGTGCTGGGCTGGGCGGCAGCGCGGCAGTGCGGGCTGGGCGGCGACGCAGCAGTGCGGGCTGGGTGGCGGCGCGGCAGTGGGAAATTTCAGCAGCCTTGCGGCGTCGATGGAAATTCTCCAGGGTTACGTTTTGACTGTGGTGAGGGGTATTTATATAGGCGTCCATTTTTTACAGGCGGTTTTTAACTTTTTCTTAGGCGGTTGGTAATTAATAACCGTCTGAGAAAAAGATTATCTCAGACGGTTATTACTTACCAACCGCTTGAGATAATTGTCCGAGCCTCTTCAGTTTCCTTTTCCCTTGCTTCTTTTTTATTTAGATTCCAATATAAATACTCAAACATGTATAGATTCTGCAAATTGAGTCCAAATTTGATGATTATTTCTTTTATAATTCTCAAAAATTAACATCTACCACCTGAACTAAATATTTTAAAACTTGTATAGCTGACATTGTAATATTTTGGTAAATATCAAATTAATTTCTACTCATATATTATTCATATTTGTGTATCTCCTAAAAAAGGATCCTTCACTGAAATTTGTTTGTATGAACATATTTGTATTATTTATACATGTATGAATTTTGTTTATTTTTTTAAAGCATTCCAACATGTCAAAATTCAAATTATCCATCATTCTAACTAAATGCTCATATACATATGAGACATTCATCAAATTATGAACACACATTGATTAAAAAAAATTAAAAAAATCTGAAAAAATTCATAGAGGTTGGTATGATGAATAAAAATGTCTAGTGAAAAAATAAATGAAAAAAATCATTATATTCATTAAGATAGAAAAATGAAAAATAGCAATTGTTATATGTTTTTTTATGTTCTGGCCAATTTCAAAGGATTTATGAAGTGAAATTTAATGGTAACATTTACTAATCAATAATATTACAAGAAAGTGGAATTTTACCTTTAAAGGCCCCACATTTAATCAAGAATATTAATTAAGAAGAAGTAAAGATCTTTTCAGACGGTTGATACTTAATAACCGTCTGAGAAGATGTTTATCTCAGGTGGGTTTTACTTACCAACCGTCTGAGATAATGCCCGAGTCTGTTCTTCAGTTTCCTTTTTCCTTGCTTCTTTTTTATTTAGATTCTAATATTAATACTCAAACATGTATTGATTCTGCAAATTGAGTCTAAATTCGATGATTCTTTCTTCTATAATTTTCAAAAATTAACATCTACCACCTGAACTAAATATTTTAAAACTTGTATAGCTGACATTCTAATGTTTTGGTAAATATCAAATTGATTTCTACTCACATATTATTCACATTTGTGTATCTCCTAAAAAAATGATCCTTCACTGAAATTTGTTTGTATGAACATATTTGTATTATTTATACATGTATGAATTTTGCTAATTTTTTAAAGCATTCCAACATGTCGAAATTCAAATTATCCATCATTCTAATTAAATGCTCATATACATATGAGATATTCATAAAATTATGAACACACATTGATTCAAAAAAATTTAAAAAAATCTGAAAAAATTCATAGAGATTGGTATGATGAATAAAAATGTCCATTGAAAAAATAAATGAAAAAATCATTATATTCATCAAGATAGAAAAATGAAAAATAGCAATTGTTATATGTTTTTTATGTTCTGACCAATTTCAAAGGATTTATGAAGTGAAATTTAATGGTAACCTTTACCTATCAATAATATTACAAGAAAGTAGAATTTTGCCTTTTTAAAGGCTCCACATTTAATCAAGAATATTAATTAAGAAGAAATAAAGATCTTCTTAGGTGGTTGGTACTTAAGAACCGTCTGAGAAGATGTTTATCTCAGATGGGTTTTACTTACCAACCGCATGAGATAATGCCCGAGCCTATTCTTCAGTTTCTTTTTCCCTTGCTTCTTTTTTATTTAGATTCCAATATAAATACTCAAACATGTATAGATTTTGCAAATTGAGTCCAAATTCGATGATTTTTTCTTCTATAATTTTCAAAAATTAACATCTACCACCTGAACTAAATATTTTAAAACTTGTATAGCTGACATTGTAATGTTTTGATAAATATCAAATTATTTTCTACTCACATATTATTCACATTTGTGTATCTCCTAAAAAAAGATTATTCACTGAAATTTGTTTGTATGAACATATTTGTATTATTTATACATGTATAAATTTTGTTAATTTTTTAAAGCATTCCAACATGTCAAAATTCAAATTATCCATCATCCTAACTAAATTCTCATATACATAGGAAGCATTCATCAAATTATGAACACACATTTATTCAAAAAAAATTTAAAAAAATTTGAAAAAATTCACAGAGGTTGGTATGATGAATAAAAATGTCCATTGAAAAAATAAATGAAAAAATCATTATATTCATCAGGATAGAAAAATGAAATATAGAAATTGTTATATGTTTTTTATGTTCTGACCAATTTCAAAGGATTTATGAAGTGAAATTTAATGGTAACCTTTACTAATCAATAATATTACAAGAAAGTGGAATTTTCCCTTTTTAAAGGCCCCACATTTAATCAAGAATATTAATTAAGAAGAAATAAAGATCTTCTCATGCGGTTGGTACTTAATAACCGCTTGAGAAGATGTTTATCTCAGACGGGTTTTACTTACCAACCGCCTGAGATAATGGAATCTTCGCAGGCGGTTGGTAAGTAAAACCCGCCTGACATAACCATCTTCTCAGGCGGTCGGTACATAAAATTCACCTAAGAAAATAGGCATCTATATATACCCCTCGGGCTGCGTTGGAAAAACCTAACTCGGGCAAAACACTTAGACGCCGTCAGGCTGCCAAAATTTCATTTTCCGCCAAGTGTTCGCCGCTATCGTCGCCGAGCTTCGCCGTCGCCGCCGAGCTTCACCGTTGTCCGTTTGCTTCGCCCTCGTCACTTCCAGGTACGCTGAGCGAAGCCATTGCCGTCACCGCCGAGCTTCACGGTAAACCCTAAACCCTTCGACCTTCCCTCCTCCATCCCCGTGCCGCCCGCCTCCTCGCCCTCGCCGCAGGCCAAGTCAAATGATGTCTTGCATAGATTTCCTTGGTTAGGGTTTGGGAATTCGAAAATGGTAGGCATCCTTGGTTAGCCTTCTGTAGCGAGTCCTCTACATCTTTTATATTGAACTCCAGGTCAGAATCCTCATGAAACTTGCTGTCAAGTTGTGATGTTATCTGTTTGAAAATCAAGGATCAAACCAGCAACAAATAAAGTAAATTTTGTCAAATTCACTTCTGAAATCTGGTAGCAGTGTCCAACTTTAAAAATCCATATCTCTTCAACCTGAAGGGCTATGGAGGCAAATGAATACTTTTTGGAAAGCTCTTGAAGTATTCTATAAGTTTTCAATTGACCTTCAAGCCAATTGACGGTTGTAAGGTGATGAAAATTTTCTCTAACTAAACCAGCTCCTGTTCTGAAACTGTATGAACAAGCATCTGAATTTTTGCCATAATTATCTGTAGAAAGCTCTTCTAGTCTATTGTGATACATTTTTTTGAAAGGGGAAGAGCTATTATACAACTTTTCTATTCATTGTTACCTCAAATTCGGCTTAGAACTAATTACAAACTGGAGATGAAGTTAGTACCTGTGTACACAGTGCTATCTAAAGCAGCCAGAAAATTTCTGAACTTTAAACGACCATAATTCTTAAATTAGAAAAGCAACTTTCGGTACCTGGCGAACTGGGTACCCCTAGATACAATAAAGGAGGCATGTTGGGTCCTACCGCCCGTGGGGGCAGGACCCAACATGGTCCCAGGGTGCCACGTGGTGTGCAGATAGCCATGCCTCTCCACTGAGGGGAGGCTCGACGCAGCCACGTGTCCTGCAGCTCCGGGTGCATCTCCCTCGCGGAAGGGAGGTCCAGTGCTGCCACATGTCCCGCAGGTATGGGTCCACCTCCCCGCCAAGGAGAGGTCCGGCGTGCCCACCAGGTCGGCAGCCCCGGACCTACCTCCCTGCAGGAAGAAGGTCCGGTGCAGCCACCTGTCCGAAAGCTCCGAGCCCAACCACATGGCAGAGGAAAGGACCGGACTCGCCATGTGGCAAGCAACATCACACCTAGCTCATCCTGCGATAGTGGCAATAAAGTGGGATGAGCCCAGTGCACCTAAAGGGGAAAAGACGCGCATGTTCCCAAGGTAGGCAAGAGCTCGCACTCATAAGTCAAAAGTCATGTACCAAGCTCATCGGTAACAGGCTGGCGCCGAACTACTATGTACGACGGGCGAATGAGAGGCTGCGACAAGAGAGACGGGACATCGCCTGCCATGATGAGGGGCTATGTGTAGCCCTACAACAAGGCATGGTCAGGCGGCACATTGAATCCATTGTCAGGGGATAACATTTACTCCCAAATATTAAGAGGGATTTAGTACACCCAGGGCCACATGTCAAGCCCCGGGTCCCACTTGTAAGTCACTCGACCTTAGACTATAAAAGGACCAAGCGGCAACCGACTAAGGCACGTTCACTCAGACCTAGAGTTCTCTCAGACTCAAGCAATACAACACACAAACCACCGTGGAGTAGGGTATTACGCTCAGGCGGCCCGAACTACGTAAAACCCTTGCGTTCATCGTCCACTGCGCTCGATCTTGCTAGGACTAGCCCCCCGAAAATACATCGAACCTCTGCGGACTACTTCCGAGCAGGTCCGGGGGAGGTGTCAGTTTAGATACCTCGACAACAACCTATGCATATCTATACATGTATGGAAAGCTTAAAGAGTCCTCTATAAATTTCCTATTCAACGCTAAGGATAAAACACGCAATAATTAGGTCTAAATCGAAGTACCGTTTAAGGTGTCATAACAGTCCAGAATCTGGACAGTTATGTATTCAATTGCTGTTTGGATCGTAATTTCTTGTAGGATCATCAAAATACTTCATAATTTACATTTATGGAATCCTGAGGATGTGTGTATGTAACACCCTCATTTTCATGCATCATGCCTTGCATACATTCATATACATGTTTAACATTAATCCACATCAAGAGGAACGAGTTTAAAATTTATTTGGAACAAAACCGGACTTAAAACGTAGGAAAGTGCGAACTAGTCCGATTTTGCTGCGGACTAGTCCGATTTCTCTCTGACTAAAAACGGACTTGTCCGTTTTTGCTGCGGATTGGTCTGATTTTTGGCACTGGAAACTTTCGGACTTGTCCGATTTTGTGCGGACTAGTCCGATATTCCATGAATCCTTGAAAATTTGCTAAGTCCCTGGACTTTTTCGGACTAGTCCAGTGTTCCAGCGGACTTGTCCGTTTTCCTTTCTGTTCAAATTCGGACTTGTCCGATGTTTGGCCAGACTTGTTCGATTTTCTCTCTGGATGACTTCGGACTAGTCTGTTCCTGTCCGGACTTGTTCGATATTTCGCGACTCCGAGTTGATCTTTTGTTTTACGACTTGTTTATTGGGTTTCATGTTAAGTGGGCCTAGGGACGTCGTGCCTAACTCTTTTAGAGCCCATGTGGGACTCTAAACCGGCCTCTACTCATCCCAAACTCGAAATCCATCTAACCCTAGCCTCCACCTCTATATAAACAGCCCCACCCCTTGGATTGACATCTATTTGCCACTTTTCCACCCACCCAAACCCTATTTCATGGGGAGCCGCCATCAAGGAGGGAGGAGAAGATCCCAAGCAAGAAGAAGAAGAAGAGGAAACTAAAGAGGATCGAGATCTCCACCGAGTTTCGTTCTTCACCACCAATTCATCCCCAAGTTCATCACCAACCCTAGATCACCAAGATCCAAGTGTTACCTTCAAGTTTCTTGATTCATTGGAGTTCTAAACACCTGGTATACCTTCTATTATCTTTTCCTTACGTGAATTCGACCCCTAATCTCCAAATTCACGTCGATCTAGAAAACCCTAATCTGCTGATCTCGTGAAGTGCGGACTTGTCCGGTCCCTAGCGGACTAGTCCAATCTTTCTGGTTAAATTGTGTTGAATTAATTCTAAAATTTGATCTAATCACATCCAAACCTGTATAAACTTGTTAAAAGCTATTAGAACTAGTTAGTGATCACTAAAAGCAATATATTAACAAGTTCTGCCTTGCATTTGCATTAATCATGCATGCCATGACATATTGAGTAATATTTGTGCACTCTTTGATTGTGTTTCTTGTCTTGTATGTTTATTGTGTGGATTAGACGGTTTTGCGCTAGAAAGTGCCGCGGAGGATCTACAGCACCAAGAGTTTGAAGGCTTTGACCCTAATCAACAGCAAGAGCAAGGCAAGTGTCTTTGAAGCATATTGATCCTGTTTTTAAAATAAATGTTTTGTTTGCAAAACTGCATGCTTGTGTCAAATTGATGGGAATCCTATGATAGGAAGTTTACTAGTTTTGTTTAACCATTCTTGTCACCTTGGATATACGGTAGAGAGTCGGGAAGGGCTTTTTTTTTACTTTTTGCTTCGCTTAATCAACTGGAATGGAAAACAACTATACCACTCAACTTAAATATGCATGAATGAGACTATGGTTAACATGAACTGGTTAAATATGATATGATAATGGGTGATCTAAGCAAGCCTGGTATGTGGATGGGTTGGATGTTATGGTGGTTTGCTTGCTTTAGATCTAAGGACCGGTTCATGCGAGAATAAGCCAGGACTACAGTGCCACCACGAGGCCAAGTATGGGTGCGGCGTAGCTGATTAATTAGGGATTTGCTGGTGCTGTTTGGACCATTGTGGATGCTCGGGTAAGGGGTAGTCGGATTGGGTTTGTTGAGGATTGGTGGGACTACCCTAGGATCCGAATGGCTCAAGAGGGGGCCCTTGGTTGAATATGTGCTCTGCGGGAGACATCGCCACCGGTGAAACCTCAGTGGGGTCTAAATAGGCTAGTAATGCCTTTGTAAAGGCTAATTTGTGATCTCTTGGTCACACACCAACGGAAGTGTGTAATATGACCGACGGGTCATGGGCATAAGAGAGGTTCTTAGTCACCAAAAGGTGATGAAATCACGAACACGTGGGTAAAGAGGTACAAACTCTGCAGAGTGTTAAATAAAACTATCATGATAGCCATGCTCTCGGTTATGAGCACCTGGACAACTTCCATGATTAGAGGGTACTCGGTATTGGTTTAGTTATGGTTGGTTATGGTTTGGTAATGGTTATGGATGGTTATGGAATAATTTATGGTATTGAATATGGTTGTTGGTAAATGGTGAAATATGGAATTATGGATGAGGATGGTGAATTATGGACTGGTATTATGATATTACTTATGATTATGATGGGTTTATTTCACATACATATAATATATTGCTTTTCAAATGTTTTAATGTACTTTTCAGCACTTTGCCATTATTATTGTCATCATTTGAATCAGCCACATGTCATACTTTCCACACTTGCTGAGTACGACATGTACTCACTCTTGCAATCCCCCACCCAACAGTTGCAGGTCAGGATTGGGAGTTTAATGGTGATAATGCGGAGTTATAGGCCGTGTCTACCGTCAGCTTTGCCTGTGGTGTTATTGGAGCTGCGCTATCCCTTATGCTTAGTTTGCTTAGTTGCTTAATTAGAGTATTTCCGCTGCATTAGTTGAGCTTGTCGTTAATATTCATTAGAGCTTGTAATCGAGAATAATCTAGGTTGTGTAATAAAATTTGGTTAATTAATCTTGTTCAGTGGTAATTTTCTGTATACTCTTTTGTGATTGCACTCGTGTATGTGTGATGAAAATCCTGGGCACACATATGCGTTAGCTTGGTTCATTTTTCGGAACCGGGTGTCACATATTGGTATTAGAGCCACAGGTTGACCGTAGGATGCAGCCTAGATAGAATGGACACTTTAGAGCACATAGGAGCACTCAGGAATCGATTTGATTTTGTTGGTGTGCTGTTTGCTATATATATTGCTTGCTTGTGTGCTTAATAGAGGATTTTGGGGTGCTCTAGCATTGCCATGTCCACCTAAGCTAGTGTAGCTAGCTGTTTAGTTTCATATCCCTTGATGCATATAGTTGGGGACGTTCTCTAATTCTTGCCTATTGCTTTTCTTCAGATGGTGAGGACTCACAACCAGAGGGATGGCAATGATGAGGAGGAGAACAATGGAGTGCCTCAGAACAACATTGGACAAGGTTCTACTCAGGGAGCTATCAACATTGAGCAGCTATTGGCTATCCAAAACCAGCTCATGTAGACCATGATACAAACAATGGGACAGCTGCAGGCTGGCAATATCAACAATCAGCCCCACATGCCTCCACCGCCACCCCCGCCTCCTCATAACCGATTGGGAGAGTTTATGAGGACTAGGCCGCCAACCTTTGCTCAAGCCGCTGACCCTATGGATGCGGATGATTGGCTCAAGTCCATGGAGAAGAAGCTAGCTATTGTCCAATGCAGTGACCGGGAGAAGGTCTTGTTTGCTTCTCATCAACTAGTTGGAGCAGCTGCGGATTGGTGGGATTCTTATTGCAATGCTCATGAGAACCAAGAGAGAATTACTTGGGCCGAATTCAAGGAGAATTTTCGTTCTCATTATGTGCCGGAAGGTGTTATGCTCTTGAAGCGGCAAGAATTTGAGAATTTGAGGCAAGGAAGATCAAGCGTGAGTGAATATCTCAATAAGTTCACTCAACTCTCAAGGTATGCGCCCGAGGATGTGAGTTGGGACAGCCGGAAACAATACTTGTTCATGAGGGGCTTGAACAATGAGATCCAAGTGCAATTGCTCAATTGTGGTTATGTCAATTTCTAGAAGCTTGTGGACAAAGCGATTGTGGTTGAGAATAAGATCCGTGAGATGGAGCAAGAAATCAAGAGGAAGGTGCCATATCAAGGACAGCAACAAGGAAGTAATGTGCGCCCTCGCCTTGCACCACCCAATGCGCCCTATTACAGCTCCTCTATTCCTGCTCAGCGCCCTAGTTATGCACCACGCCCAACTCAGTTTGTGCAGCAGCGCCCTGTCATGCAAGCACCTAGGCCTCCGATGCCTTATGCGCCTCGTGCTGATTTTCTTGGAGCCAATGCTCAAAACCAAGCTCGTCCCAATAATTCTGGTGGAGTTAAGAAGTGCTATACTTGTAGAGAATCTGGACACTTTGCACATCAATGTCCTAAGTCAGGCCTTGGTCAAGGAAGCAATGCGCCGAGGCAAAACCCAAGACCCAATGGAGGACAACCACAAGGGAACCGTGGACAACAGAATTTTGCTCGTGGCAACGTAAAACCATGTCTCTACGGAGGATGCTCAACAAGCATATGACGTGGTCATTGGTATGTTTCTCACCAACTCCAACCCCGCGACTATGTTATTTGATTCTGGAGCATCACATTCATTCATTGCATTGAAGTATGTTGCCAAGTATAGTTTTCCTATCTCTCATATGAAGTTTACTCTATTGGTTAAGTCTCCTGGAGGAGAGATGAGGACAAATATAGTATGTCCAAAAGTAAGCCTTAGAATAAGGGGGGTAGACTTCTCCGTCACCTCATTGTTTTGGATTCCCAAGGATTGGACATTATACTTGGTATGGACTGGTTGAGGAAGCACAATGGAGTTATTGAGTGTGCCACGAAGACGGTGAAGTTGACCAATGAAGAAGGGATCACCGTAGAGTTTGAAGCATCTCAGACCGCACCGAAGCGATTGGAGCTGAATCATATGGACGGTGCCGCAATTGAGGAGATTTCAGTGGTGTATGAATTTTTGGATGTTTTTCTGTACGAGTTGCCAGGTATGCCACCTAATCGAGACATTGAGTTTGTTATTGATTTAATACCTGGAACTGCACCTATAGCTAAGAGGCCATATAGGATGCCTCCTCTGGAATTAGCGGAGCTCAAGAAGCAAATTCAAGAGCAATTAGAGAAGGGTTTTATTCGCCCTAGCTCTTCGCCTTGGGGAGCGCCCGTTCTATTTGTGGACAAGAAGGATGGATCTCAAAGGATGTGTGTAGATTACCGAGCTCTCAACGAGGTAACTGAATGTAGGCCTAGAGGGGGGTGAATAGGCCTTCTTGAATTTTCTCGGTTCCTGTAGCACTTCAACAACAAGGTCAAAACCAGATATATCGGACTAGTCCGGTAAAGTGCGGACTAGTCCGGATTTCATGGACTGGGTTGATCAAGTTAGGTCAATTTGATTGTTTCGTTGACGTTTGCAGCGGAAATATAAACTTCAATAACAGTTAAATGATTGTATGTCAAGTTCTATTGCAAGTATGATTCTTGTTCAACTATTTAACTTAAATTCAACAAGATGAATCAAACCCTAGATAATGTTGATCAACTAGAATGATGAACACAAACGAACAAGACACAAGATTTATCCCGTGGTTCAGTTACCACGAAGGCAACCTACGTCCACGTTGAGGAGCCCACAAAAGGACCGGGTCTTCACCAACCCTTCCCTCGTCGGATCGCCACGAAGGCCAATCCTCTTCCACTAAACACACAGGGGTAAATCACCAAGTTGAAGGGGCGATCTCACAAGTTGAGAGCTCCCTTGATTACAAGTTTCAAGACCACCAATAACACACTTCGAAATATACAAATTGAGATGCAAGAGTGTGTTAGAGATTCAAACCAAGAGATCAATCGTGTGCCAAGTGCCTCTCCAATGATCTACAAGTGATCTTCAATGGATTGATTGATTTTGCACTTAATTTCGTGGAGAGAGATGGTTTTTGAGTCTCTTGGGAGGTGTGACGGCGCTAGGGTTCGAGAGTGGGTGAAAGTGGGCCGTGCACCTCTATTTATATGGGGTTTCTAGAAGTTACCGTTAGGGTTCAGAAAGATCGGACTAGTCCGTGGTGGTGACCGGACTAGTCCGGTGTGCTGTGTGAAGCAAACCCTAAGTGTCCAGGAATCTCGGACTAGTCCGGTTCAAAACGGACTTGTCCGATTTCGCTACTGGAAAGCTTCGGACTAGTCCGATTGTCATCGGACTTGTCCGGACACATGAAACCCTAAGTGTTTAGGATGACAAGTCCGCACTTGGAGGACTTGTCCGATTTAGATCAGGGTGTATATCGGACTAGTCCGTGTAAACACCGGACTTGTCCGAAGTGGATCAGAAAGTATATCGGACTAGTCCGGGTCACAACGGACTTGTCCGATTTTGTGAGACTTGTGCATTGTTTTGAGGACTAGTCCGCACTGGGGAGGACTAGTCCGAAGTGGAACAGAAAGATATCGGACTAGTCCGGTGATGATCGGGCTTGTCCGATCTGGTGCAGAATGGGATATCGGACTAGTCCGGCTGATATCGGACTAGTCCGGTCCTGCATAGCTTTGTGCATTGTGTGTGTGTGTGATTAAATGAGATTGAGCTCTTGGGTGTGTTTCCTTAACACACTCCATGCATACTAAACTACTAATTTCTTCTCCTTGAGCTCAAATTCATTTTCCTTCTCAATTTCCCTCTTTTTGGTACTTTGCTCATTTTTCATCATTTTCCTGCATTCATCTCAACAAAAGGATTAGGATCCCAATTGCTTGTCATAAATCATCCAAAACCCACAAGGGAGTCCTAGATGCACTTTCAATCTCCCCCTTTTTGGTGATTGATGACAACCAATTGAGATTTCACAAAATGAGGTATAAAATGAGATTCTCATAAAGTATGCACATATGACTCAAAAAATCATCAAGCAACAAGATAAATATTCATATGTGCATTCTTTATGGTGGGATGCATACTAACAGCATGAATGCATTAAGAATGACAGAATTTGCATTGATCAACTAATATCAAGTGAATATGGCATTTCAGGGACAAAAATTCAGATTTCATCACACACTTGCAAATTATTTGAGCAATTCATAACAGGACCAAACATGATATGAAAATAGAGTTAAGCAAATGCAATCACAATTAAAAAAAAGAGAGCTCTCTCCTCGCATCCTATGCAGCTAAAGCTAAGACTAGAGACTCCCCCTCAATCTCTCCCCCTTTGGCATCAAGACACCAAAAAGAGAGAGAGGAAGGTCCTAGGGCTTCACTCTTCGCTGTCAGTCCTCTCGTCGTCTTCATCGTCTTCCTCGCTTTCCGCTTGACGAGGTTGAGAGGTAGGAGGAGGAGCGGAGCTGCTCGAGCCCCCAATGCCAAAATAGGCAAGCTCGGAGGGAGTCAAGGGGCTGAGCTCGGTGATGTCCGGATCAGAATCTTCAGAAAGTACTGGAGATCCAATTGGGTTGATCTCCAGCTTCTCACTCAGCTGCTTCACATTGGCTTTTATGTATCTCATGTTCTCCTTCCTCTTCTGATTTAGCTTGTGAAGCTTCACTTCAGTTTTCTTGCATGAGGAGAAAATTGCAGCCAAGTACTTGAGGATCCCACTGGCGGATCCTTTCTGAGGGGCTTCCCTGGAGGGGGGAGTAGCCCTAGCAGCTTCTTCTTGCCTTGCCGGTGCCTCGTGGCTTGAGGCCGGCGATGGAGCAGCCTGGACACTCACTGACTGAGGCTTCTGAGGCCTCAGTGGAGTGTGCTCCACATCCTTCACAAACTCGATTCCTGTGACTTTCTCAATCATGAACATCAAGTAAGGGGCATAGCCACAGGATCGGTTGGGGGTACTTGAGATATTGACCATATCATTCCAAATATAGTCTGCAACATCGAATTGCCTTTTCTTGCTAATGACCCTCATCAGGGTCCGGAGGTAGCCTTGCACACTCCTTGCATCCCCATCCTTGGGGGCAATCGTCTTCCTGAGGACTCTGTTGAGGACCACAAAGAAAGGCTTCATATTCTTTGTGGAGGGAGGGACATACTTGGAGGTGGGCTCATACATGAACTTCATTCCATCCCTCTCAATGACCCCAATGTTGTGGATAATGAGTTGGTCATGTCCTTCAGAGTCAAGGTGCAGCAGGCGGGCAAACTCTTCCTGAGTAATAGAATACTTGGATCCATGAGTCATCCAAGTCACACTTTCTTCGTCTTCACTTGAGAAGTGGCACGTTGCATAGAATTGTGCAATCACTTCATCATTCCAATTATATCTGAAGGCAAACAGATCCTTCAGCCCATGTCTCTCTGCAGCTGCTATCACTTCATCAAAAGCTGCACATTTCCTCTTCTCAAGGTGAGCCCAGTCAATCCATTGACTGCGTACCACCGGGGTCTTCATCGGCAAATAGACCAGCTTGTAGAAATCAGCATGGAAATTTGACCAAAACCTGCCATCAGCTGCTTGCTTGGGCCTTGCATAGCAATCAACACTTCTCAACTTCATAGCCACATCGCTGCCCTTGCCATTGAATCTTTCCTCATTGGGGTCCCGGACCCCTTCTCTGGGAGTATGCAGCTTTAGGGGCCCAACAGGCCCTGTGGCAACCCCCTTGCCCTTCCCTTTAGCTTGGCGAAGGCCACTTGAAGGAGGAGCAGCCTTCGAGGCGGGCTTCTTGGCACACACCTTCCTCCGAACCTGGGGAGGTGAGGGAGCAGGCTCGGAGGGTCTCTCTTGGCGTTTCTTGCCAAGACCCGCCGAGGACCGAGATGCCACCTCGTGGTCCAACTCGGCCTCGAAATCGGAGATTTCGTTGTCGGAGCTCGACATGATCTGAGAATGAGTGATCAAGAGAAAGGACAAGTTATACAAGGTATTGGTGAGGTAAGATGGCAATGGAATGCATTAGGGAATGAAAGAATTAGGTTTTGGTTCAGAAACAACGGACTTGTCTGGTGCACAGGCACGGACTAGTCCGGGGGACCGGACTTGTCCGTACCTGGACCGGACTAGTCCGGTGTTCATCCGCAAAAACCTAACAGACTGGACAAAAATTGATCCCTAAGGTAAAACTAGTCTAGCATACACATAGTACATCAACTAGACATGTAACTAGTGAAGAATGCTAGGCCAAACGATAAGCAATAGAGAAATTTGTGATTTCTTAGGGTTTTGAAGAGTATTTACCAAGAAATCAAAGGAAGCTTGAGATTTTGGGGGTTGGAGGCCGGACTTGTCCGCTAACTTCAATCCTCGAGTCTTCAAGCTTGATCTCCGCCCAAGATTGAGGCTTTTCGACGGAGGAATCAAGGATTCGCCTTGGGAGCTCGAGCGCAAGAGAGAGAAAGCTTGGGGGCGAGTGTGGGGTGAAGGGATTAGGGTTTAGTGGCGGCTAGGGTTATGGACACGAAAAATCGGACAAGTCCGGACATGACCGGACTAGTCCGAAGTCCTCCAGAGACCTAAGTCGGACTAGTTCGTGGTCTGTCGGACTAGTCCGGCCTAACCGGCACACTGCGGACTAGTCTGCAATGGCGGACTAGTCCGGGTAACCACGGACTTGTCCGTGGTCACCAGGAGAGAATGCATAGCCCATTCATATATATTTGAAGGTCCAATAATTGAGAGTAGAGAGGCAAAACAATTCAAATAATCTTGATGAATTTGACCAGGAAGCAAACAACAATCATACTATGATCAAAAATTCATCAAGATCTAATAATTGACATAGTTTTTCGAGAGAAAAATGGGGAGGGTTAATTTTCACAATTCAATCAATATTTTGAAGCAATCATACAGGTATGCAACTTTTCAAGCCACACTCCGAGAATCAAGAATGTTTAGCTCATTTCGGAGTTCGCAAAAACGTTTTTCATCAAGTGGCTTGGTGAATATGTCGGCCAATTGTTTTTGGGTGTTGACATGAGAGATGGATATGTCTCCTTTCATGGAATGGTCTCTCAAGAAATGGTGTCTTATGTCAATGTGTTTAGTTCTAGAGTGCTCAACTGGATTGTGGGCTATTTTAATGGCACTCTCATTATCACAAAGAAGAGGAATACGGTTCATATTGTAACCGTAATCCCTTAGAGTTTGTCGCATCCAAAGGAGTTGTGCACAACAACTCCCGGCTGCAACATACTCCGCTTCGGCTGTGGATAATGCAATGGAATTCTGTTTCTTGGATGACCAAGAAACTAAGGATCTTCCTAAGAATTGGCAAGTGCCGGAAGTGCTTTTTCTATCAACTTTGCACCCGGCATAATCTGCATCGGAATACCCAATGAGATTGAATTTTGAGCCTTTTGGGTACCAAAGACCAAGATTGGGTGTATGAACTAAATATCTTAGGATTCTCTTTACGGCTGTCAAATGACATTCCTTAGGGTTGGCTTGAAATCTTGCACACAAACATACACTCAACATAATATCTGGCCTAGATGCACATAGGTAAAGTAAAGATCCAATCATGGAGCGATATACCTTTTGGTCGACGCTCGGTCCATCTTCATTGAGATCCAAGTGACCATTCGTTGCCATGGGAGTCTTTATGGGCTTTGCCTTGTCCATGCCAAACTTCTTGAGGATGTCATGTGTGTACTTGGTTTGGCTTATGAATGTTCCTTCCCTTTGTTGCCGCACTTGGAATCCCAAGAAGTACTTCAATTCTCCCATCATTGACATTTCAAATCTGTCTGTCATAATTTTACTAAACTCTTCACAGAAAGATTGGTTAGTTGATCCAAAAATTATATCATCAACATAGATTTGGCAAATAAAAAGATCATTATCCAGATTTTTCGTGAATAGTGTATAATCTACTTTGCCAATTTGAAAGCCATTATCAATTAAAAAATCTCTAAGACACTCATACCAAGCTCTAGGAGCTTGTTTGAGGCCATAGAGAGCCTTACGCAGTTTATACACGTGGTCGGGGAACTCTTCGTCTTCAGATCCGGGTGGTTGCTCCACGTACACCTCTTCCTTGATCGGTCCGTTGAGGAAGACGCTTTTCACGTCCATTTGATACAGCTTGAAATCATGGTGAGTAGCATATGCAAGTAATATTCTAATTGATTCAAGCCTAGCTACTGGAGCAAAGGTTTCATCGAAATCCAAACCTTCGACTTGTGAGTAACCTTTGGCCACAAGTCGTGCCTTGTTTCTTGTCACCACTCCGTGTTCGTCTTGCTTGTTGCGGAAGACCCACTTGGTGCCCACAATATTTGCATTGGGTCTTTCCACAAGTTCCCAAACCTCGTTTCTCTTGAAATTGTTCAACTCTTCTTGCATTGCCACCACCCAGTCCGGATCCTTCAATGCATCCTCAGTCCTGCGGGGTTCCAAAAAGGAGACAAACGAGTAATGTTCACAAAAATTTGCTATACGAGATCTAGTGGTTACTCCCTTTTGGATGTCGCCGATGATGTTGTCGATTGGATGATCCCTTTGAATGCATTGGTGTACTCTTGGGTGTGGCACTTGGGGGGTCGTATGTTGGTGATCATCTTCTTCTCCCCCTGAGTTGTTGTCCTCGTTGATTTGTTGATCATGTTCATATTCCTGTGATTTGTCTTGTATCGAGGCTCCCCCTGAATTGTTGATCTCCTCTTGTGGTTCACTTTCCTCTTGTATTTGTGACGATGACTCTTGTGGTCGTACTTCGCCTAGAGCCATCCTCTTCAATGCTTGATAGGGAGCTTCCTCTTTTCCTAATTCACATTGATCAACTTGCTCCTTTTGGGAGCCATTAGTTTCATCAAACACTACGTCACGTGCCACTTCAACAAGTCCGGAGGCCTTGTTGAAAACACGATAGGCGGAAGTGTTCGAATCATAACCAAGCAAGAAACCTTCATCGGACTTCGAAGCGAACTTTGAAGTCCTGGGCTTCTTGTTCAAAATATAGCAAGGAGAACCGAAAACTCGAAAATATGAAATGTTCGGTTTGTTACCGGTGAGTAGCTCATAGGGAGTCTTCTTTAGTAGTCGATGAAGGTAGAGTCGATTTGTGGCATGGCAAGCGGTGTTGATTGCTTCTGCCCAAAATCGATCCGAAGTCTTGTATTCATCGAGCATTGTTCTTGCCATCTCTATGAGCGTTCGGTTCTTCCTTTCGGCAACTCCGTTTTGTTGTGGAGAGTATGGTGCTGAGAATTGCTTGATTCCTTCCTCATCAAGGTATTCCTCCACTTGTATGTTCTTGAACTCCGTGCCGTTGTCGCTCCGAATACTCTTGATTGATAGTGAGAACTCGTTTTGCGCTCGCTTGAAGAATTTCTTGAGTGTTCCTTGTGTTTCTGACTTGTCATGCAAAAAGAACACCCAAGTGAACCGGGAAAAATCATCAATAATAACTAAACCGTATTTGTTACCGCCGATGCTTATGTAAGCAATTGGACCAAACAAGTCCATATGAAGTAGTTCGAGCGGTCTTGTCGTGGTCATGATGTTCTTCGCAGGATGTTGTGCTTCAACTTGCTTTCCTGCTTGGCACGCGCTACAAGGCCTGTCTTTCTCAAACACAACATCTTTCAAACCTCGGATGTGATCGCCCTTGAGGAGTTTTTGAAGGTTCCTCATACCAACATGTGCTAGTTGTCTATGCCACAGCCAACCCATGTTGGTTTTTGCAATCAAGCATGTGTCGAGTTCGGCTTTATCCTTGTTGAAGTCAACAAGGTAAAGCTTTCCCTTTAACATACCCTTGAATGTAACGGAACATCACTTCTCCTTGAGACGGTCACACCCTCGTTAGTAAACAGGCAATTATAACCTTTGTCACATAACTGAGATATGGACAGCAGGTTATAATCTAAAGATTCAACGTGTAAAACATGCGAAAGAGTATGTTCAGAGGATATTGCTATTTTACCGGTACCGAGGACCCTTCCTTGACTGTTATCCCCAAAGTAGATGCCTTCGTTTGGGTCCTGGTTCACTTCATACTCCACAAACATCCTCCTTTCTCCGGTCATGTGGTTGGTGCATCCACTGTCTAGCACCCATTTGGATCCACCGGAGGAGTAGGCCTGCAAAAACAAATTACGCCTTGGTTTTAGGTACCCAAGCTTGCTTGGGTCCTTGGAGGTTAGTGACAATACATTTGGGCACCCACACATGGGATTTTGTGTTCCCATGGCGTGGCCCAGCATAATAAGCATACACTTTACCAACATTATTTTCATTAATACATAAGAAGCATCAAAGGTTTTAAACAAGAGTTGATGTTGATTATGGGTCGGACTAGTCTGTGTGACCGGACTTGTCCGGATGACCGGACTTGTCCGGACCACAACCGGACTAGTCCGGTTTTCATGGGAGTTCAGATTTTTAGTTTTCGAGTTACCAGGTTGTGAGGGTCCTCCCTTCACAAAGGTAATCCTTCCCTTGTTATTTTTATGATTTCCAGCTCTTTGCTTTCCATCATGAGAGTAACCAATGCCGTACTTGACATTTGGAGGTCTTTGGACCAAATATGCACTACGTGCATAGTTGATCCTCTCCTTGTCAAATATCACACATTGGGTAGGATTTTTGTCCTTTGTGGAGGTAGAATTTTCCTTCAACCTGGTGTTAATTTTATCACATTTGTAAATATGAGCGATATTAGTTGAAGTGGGTTGAGAAGGTAGGGTTGAAGAGGAGGAAGGTTCACTAAGCTTGAGTGACTCAACCTGCACTTCAAGGATCTTGTTGACCTTGATTAAGTCATCAAGTTGATCCTTGATTGCAACGTTTGAGTTGGTTAACTCCAAGCAAGTTTTCTTGCTTGAAGCTAGCTTAAGCTCTAGTGAGTGGTTTCTCTCCTTTTCAAGAGCTAGTAGATTGTCAAGTTCGACATGCTTCTCCTTTTGGGAGATAATCATGTCTTCTTGACGATCAATTAGCTCTTCCTTCTCAACAAGTTGGTTAAGTAAGAATTTCATTTTAGCAGCAGTTTTTCTATCTAAACCAATTAGCATATCTTCATTATCACTATCTAGATCATCATCACTCGAGTAAGAATGCAAGGAAGGAGTTTTGATGTTTACCTTGCGTTTACCTTCCTTAGCCATGAGGCAAGTTCCACTTGCTTTCTTTGCAACGAGCGTGGGGAAGAGTGTGGGTTTCTTGGACATGCTTTCAATGGCTATGCTAGCCATTTCTTCTTCATCGGACGTTGAGGACTCATCGTTTGAGTCCCACTCCTTTCCGATGTGTGCTTGTTCAGCTTGTTTCTTCTTCTTGAAGAATTTCTTCGGTTGAGGCTTGGACTCTTTACTCTTCTTCTTGTCGTCCTCATATGGGCAATCAACTATAAAGTGATTGTACTCACCACAATTATAGCATGCCCGCCTCATCTTCGGCTTTGTCTTCTCCTTGTATTTTCCTTCACTCAATTTTGTTCCTTGTCTTTTCTTCATAATTCTTTTGAACTTCTTCATGAACAAAATCATATCTTCTTCGTCCAGCTCGCTGCTTTCATCATCGCTGTCCTCCTCAAGCTGTGCTTCTTTTGCTTCTTTGGATAGAGGCTTGAGTGAGGACTTTAAGGCAACTCCCTTCTTATTGGCCGATGTGAGGTCGGCTATTTCTTTGACGTGCTTGGCTTGCTTCTCCATCATCTCAAAGTTGATGATTTTGCCAAGCAGTTCATCCGGAGTCATTTTCTTGTACCCGGGACTTTCTCGGATCATAGAGCAAAGTGTGATGTTGCGAGGCATAAAGGCTCTAAGGATGAGCTTTACAACCTCGTGGTCATTCCACTTTTTGCTACCATATGATCGAACCTTGTTCACAAGAGTCTTCAGTCTGTTGTACATGTCCTGGGGAGACTCATCTTCCTCAATCGCGAACCTTCCCAGTTCGCCTTCAATCATCTCAATCTTTGCCTCCCGCACATGCCTGTCACCTTCATGTGCTGTCTGTAGTGTGTCCCAGATTTCTTTGGCAATCTCCAATCCGTCCACCTTTGTGAATTCATCTCTACTTAGAGATGAGGTGATAACGGCTGCGGCTTGGGCATTCCTGTGGATGGCTTGCTCTTGACTTGGTGTGAGTTCTTCATCGTCATCAGGGATGTTTATTCCTGTGCACACAATATGCCATAAACTTGGGTTAAGGGAAATCAAGTGCATCTTCATATTTTGCCTCCACATGGAGTAATCACTCCCATCGAAGTGTGGGGCTTTTCCGAGAGGAATAGATAGATAATGACTGCTGTTAGAATTTAAATGGTCATAATTAAAAGGATATCGGGAGTAGTCGGTGTGACTACTCCCCTTCTTCTTTTCTTCAACTTTAGCTTTCCCTTTGGAAAGCGCTTTCTTTCGGAGCAGTGCTTTCAGCTCCAATGTCTCCTCATCATCATCATCGAAGTCTTGAATGGCTTCGAGATACTTTTCAAGCTTTTGGTGCTTGTCATTGTTCATTCCTTCCTGGTTGTTGATTTTCTGGACTTCCTTCATGTCCGACATGATCTCTTCGAGTGGTTGCACTCTTTCCTGAAGAACCCGCTCTGATACCAATTGAATGTAGGCCTAGAGGGGGGGTGAATAGGCCTTCTTGAATTTTCTCGGTTCCTGTAGCACTTCAACAACAAGGTCAAAACCAGATATATCGAACTAGTCCGGTAAAGTGCGGACTAGTCCAGATTTCACGGACTAGGTTGATCAAGTTAGGTCAATTTGATTGTTTTGTTGACGTTTGCAGCGGAAATATAAACTTCAATAACAGTTCAATGATTGTATGTCAAGTTCTATTGCAAGTATGATTCTTGTTCAACTATTTAACTTAAATTCAACAAGATGAATCAAACCCTAGATAATGTTGATCAACTAGAATGATGAACACAAACGAACAAGACACAAGATTTATCCCGTGGTTCGGTTACCACGAAGGCAACCTACGTCCACGTTGAGGAGCCCACAAAAGGACCGGGTCTTCACCAACCCTTCCCTCGTCGGATCGCCACGAAGGCCATCCTCTTCCACTAAACACACAGGGGTAAATCACCAAGTTGAAGGGGCGATCTCACAAGTTGAGAGCTCCCTTGATTACAAGTTTCAAGACCACCAATAACACACTTCGAAATATACAAATTGAGATGCAAGAGTGTGTTAGAGATTCAAACCAAGAGCTCAATCGTGTGCCAAGTGCCTCTCCAATGATCTACAAGTGATCTTCAATGGATTGATTGATTTTGCACTTAATTTCGTGGAGAGAGATGGTTTTTGAGTCTCTTGGGAGGTGTGACGACGCTAGGGTTCGAGAGTGGGTGAAAGTGGGCCGTGCACCTCTATTTATATGGGGTTTCTAGAAGTTACCGTTAGGGTTCAGAAAGATCGGACTAGTCCGTGGTGGTGACCGGACTAGTCCGGTGTGCTGTGTGAAGCAAACCCTAAGTGTCCAGGAATCTCGGACTAGTCCGGTTCAAAACGGACTTGTCCGATTTCGCTACTGGAAAGCTTCGGACTAGTCCGATTGTCATCGGACTTGTCCGGACACATGAAACCCTAAGTGTTTAGGATGACAAGTCCGCACTTGGAGGACTTGTCCGATTTAGATCAGGGTGTATATCGGACTAGTCCGTGTAAACACCGGACTTGTCCGAAGTGGATCAGAAAGTATATCGGACTAGTCCGGGTCACAACGGACTTGTCTGATTTTGTGAGACTTGTGCATTGTTTTGAGGACTAGTCCGCACTGGGGAGGACTAGTCCGAAGTGGAACAGAAAGATATCGGACTAGTCCGGTGATGATCGGACTTGTCCGATCTGGTGCAGAATGGGATATCGGACTAGTCCGGCTGATATCGGACTAGTCCGGTCCTGCATAGCTTTGTGCATTGTGTGTGTGTGATTAAATGAGATTGAGCTCTTGGGTGTGTTTCCTTAACACACTCCATGCATACTAAACTACTAATTTCTTCTCCTTGAGCTCAAATTCATTTTCCTTCTCAATTTCCCTCTTTTTGGTACTTTGCTCATTTTTCATCATTTTCCTGCATTCATCTCAACAAAAGGATTAGGATCCCAATTGCTTGTCATAAATCATCCAAAACCCACAAGGGAGTCCTAGATGCACTTTCAGTAACAATCAAGAACAAGTACACCTTGCCACGCATAGAAGACTTGTTTGATGAGATGAAGGGTGCTTGTGTCTTCTCTAAGATTGACTTGAGGTCGGGATATTTTCAAATGAAGATTAGACCATCGGACATACCCAAGACAGCTTTTAGGACACGGTATGGATCTTATGAGTACACCGTGATGTCTTTCGGATTGACAAATGCGCCTGCCTACTTTATGTACCTCATGAATAAGGTCTTCATGGAGTACTTGGATAAGTTCGTTGTGGTGTTTATTGATGACATTATGGTCTACTCGAAGGATGAGAAAGAGTATGAGGAACACTTGAGGCTTACGTTGCGGAAATTGAGGGAGCATCAATTGTATACCAAGTTCAACAAGTGTTAGTTTTGGTTGAAAGAGATGCCATTTTTGGGTCATATCATCTCAGGAGGAGGAGTATCGGTTGACCCTGGTAAAGTGAGGGATGTGCTGAAGTGGGAACCACCGCAAAACGTAAAGGAAATAAGGAGTTTTCTTGGAATGGCTGGATATTACCGTTGATTCATCAAGGACTTCTCCAAGATAGACAAGCCAATGACGGAATTGCTAATGAAGGGAAAGGCTTTCCGATGGACTCAAGCTTGTCAAAACAGTTTTGAGGAGTTGAAGAAGAGGTTAACAACAGCCCCAATTTTGGTATTGCCGGATGTAAGCAAGAGTTTTGATATTTATTGTGACGCATCAAGACAGGGACTCGGATGCGTGCTTATGCAAGAAGGTCAAGTGGTCGCCTATGCGTCAAGACAATTGAAGAAACATGAGTAGAATTACCCAACACATGATTTAGAACTTGCAGCCGTGGTACATGCATTGAAGATTTGGAGACACTATATCCTTGGACATAGGTGTGAAATTTATACGGATCATAAGAGTTTGAAGTATATTTTCACACAAACGGATCTGGACTTGAGTCAACGAAGATGGTTGGAGCTCATCAAAGATTATGATTTGGGGATTAACTATCATTCGGGAAAGGCCAACGTAGTGGCCGATGCTTTGAGTAGAAAGGGAGTAAGTCACCAACTCACAGTTCGAGAGTTACCATCCGAGTTATGCAAGGAGTTTGAACGGTTGAACCTCGGGTTTGTAAATGAGATGGAGATGATGGAGTTAAATCCAACCTTGGAGCAAGAAATTCGAGAGGCACAAACCGCAGATGAGGAGATCAAGGAAATAAAGGAAAGGATCGAGGAAGGGAGAGAATTCAGATTTTATGAAGACGAACATGGTACCTTATGGCTTGGAAAGAGGATCGTTGTGCCTAATGTAAAGCATATTCGGGAGACAATATTAAAGGAGGCACATGACTCGCCTTACTCAATTCATCCTGGTTGTACAAAGATGTAAAAAGACGTGAAGGCTTGCTATTGGTGGGATAGCATGAAAAAGGACATAGCTGAATATGTGGCATTGTGTGATGTGTGCCAACGAGTCAAGGCGGAACATCAAAGGCCAGTCAGATTATTGCAACCATTGAAGATCCCGGAATGGAAGTGGGAAGAAATCGGTATGGACTTCATAGTTGGGTTACCACGTACTCAGTCCGGGTATGACGCAATTTGGGTAATTGTGGATCGCTTAACCAAGTCAGCTCATTTTGTCCCTGTGAAGACCAAATATACAGCTGCACGATTGGCCGAAATTACATGGAGCATATTGTGTGTCGACACGGAGTCCCGAAGAAGATAGTCTCGGATAGAGGTTCTCAATTCACTTCCAGGTTTTGGCAAAAGTTGCATGAAGCTTTGGGAACAAGGTTGAATTTTAGTTCAGCATATCATCCTCAAACGGATGGACAAACCGAGAGGACCAATCAGATTTTAGAGGACATGTTAAGAGCTTGTGCTTTAAAGCATGGTAAGAGTTGGGACAAAAGCTTGCCATACGTGGAATTTTCATACAACAATAGTTACCAAGCAAGTTTGAAAATGTCACCGTATGAAGCACTTTATGGGAGGAAGTGTAGGACACCTTTATCCTGGAATGAGGCAGGATAAACTCAAGTATTTAGTCTGGATGTGTTGCAATAAGCCGAAAATCAAGTCCAAATAATTTGTGAAAACTTGAGGGCAGCCCAATCAAGGCAAAAAAGGCTATGCGGACAATAGGAGAAGGAAATTAGCCTTTGAAATAGGAGATTTTGTTTACCTCAAGGTGTCACCAATGAGAGGTCATAAGAGGTTTAAAATAAGGGGTAAGCTCGCACCTCGTTATATTGGACCATTCAAGATTTTGGACAACAGAGGAGAAGTAGCGTATAAGTTGGAGATGCCAACTCATCTTTCAGACGTGCATGATGTCTTTCATGTTTCCCAGCTCAAGAAGTGCTTGAGAGTACCGGAAGAACAAGTGCCAATGGAAGGATTGGAACTAGAGGAAGATTTGATTTATGCCGAGCAACCAGTCAAAATCTTGGAAACTAAGGAGAGAGTCACAAGGAACAAGGTTATTAGATGGTGTAAAGTTCAATGGAAGCACCACACAGAAAAAGAAGCGACGTGGGAATTGGAGGATGATCTCAAGAAGGAATTTCCCTATCTCTTCTCTTCCGCGTCGAATCTCGAGGGCGAGATTCATTTTAAGGGGGGTAGGTTTGTAACACCCTCATTTTCATGCATCATGCCTTGCATACATTCATATACATGTTTAACATTAATCCACATCAAGAGGAACGAGTTTAAAATTGATTTGGAACAAAACCGCACTTAAAACGCAGGAAAGTGCGGACTAGTCCGATTTTGCTGCGGACTAGTCCAATTTCTCTCTGACTAAAAACGGACTTGTCCGTTTTTTCTGCGGATTAGTCCGATTTTTGGCACTGGAAACTTTCGGACTTGTCCGATTTTGTGCGGACTAGTTCGATATTCCATGAATCCTTGAAAATTTGCTAAGTCCCTGGACTTTTCTGGACTAGTCCGGTGTTCCAGCGGACTTGTCCGTTTTCCTTTCTGTTCAAATTCGGACTTGTTTGATGTTTGGCCAGACTTGTCCGATTTTCTCTCTGGATGACTTCGGACTAGTCCGTTCCTATACGGACATGTCCGATATTTCGCGACTCCAAGTTGATCTTTTGTTTTACGACTTGTTTCTTGGGTTTCATGTTAAGTGGGCCTAGGGGCGTCGTGCCTAACTCTTTTAGAGCCCATGTGGGACTCTAAACCGGCCTCTACTCATCCCAAACTCGAAATCCATCTAACCCTAGCCTCCACCTCTATATAAACAGCCCCACCCCTTGGATTGACATCTATTTGCCACTTTTCCACCCACCCAAACCCTAGTTCGTGGGGAGCCGCCATCAAGGAGGGAGGAGAAGATCCCAAGCAAGAAGAAGAAGAGGAGGAAACGAAAGAGGATCGAGATCTCCACCGAGTTTCGTTCTTCACCACCAATTCATCCCCAAGTTCATCACCAACCCTAGATCACCAAGATCCAAGTGTTACCTCTAAGTTTCATGATTCATTGGAGTTCTAAACACCTGGTATACCTTCTATTATCTTTCCTTACATGAATTTGACCCCTAATCTCCAAATTCACGTCGATCTAGAAAACCCTAATCCGCTGATCTCGTGAAGAGTGGACTTGTCCGGTCCCTAGCGGACTAGTCCGATCTTTCTGGTTAAATTGTGTTGAATTAATTCTAAAATATGATCTAATCACATCCAAACCTGTATAAACTTGTTAAAAGCTATTAGAACTAGTTAGTGATCATTAAAAGCAATCTATTAACAAATTCTACCTTGCATTTGCATTAATCATGCATGTCATGACATATTGAGTAATATTTGTGCACTCTTTGATTGTGTTTCTTGTCTTGTATGTTTATTGTGTGGATTAGACGGTTTTGCGCTAGAAAGTGCCGCGGAGGATCTACAGCACCAAGAGTTTGAAGGCTTTGACCCTAATCAACAGCAAGAGCAAGGCAAGTGTCCTTGAAGCATATTGATCCTGTTTTTAAAATAAATGTTTTGTTTGCAAAACTGCATGCTTGTGTCAAATTGATGGGAATCCTATGATAGGAAGTTTACTAGTTTTGTTTAACCATCCTTGTCACCTGGGATATACGGTAGAGAGTCGGGAAGGGTTTTATTTTTACTTTTTGCTTCGCTTAATCAACTGGGATGGAAAACAACTATACCACTCAACTTAAATATGCATGAATGAGACTATGGTTAACATGAACTGGTTAAATATGATATGATAATGGGTGATCTAAGCAAGCCTGGTATGTGGATGGGTTGGATGTTATGGTGGTTTGCTTGCTTTAGATCTAAGGACCGGTTCATTCGAGAATAAGCCAGGACTACAGTGCCACCACGAGGCCAAGTATGGGTGCGGCGTAGCTGATTAATTAGGGCTTTGCTGGTGCTGTTTGGACCATTGTGGATGCTCGGGGAAGGGGTAGTCGGATTGGGTTTGTTGAGGATTGGTGGGACTACCCTGGGATCCGAATGGCTCAAGAGGGGGCCCTTGGTTGAAGATGTGCTCTACGGGAGACATCACCACCGGTGAAACCTTAGTGGGGTCTAAATAGGCTAGTAATCCCTTTGTAAAGGCTATTTTGTGATCTCTTGGCCACACACCAACGGAAGTGTGTAATATGACCGACGGGTCATGGGCATAAGGGAGGTTCTTAGTCACCAAAAGGTGATGAAATCACGAACACGTGGGTAAAGAGGTACAAACTCTGCAAAGTGTTAAATAAAACTATCATGATAGCCATGCTCCCGGTTATGAGCACCTGGACAACTTCCATGATTAGAGGGTACTCGGTATTGATTTAGTTATGGTTGGTTATGGTTTGGTAATGGTTATGGATGGTTATGGAATAATTTCTGGTATTGAATATGGTTGTTGGTAAATGGTGAAATCTGGAATTATGGATGAGGATGGTGAATTATGGACTTGTATTATGATATTACTTATGATTATGATGGGTTTATTTCATATACATATAATATATTGCTTTTCAAATGTTTTAATGTACTTTTCAGCACTTTGCCATTATTATTGTCGTCATTTCAATCAGCCACATGTCATACTTTCCACACTTGCTGAGTACGACATGTACTCACTCTTGCCATCCCCCACCCAACAGTTGCAGGTCAGGATTGAGAGTTTAATGGTGATAATGCGGAGTTCTAGGCCGTGTCTACCGTCAGCTTTGCCTGTGGTGTTATTGGAGCTGCGCTATCCCTTATGCTTAGTTTGCTTAGTTGCTTAATTATAGTATTTCTGCTGCATTAGTTGAGCTTGTCGTTAATATTTATTAGAGCTTGTAATCGAGAATAATCTGGGTTGTGTCATAAAATTTGGTTAATTAATCTTGTTCTGTGGTAATTTTCTGTATACTCTTTTGTGATTGCACTCGTGTATGTGTGATAAACATCCTGGGCACACATATGCGTTAGCTTGATTCATTTTTCGGAACCGGGCGTCACAGTGTAACAAGTTTGCAATATATTGTTTCTGCAAATATCAATGTTCTCTATTTGAAAATTGTGGACAAAATCAGCAACATACAAAGGAAGCTCTACCAAATTTCAGTTAAAAATTTGGGAACTTGGTGGTAACATGAGTGGATAATAGCATATGTACTGAAAATAGAGTGTAGCCGCCCAGTACTTCATCTCACAGGGTTGTGCTCCTTCGAGATCGATGTCGCTATCCTTTTGCCAAACAAAGCAATGTGCTCGCATACGGCTGTTGAACATCGCTTGTGCTCAGAACACAGATACAAGTAACTGCCTATTTAGAATAAGAAGATAAAATTGCTATTGCTGGTGAGCAACTTTAACATGCTTGTCACCCTCGCAATGTATAGGAACCTTTTGGTCAGTCGCCTTAAACCCTACAATGCCTTATCAAAACCTAGAATGCTTCCATCTTTTTCTTCATGCAACACTTCATGTAGAGTTAATATACCATTTATTATATTTTTGTCTTATTAGTTCTAACATGGAAAACCCTAACAAGACTGGTGTTGGTAGTAACAATAAAGAAGACAATATGGAGTTTACTGACTCTAGCAGTTCAGGCTCCTTTCAGAGTCCATCGGATCTTTTTCCTAATATAAAATTAAAAAGACTTCAAAGGATCTCGACCCGAAATATGATCCTACTGACAAGGTATGGATCACGAATCTTAACTTCAGCAGTTCAAGTTAATGTTGGTTGTCAAGTATACGAAGTCTTATAATTCTTTTCTACCTATATTAATCGCGAAGACAACAAGGTGACTTCGACTCCTAAAAGCGCAGAAGGTTCTCCAATGGATGAATCCTCAGCTTCACTCAAGCGGAAACGAGGGCAACAAGATTCAATTAAGGGTCCATTGGACCGCATCATGTACATAACAAGGGTCGGTCCAGGTGGGCTTCCCCAAGAACCACTAGATTTAGTTACCAAGTATCGTTGAAAGCATCTAGACCCCCATGAGGAATGGATTCGGTGATTAATGACAACCATTGGTTATTACTAATGAGTTTGTGGATGCAAGGTCTCTCATATTACTCATCACGCTTAATGAACTCTACACTTATATCATCTACTACTCATTGGATACGATTGAAGACCCCTTAACAAATCATTCTATGAGGTCAATCGATTTTTATGAAGATTGGAAGAAAAAGCTCATATGTCAAAATTATTCAACCAAAATTGACAACACCCAAGACTTGGTAATCATCAGAAGAATATTTCAAATCAATGTAGAAGAGGTCACTCGAGCAAATTCCAAAAGAATCACTTAGAACAACTCGAAGCAGACAAAATCAACTCACCGGATCAACCGATGTTTCCAGAAAACAATACATCGGTCGAGTTTGTTTAGCAGAAGAAGAAGACTTCAGAACTAAGTACTCACCGGATCATCCAATGATGAAGAAAGTGTTACGTCGGTCGATCATCACAGTAAGCAACTAACTTGGACCAAGTGTAACACCGGATCATCCGATGTACAACTATAACACATCGGTCAATCACTCCAGTAAGCATTAATTCTGAACCAATTCTGGATGAAGTGTCACCGTATCATCTGATGATGAGGAAAGTGTAACATCGGTCTATCAACGATCATATCTGACATAGTGACATCAGCTAATTTGGATTCAACCGATGACAACTGAAGGGAGAACATCGGATCATCTGGTGTTCGCAGAACAGTGAAGTCAACCTACTTTTCCAATGGCTATTTCGTGGAGGCTGGCTATTTATACCTCTTCAACCAGTCTATTCGATAAGTCTTGACAACCAGAGCTACTCTACACATTCTCAAGCATTCAAGACATTGAGCTACCACTTCTACATCATTTACACCACTTGTACACCAAGAGATAGGCTAGAACTTGCTAGAGATAGTGCTTGTGTGCTTCCATTCTTAGTGATTGGAGTCTCTAGTATAGTGAGAGCTGTAAGGGAGTGTCTCTTGGTGATTGTACTCACCGTGTAAGACTCGGTGATTGGAGAGAGCCTTCTGGAGCTTGCCAAGACGGTTGTGGAAGCCCGAAGGAACTTGTACAAGGCTTGAGCTCCACCTTGCCGAGGTTGGCGAACGGAGAAGATTAGTGAAGATCGCTGGTCTCAATGACTTGGGAGTGGCTATACCTTTTGGTGGGTGCCACAACGTGGATGTAGGAAGATCTTGACGATCTTGTCGAACCACGGGATAAATCTCTGTGTCTTCGTGTCTCCTCGGGAGTTTGCGCTTTCTTTCTCTCCCTTTACACTTATGCATTTCATATACCGCAAAATCACTATTCACTTGAATGCATAGATTGTTTGCATAGGGAATTGGGCTTTTAGTAATTAAGTTTTTATTGCTTTAATTTTCAAAAAGAAGCCCAATTCACCCCCCCCCCCCCTCTTGGGCATTCGATCCTTACAATTGGTACCAGATCATTCTAGCTTCACCGCTAGAGAGCTAAAATGGCCAAGATTGGGGGTTCGGTTCCCATATTCGAGGGCAAGAACTTTGCCTATTGGAAAGCACACATGCGTGCTTATCTAGAGGCTATTGCTCCCGAGGTATGAGAAGCGACTCATGCATGATTTGGTGAGCACAACTATATTGGTGATCAAGTCAAGTGGGATGCTAAGGCTAGAAATGCTATTTATGAATGCATTAGTCAAGATGTGTTTGCTAGGATTGCTAGCAAAGAAAAAGCTTGTAAAATTTGGGCTTGCTTGATTGAAATTCATGAGGCTTCTTCTTGTGTCAAAGAACTAAAGTATCATATGCTTAAAGCTAAATATGATGAGTTCAAAATGCTACCTCATAAAAATGTCAATGAAATGTTTTCTCGCTTGAATGTGCTTATTGAGGAAATTAATGCTCTTGATATTGCTTCTCTTGGCAAGGGACTCATCAACCGAAAGATTCTTATGCTCCTTCCTAAGCCAAAGTACAACATCATCAACTCCATGCTTCAAAAGGAATCTCTTGATCACATTGAAGTTTCGGAACTCATTGGAGAGATTCACGCTCATGAGATGAGTGTACTTGGGATGATGGAGGAATCATCTTCCAAGACAATTGCTCTAAAGGCTTCCACCAAGAAACCAAGTCTCAAGAAAAAGAAAGTGGTTGAGCCTAGCTCAAGTGAAGAATAGCAAGCATCAAGTGAAGATGACGATGATGAGCTTGCCTTGATGATGAGAAAATTCTCTCGCTTGAACTCCAAGATTGCCAAGAAGGGATACACCTTTGATCCCAAGAAGAAAGATTTTCTACCAAGGAGAGATGACAACAAGACTTTCTAAAATTGTGGTGATCAAGGCCACATCTCTTATGATTGTCCAAAACCGGACAAAAAAAGAGAGAACCACAAGAGCAAGCATCGCAAGCTTGAAGATAGTGAGGAGGATGAAGAAGAGGTCAAGCCCAAACCAAGATCCTTTGGGAAGAAGAAACATGACAAAGGCAAGAAGGAAAAACTCTTCCCAAAGAATAGGAAAGTTCCACAAAAGGTGTTCATGTGTGAGGCAAATGAATGGATCACCGATGAAGAATCAAATGATGAAGAGAGTGAAGCGGAAGAAGAAAGTTTGGCCGGCCTTGCCATTGCCAACAATGATGATTCATCTCTTCATCACCTCCCATGTGCCTCATGGCTAAAGGTAACACCAAGGTATGTGATGACTCTAGCAATGATGAGCTTTCCCCGATGACTTAACTTCATTGATAAATGAATACCACACTATCATTAAGAGGGAAAAGAGTAAGGTCAAGGCTCTTGAAGAAACTCATGCTAAGCTTGAGAGTGCTAACCTTGATTTGCTTGACAAGTATGAAAGCATACTTAAGGAGTATGACACGCTCAAATATCATGTCAAGCAAATTGGGGAGCATAAGGCTCAAATCAAGCTAGATCATCATGAGCTTGATGTAGCACACCAATCACTCTTGGGAAAGCACAATGATTTAATCCAAGAGCATCAAATACTTAACCTTGCTTATGAAGTTCTTGATCAAGAATTAAAAACTATAAAGAAAGAAACCCTTAATGATAAGGTATCTATTAATTCTCATGCCACTAATGTCTTGCATAAATCTTTGCCTTTGAAAGAGAATACTAGGGAGAAGGACTTGTTGGAAGAAATTGAAAGTCTCCGCACTAGTGTGGCAAGACTATCCAAGGGAGAAGTCAAGCACAAAGAAATCCTCTTCCAACAAGCAAAGGCCTTCAACAAGAGAGGACTTGGATCCTTCCCGGTGCCTAACAAAGGAAAGGTGCCCTCACCGGAGCTTAGAACAAGCTTCATCAAGGAAGTTGGTTCCTATTGCCAACATTGTGAGGTCACCGGTCACCATACAAGGGAGTGTCCTCTTCCTAACCGGCCTTCTACAAAATTGTCTACTAACTACAAGTCTACTTTCGATAATCATTATTATTTATTGAGTAAAGTAGATGGCAAGGTGAAGGCAAGGTTCATTGGCAAGGACATGAAGGGCATGAAGGGGAAGCTCCCCAAGCAACTTTGGGTCCCAAAAACACTTGTATCACACATATAAGGACCTAAGTTGGCTTGGGTGCCTAAAGTCAAAAATTGAATTCATGTGTGTAGGTGAACTACAAAGCCGGAGGAAAGCATTGGGTACTCGATAGCAGGTGCACTCAACATATGACCGGCAACGATGGTATGTTCACCACCATAGAAAACCCCGGCAATCATGAACAAGTCACCTTTGGTGATAACTCTAAGGGGAAGGTAATTGGGTTAGGTAAAATTGCAATTTCAAATGATTTATCTATTTCTAATGTGTTGTATGTTAAGTCACTTAGTTTCAATTTGCTTTCTATTGCACAATTATGTGATCTTGGACTAACGTGCACCTCTAGCAAGAATGATGTTGTTGTGACTAGTGAAACAAGCCAAGAACTAATCTTCAAAGGGTTTCGGCATGGACATCTCTACCTATTAGAATTCTCCAACAAGGATGCTAGCTTGACCACTTGTCTTTTCACCAAGACGAGTTTGGGTTGGCTATGGCATCGACACATAGCACACATTGGAATGAGCAAGCTCAAGAAGTCATTCAAGCTCGAGATGGTGACCGACGTGAAGGATGTCACATTTGAGAACAACAAGCTTTGTAGCGCTTGTCAAGCCGGGAAACAAGTTGCTTCACACCACTCGATGAAGACAATGGTGTCAACCTCCAAGACACTTGAGTTGCTCCACATGGACCTCTTCGGACCGTCCACATATCAAAGTCTTGGTGGTAATCTCTATTGTCTTGTTAAAGTTGATGACTACTCTCGCTATGCTTGGACTTTGTTTCTAGGTGACAAGGGTGAAACTCCGAAAGTGTTCAAGACCTTCGCTAACTATGCTCAAAGGGAATTTAACTTCCCATCATCAAGGTCCGGAGTGACAACGGCACCGAATTCAAGAACTACAATATTGGGGAGTGGTGTGATCGTGAAGGTGTGAAGCATGAGTTTTCAGCCACATACACTCCTCAACAAAATGGCGTCGTTGAAAGGAATAACAAGACTCTCATCACTCTTGTGCGAGCAATGCTTGATGACTATGGCACGTTCGAGAAGTTTTGGGCCGAAGCAATCAACATGGCATGCCATGCCGCAAATCGGGTCTACCTACATCGACTACTTCAAAAGACCCCGTACGAACTTCTCGTTGGGAGAAATCCCAACATCTCCTATTTCCGAGTCTTCGGGTGCAAGTGCTACATCTACCGCAAGAAAAGGCTCAGTAAGTTTGAAAGAAGATGTGATGTTGGTATCTTTCTTGGTTATGCATCAAACTCAAAAGCATATCGAGTATTCAACCAAACCTCCGGTTTAGTTGAGGAAAGTTGTGATGTTGAGTTTGATGAAACTAATGGCTCCCAAGAGGAGAGTTTTGGTCATGATGAAATAGATGATGAGCCTCTATGAGAAGCTATGAAGAACATGACCATTGGAGACATCAAGCCTAAAGTTGAGGAGAGCCATGATCAAGGGGGAGCTTCAAGTTCCAACATCAACACATCTATGGCACCTCAAGTTGACGAAGAAGAGAAAGATGATCCATTGCCGACACAAGATTCACAAGCCACACAACATCAAGAAGAAGAACGAGTCCATGATCAATTCCAACCACAAGAAGATCAACACGCATCACCACCGCCAAGTGCTTCACAACCACTTATGAGGCATGGACGCATCTCCAAGGCGCATCCGATTGATTAAATCATCGGAAGTTTGTCAAGGGGAATCCAAATTGGATGATGGCCATGCAAGAAGAACTTAACAACTTCATCCGCAATGAAGTTTGGATGTTGGAGGAGCGACCCAAGGACAAGAAAGTCATTGGAACAAAGTGGGTGTACCGCAACAAACAATACAAGAACGGTGTTGTGGTCCGCAACAAGGCAAGACTTGTGGCCAAGGGTTTCTCAAAAGTTGAAGGACTAGATTTTGGAGAGACATTTGCTCCGGTCGCTCGACTAGAAGCCATCCGTATACTTCTTGCCTTTGCATCACATCATAATATAAAGCTTTATCAAATGGATGTGAAAAGTGCCTTTCTTAATGGTTACATTAACGAGCTTGTCTATGTTGAACAACCTCCCAGGTTTGAAGATCCGAGGAATCCTAATCATGTGTTTAGGTTGCACAAGGCGCTCTACGGGCTCAAGCAAGCACCTAGGGTGTGGTATGAACGACTACGGGATTTCTTGATCATGCAAGGATTCAAGATCGGGAGGGTGGACACTACACTCTTCACCAAAGACATCGACAGAGAATTATTTATTTGTCAAATTTATGTCGATGATATTATTTTTCATTCAACTAACGAAGCTCTTAGCCATGAGTTTGGCAAAATGATGTCTAGGGAATTCAAGATGTCGATGATTGGAGAGCTCAACTTCTTCCTTGGATTTCAAATCAAGCAACTTCGAGAGGGAACCTTCATCTATCAAGAAAATTATACCAAGGACCTCTTGAAGAAATTTGAGATGGGATATTGTAGCTCAAGAAGTACTCCAATGGCAACAAATTGTCATCTCGACGCGGTTAAGGACGGTAAACCTATTGACCAATCTAATTACTGTTCTATGATTGGTTCATTGCTTTATCTTACCACATCTAGGCCCGATATCATGTTTAGTGTATGCTTGTGTGCTCGCTTTCAAGTGGCACCTAAATAATCGCATCAGAAGGCAGTCTTTAGGATACTTCGGTATCTCAAGCATACCCCAAGTGTAGGCCTGTGGTACCCTAAAGGTGCAAAATTCCATCTCTTGGGTTACTCGGATTCGGACTTTGCTGGATGCCGCGTGGATCACAAGAGTACCTCCGGTGGGTTCCACTTGCTTGGGCGTTCCCTAGTATCTTGGTCGAGCAAGAAGCAAAATTCCGTTGCTTTGTCCACTGCGGAAGCAAAATATATAGCGGTTGGTGCATGTTGTGCCCAAATTCTCTATATGAAGCTGTCGGTACGCTGGATACCATATACCCCTTGGGATTGCAAAGATCTCAAGGGAATGTCATCTACTTGATTTGAAGACCTTCGGAGGCCCACATGTCAGACATAACCGGACCCGCTTCTCCAACATGGTTAGTCCCAGGGTCGCCACGTGTACTATCAAACCGGAGCTACCGCCCACAAGGTGGAAGCTCCGGGCTATGTACCGAAATAGCACCCCTAGACCTAACCCCAGACCAAGGGAAGCTCCAGAACTGACACGTGTCAGGTAGCTCCGGACCTATCTGTTTCCCACAGTATGCTCCGGAGCTTCCACGCGTCCAACCGTCAAATCTTCAGCCTCTAACCTCCGGAAAGACTCCATAACGGTCCGGATCTTCAAAGGGGAATCAAGGACTTCAAGACCCGATTAAGTGTCATTAATACCATATTAATGACACACGATCGGACGACCTTAATTATCAGTAACGATGTTGTCAAAGCCCACAACTCGGTCATTAAGGGCAATTAAACGTGTTGAATGTGTATCAATATCAGTAACCGCCAGGGCCACATGTCGGGCCAGGCTAACTTGTAACGGTCTGCCCTTGTACTATAAAAGGACAGACCGACGATACATAGGGGACTCTCTGGACACACTCTCCGGAGACACGCTGACTCTACACCCTGAACTCACTTTGAGCTCATACATCCAATACAACACCAACACATCCCGTGGAGTAGGGTATTACGCTCAGGCGGCCCGAACCACATAAATCTTCGTGTCTACTGTGTCATTTACACTTCACCTTATTGAATCTCCGCGCGCCCACACCGAACCTCAAACTCCTCTAACACTTTAGTAGTGTCGGGAGATCTGCTGGATCAAAACCACCGACAGTTGGCGCGCCAGGTAGGGGGTGCCCGAGATTTCAAGAATGGTGAACTCAGCTGCTGGATCATCCAACGGTCATCCTGCTGTTCAAGCTGTTGGGGGCAATCCCTCCAATATGCAGCCACCAGCAGGAACCACGGTTCCAGCAGGAGTCACACTTCCACCACCGCCGCCTCCACCAGCAAATCAAGCTGGACAACGCGATGGTGCACCGGCGTCAATCACTGCGTCGGCGAATCTTGACAACCCAGAACACGCGCTTCATGCAGCACGTGCTCTTCTCCAACGCCCACCACCTCCGGATGCATCCCGGGATGCACTGGAGCAGTGGAGGGCCGATGTGGAACACTTGGTTGCAGCAGCAGCCGACCGCATCAGCAACCAAGGTCCTCCTCCTTCAGGACAGGCCCCGTCGCATCAACAGACCTTGTCTGGCAGACTTGGTCCGCACGTTTCCAACAACAGGAGACGTGCTACATCATAGAAGGTGACGTCGTTGCCCTCCGGGGCACGACGCACTCACACGGTATCAAGACTTTCAACTCATGACCTCCGGGGGGAGCTTGATCGCCGATATCGCCAACAAGACGGGCGAGTCCATATTGAGCGTGCTCGTGAAAGATGAGAAGCTCAAGACATTCTTGCTCCTGAAGGAGTAGGAGGAGGCTGTTCAGCCCTGGCCATGCATCTGCGTATGGTCAGGTGGCCACAGAAGTTCCGGCCTCACCTGCCGGAGAAGTTCGACGGGACCGTTAATCCTATCGAATTTCTTCAGATTTACTCCACTGCTATCTTGGCAGCTGGAGGAAATGAGGCCGTAATGTCCAATTATTTCCCAGTGGCTTTAACTGGGACCGCCAGGTCCTGGTTTATGAGCCTTCCATCCAACTCCATCAACAGTTGGGAGGAACTGTGCCGGCAGTTCACCGCCAACTTCGGGAGTTCATACACCCGACCAGGCACTGAACTGGACCTTTTTGCAGTCGTGCAAAAAGGGGGAGAATCCCTGCGATAATTCATCCAGAGGTTCTCTCAGGTATGAAACACTATCCCTTCTATCTCTAGCGCTTCTGTCATTGTGGCATTCAGACAGGGTGTACGGGATAAGAAGATGTTGGAGAAAGTGGCGATCAAGGAGATCACCAGTGTCACGGAACTCTTCAGTTTGGCCGACAAATGTGCCAGAGCTGCAGAGGGCCGTGAAATGCACTCCAAACCAACTCCGGAGGATCACAAGAAGTCCTCCAAAGGAGAAGCCGCTACCTCCGGGAGTGGCAAGAAGAAGAAAAAGACCAACGGCAAGAAGAAGCTGTCGGTCGGTGCATCCAATGCTGCAGCTGCTGCAGCTCCGGGTGGTCGGGGGCCACGCCCCGAGAAGCGACCTCGACCGTCTTCTGAAGACGGTGGCAAACCCAAGGTTTGGTGTCCAATTCACAAAACGGACAACCACAGTTTGGAAGACTGCCGGGAGGTCCAAAACCTTGTCGAGCACTACAACAAGCGCCGGGAAGAAGCTCCTTTCCGATAGAGGGAAGGAAAACAAAAAGTTGATGAAGCTCCGGCTGAAGAGGAGTTAGGTTTTCAGGATCCCAAAAAGGTCCTGAAGGCCGTCTACACCTCCGTCGACGACGATTCTGACGTCTCTGACAACGAGCGTCAGAAGACCATGAACACCATTTTTGGTGGATCATGGGACATCACCTCCCACCGCGTCATCAAGACTATGCGTCGAGACATGGCTATTGTAGCTCCTACGGCCAGGGCGGAGCCTCATCGGAAGTGGATGGACACAGCCATCACTTTTGATGCTTCGGACTGCCCTTGAAGCATGGTTGGAGCAGGTCAGCTACCTTTGATGGTATCTCCTACCATCAATAACATCCAGCTCCACCTTGTCATGGTAGAAGGAGGTTTGGGGCTCAACCTCATAAGCTTCGAAGCTTTTACCAAGCTTCAGCTCCGACCTACGGATCTCCACCCCTCCCGACCTTTCTCCGGAGTAGGTACGGGAGCCATTACCCCACTCGGAGCTATTACCCTCCCCGTTACCTTCGGGACCCGGGAGAAGTATCGCATCGAGAAGTTGGTCTTTGACGTTGCTCAGATCAACTTACCCTTCAATGCCATCTTGGGTAGGCCTGCCTTGTACAAATTCATGGCAGCTGCTCATTATGGTTACCCGGTGTTAAAGATGCCAACACCAGTAGGCATTCTCCGGATCTGCGGAGATCGTACTGCCGGAGTAACTGCTCTGGAAGAACTCCATGCGCTTACTACGGCGCAAGAGGAGGACTTCAGGCAGGAGCAAGCTCCAAAACCCCCGAGCATTCGTCAGCGAGGCTCAACTTCTGCACCTCGTGTGCAGCCAAGCGGCGACACCGACATTCCCGTCAAAGTCGTCCAAATCGGTTCCGATGCCGCTCAGACCACCCGTATATCGGGGGGGGGGGTTGAACGACAAATAGGAACTCGTGCTCATCGCTTTCCTCCGGGCTAATGTCAATGTGTTTGCCTGGCAACCGTCACAAATGCCTGGGATCCCCATGGAAGTGATTGAGCACAATCTAAAGATCTACCCCGACGCCCGGCCTGTGCATCAGAAGCCTCGGAAGCAATCCGTAGAGCGACAGAACTTCATTCGAAAAGAAGTGAAGAAGTTACTTGAAGATGGATTCATCCGAGAAGTCTTCCATCCAAAATGGCTAGCAAACCCAGTCGTTGTGCCCAAGGCCGGCGGGAAGCTTCGGATGTGTATCGACTACACAACACTAAATAAGGCATGTCCAAAAGATCCATTCCCATTACCTAGAATAGATCAGATAGTGGATTCCACCTCCGGGTGTGAATTACTGTGTTTCCTAGACGCATATTCTGGGTATCATCAAATTAGAATGTCTAAGGAAGATGAAGAGCATACCTCTTTTATCACAGTAGATGGATTGTACTGTTATACAGCCATGCCATTTGGTCTCAAGAATGCAGCTTCAACCTTTGTACGAGCTATGTACAAAACCTTTGAAGAACTCATTAGAGACATAGTGGAAGTGTACGTCGACGACATCGTGGTCAAGGTCAAGAACAAGGAGTCACTCCTTGACACCTTGCAGGCTGTCTTCGATAAGCTGCGGGTCACCCGCACAAAGCTAAACCCAGACAAGTGTGTCTTCGGGGTTAGCTCTGGAAAACTTCTTGGTTTCCTGGTAAGTCACTGGGGCATAGAAGCTAATCCGGCGAAGATCAAAGCCATTGAAGACATGCGGCCACCAGCCCGCATCAAAGATGTCCAAAAGCTAACTGGATGTCTAGCAGCCCTCAGCCGGTTCATTTCAAGACTGGCGGAACGGGCACTCCCCTTCTTCAAGTTATTAAGGAAGTCCGGACCATTCCAATGGTCTGAAGAAGCAGAAAAGGCGTTCCAGGAGCTAAAACAGCTCTTCACCACCCTACCAATTCTGGTAGCTCCGAACCCTAGTGAGCCTTTGTTGCTTTACATTTCAGCCACTGACGAAGTCGTGAGTATGGTCCTGGTTGCGGAGAGACCAGAACCATCCCATACTCAGGAGTTCAGACCCCTTCAGGAGGGTCTGGAGGTTTCTGAAAGCGAGTCTGGGTCCCAGCTCCCAGACTTGAATCCACAAGAAGTTACTTCAGAAGACCGAGACCCCTCCGGGAGGGTCCAGGTCGCTTCTGAAGAAGCTCCGGGTTCCTCCAGCAAGGACCCGAAAGTCCCCGAAGAAAATCTGGACCCCTCCGGGAGGATCCGAACCAATGAAGAGGAAGCTCCGGGCCCCTCCGAGAGGGTCCGGACCATCCATCGCCCAGTGTACTTCATTAGTGAAGTACTTCATGACACCAAGACTCGATACCTAGAGGTGCATAAGTTGCTCTATGCAGTTCTTATTGCCTCCAGGAAGCTTCACCATTATTTCCAAGCTCACAAGATCTCAGTGGTGACTTCTTACCCACTTCGAGCAATCTTGCATAATCCCAATTCAAATGGGAATATTGCAAAGTGGGCAGCGGAATTAGCCGAATTCGATCTCGAATTCATTTCAAGGCAAGCAATCAAGAGTCAAGCATTGGCAGACTTCGTGGCGGAATGGACTCCCTCTCCATCAAACCCTGGGGGCCCCAGCGAGCAGAAGCCAGAACACAAGGCTCCGGTCTTCACCGAGCCTCACTGGACCCTCTACTTCGATGGCTCCATGCAAAAGCAGGGGGCCGGAGCTGGAATCCTTCTACTCGCACCAACCAGAGAGAAGGTAAAATACATGGTACACCTTGACTTCAAGGCGACCAACAACATGGCGGAATATGAAGCACTCATTTACGGACTAAGGGTGGCACTGTCATACGGTGTCAAGCAACTGCTGGTCAAGGGAGATTCACAGCTCATCATTAAGCAAGTGAAGGGTGAATGCTCCTGCAACAATCTCCAGCTAGCTGCTTACCTCCTTGAAGTTCAGAAGCTTCAGAAGGACTTCGAAGTCCTAGATCTCCACCATGTCCAACGTGCCCACAACGCTGAAGTCGATGAACTCTCGACGAAAGCATCAACCGGAGCTCTGGCTCCTGACGGAACTTTTGTTCGGAGGTTGTCAAAACCCACAGCTCAGCCTGCCGAACTGAGCGAAGGGGGCGAGATCAGCATCCCGAAGCTGACGGTCCCGATGGCCCTGTTACCATGGCAGCCATCAAGGGTCGTAGGTGCTGCCGGAAGCTCCGAGCAACCCAGCACACAAGACTCAAATGCTCAAGTTAGTTCCGATGCATGGATCTCGGAGATACGGAACTACTTGAAAGACAACATCCTTCCTGATGATGATGTATCCGCTGACCAGATAGTCAGATTGGCTAAAAGATACACGTTGGTAGAAGGGGATCTCTACCGGCACGGTGCCAATGGCATCCTAATGCGGTGCATCACAAGGGAAGAAGGTTGCGAGCTCCTCGCAGAAATCCATGGAGGCGAGTGTGGGAACCAAGCGTCTTCCCGCACGCTAGTTGGTAAAGCCTTTTGGCATGGCTTCTACTGGCCTACAGCACTCCAGGATGCAACTGAGCTGGTGAAGAAATGCGAAGCATGTCAATTTCATGCAAAGCAAATTCATACACCGGCTCAGCCCCTGCAAATGATACCTCCTACATGGCCCTTCGCTGTGTGGGGGATGGACATCTTGGGACCTTTCCCAAGAGCCGTCGGAGGTTACAAGTTCCTGTACGTTGCCATTGACAAGTTCACCAAGTGGCCGGAAGCAACTCCAGTTGTGACAATCAACAAGCAATCTACTATCAACTTTTTATAGTCCATTGTATGCGGATTTGGAGTCCCAAACAAAATCATCACTGATAATGGGACCCAATTCACAAGCTCTGCATTTCAAGGATATTGCGAAGACCTCGGCATTCAAGTTTGCTACGCCTCCGTAGCTCACCCGGCAAGCAACGGCCAAGCCGAGAGAGCAAATGCTGAAATCCTTAAAGGACTCAAAACACGCACCTATGAGCGCTTGAAAAAACATGGAGCCAACTGGATTGAATAGCTTCCGCCCACTTTATGGGCCAACAGGACAACTCCAAACTGGTCAACTGGAGAGACACCCTTCTTCCTGGTGTATGGAGCTGAAGTAATCCTTCCTCCGGAAATCATCTTGGGGTCACTCCGGGTCCGGACCTTCGACGAAGCCACGCAGGACCAGCTCCGGTGTGAAGACCTAGACCTCCTTGAGGAGGGAAGGTGCCAAGCAGCTGTTCGGAATGCCCGATACCGCCAAGCCCTTCGGCGCTATCATCAGCAACATGTACACAACCGACAGCTCGAGGAAGGCGATCTGGTGCTACGGAGAATACAATCCAGAGAAGGGTTAAACAAACTCTCCCCCAACTGGGAGGGACCCTTCCGAGTGATTAAAGTATCCCGTCCCGGAAGCGTTCGCTTGGCTACCGAGGATGGGACACCTCTCCCAAATCCTTGGAACATTGAGCACCTCCGTAAGTTCTACACTTAATATCACGAAGGTGAGTCTGTAGTAACTTGAGGTGTATGTTATAGAGTCATTGTACAGAGTCGGGTAGTTCCTCCGGGAGAACAGCAGGACCTTTCCCGGAAGGTCCGCAAAGTTCATGCAACACTTGTCGCAGTCTCAGGACTAAAAGTGTGGCTAGCAACCCTGGGTCAAACGAGAAATTAAACACGCTTAGCCTGGTTCCGTACCCTAAGAGTGTACTCGTTTCCCCTGTACCCCGGACCTATAATGAAAGACATCTTCATGTGAAACAGACTCCACGTGCATT
Organism: Tuctoria greenei; assembly: GCA_036927565.1. NCBI lineage: Eukaryota > Viridiplantae > Streptophyta > Magnoliopsida > Poales > Poaceae > Tuctoria > Tuctoria greenei. The sequence goes on along the minus strand of JAYESD010000003.1, from coordinate 200,799,394 downwards.
TATTTTGTACAGGCTCAACATTTTTTATTTTTCTCTTTCTTGTCTATAACAAAGTTGTGCAATTCTTAAGAAATTTTAGCTCGACTAGTTCATGTACAATTCGAGCTGTATTGTCAATTGTTTTGGATTCAAACATTGTTGATGGCCCACTCGCCTGAATGCCGCCAAGCCAATCTAGGGCCGGAGTGTGCTATCGACTTAGCCTGGTCAAGCACCCTAAGTACACCACTCTACCTACACCCCGACAGGCCGATGTAAGGCGGGTCCAAGTACAATTGGATCTGGAAGAAAGAAGGCAACGCATTCGGTTGTATTCAGAATTGTGTTTGACCTAAAACTTTCTTGGGAATCATAAGCCGCGATGAAGTTATAGGTAAGGAACAAATTTTACTATTTTTCTTGGCTTCAGTGTGCAGGAAAAATAAAGAATCCACGTTGATGGAGAAAAGTCGGAGCTAACAAAGCTCCGACTCCCCCTAGGTGGCTTGTGATCGATGTTAAACATTGAAAACGAGCATCACCGGAGCAACCAAGCTCCGACAAAGCTATGGGGGCCAGCCGTCGACGCAAAATAAATGATGGTGAGAAGACCCCGCAAGCGGAGTCTGCTACCAACAAACTACATGTTGGTAAAGGTCACTGCCGGAACTACTAAGCTCCGACACCCCGGAGGACTAACTATCGATGCTCTACGCGTTGATGGGGACTATTGCCGGAGCTACTAAGCTCCGACGATAGACAATGCCGGAGCTTCTAAGCTCCGGCAACCTCAGGGGGCCTTCACTATCGAAGACTTCAGACCTACACTCTACAAGTTCGAAGCAAATGAGTCTTCAACAAAACACAATATCCTCTTGGTACATGTTCACAATCAAATTGTGTACATCTACCAGGGGGCCAAGTGAAGACAAAAGTGTTGAAGACAAAAAGTGAAATTCACAAAAATTTGGGGATTTCATTCATCTGGAGACAAGGGATTACAAAATTGAGGAAGAAAAAGAGAGAATACAAGTGGGAGCTACGAAGATGGTCCTAGACCCTATGGAAGAACTGGGCGACCTTCTGAGCAACCTCCAACACGTTGGCTCGGGCGGCTTCACCTTCTCCTTCGATGGGACCTTCAAGCACCGGGTCCAGAGGGAATTGGGGATTCCGGCTGGTGTAGCACGTCAGCACATACTCTGCGACGTTCTTCGCCAGGGATTGCCCCTCAACCTCCAATTGGTTCGCGATGACATCGCCCACCTTGGAGAGTTTGCGACCCGCCGAGCTCAGCGCTTGCAACGCCAGGTCCGGCTCCGGCTCCGGATCATCCGGACGCACGGGACTGAAGACCATCGGTGTCAGCGCGTCGTTGGCATTGCCCAGGAACTCCCAAACCTGTAGGGAGGCCGCAGTCCTCAAGCCCTTCAATTCTTCCAAGGATCTTCTGGCCGCCGCCAGTTCAAAATTCTCGCGAGCGAGGCGCTCGACCTCTTTGGCATTTTGCTAAATCTTTTCAGCAACCTGCTTCTCGAGTTTTCCGAGCTCCTCCTCCCGGAGATAAATCTTGTTCCGACGGTCAACCAGGTCCTTCTACCTGCCCCTAACTTTCTTCTCCCTGGCAGCGATAGCACACTCTTGCTCGTAGAGTTCCTGCCCCCGCACCCAGGCCTTCTCCTCCTCCTCAGCGCAGCGCTCTTCCAATTTCTTGGCGCGCTCCTCGAGGCCCTTGTCAGCCAGAGCCACCTTTTTGGTGAGCTCCTCCTCCCTCTTCAGAACGTCATCCCGCAGCTCAAGGAGTTTCTGCTCTTCATCTTCGAGCCTCTTCTCCCTCTCCTCAAGTGCCTCCCAGCACTTGATGAGAGTAGTGTTAATGGCTTCCAGCCTTTCTTGGCGTTCATCAGCCGCACTATTAGATGCTTTGGTCTGCTCATAAATGGCCCGGGATTGAGCGTCGAGGGCGCGAGTCATGCTCTCCCTGTCATCCAATAATTTGCCCTAGTATTCCAGGCGGACCTTCTCCTGCTTAATCCACTCTTTGTCATCTACTAGCCTCGACTGCGCCAGCTTGGTCTCAAAGTAGAGCCGGTTACGCCACCGCCTCAGGGTTTGGCACTCCTCTTCAAGAGCCTTGCTGTCGTGGAAGAATGCCAGCTGAACTTGACGCAGACTGGAGCAGGCGTTGTCAATAGACAATGACAACGGGATAGGTTCCGGACCTGTTGGGGTCTCCTCTGCTGGTTCCAGCGAGTTTTCAGTTACAAAAATTGGGTCCCACTCCACAAGAGTGGTCCCCTGAGCCTCTATGGCACTAGGGCTGTCCTCCGGGATGGCCCCAATCGCCATCAAGGAAGGTCCCGCTGATGAAGTTCCGACCTCCGGAAGTGGTTCCGAAGGCCCCGCCGCCAGGTCTTCATTTGCCCCCTCAGGAAGGGGGCCAGCAACCTATTCTGGGCACTCCGGCTCAACCGCGGGAACCTCCGGCGTCGTCATTCCCGGAGCAGGGTCTGCTTCTGGCTCTGGCCTGGGCACCTCCTATACTAGGGGCTCGAGCGCCGAAGCCTCCGCAACAACCGGCTCGAGAGCCGGAAGGTCTTCAACATCAACCGGCCCTGCGGCTGGAGCTCCAACAACGACCGGCTCTAGGGCCGGTGCTTCAGAGGTAGCCGGCCCAACCGCCGGGACTTCCTCAACATCCGGCTCGCACGCCGGGACTTCAATTACCTCCGGCTCAACCGCTGGAGCTTCAACAATTTCCGGCTCTGGATCCGAAATTACTGCTTCCTCCGGCTCAACGGCCGGAGCTTCCATCATCTCTGCACCAGGACCCGGAGCTTCAACCTCCGGGGCAGGTGCCGCTGGCGCATCTTCTCTCCCGCGGTCCGGCGCTGCCACGGGAGTCTCTGGGGATGAGTCGAGGTCCATGACCACGACAGCTGGCGCCGGAGCTATCGCAGCTTCAGCCACCACTTGGGGCGGTACCGGAACAGGAGCAGAAGCTTCCGCCCTCACAGCTTCAGCTGCTATGGCTGAGGGTGGAGCCTCACTCCTCTTCTTGGGAACGCTACAGATGATGGATGAAGAAACTTAAAAAACAGTTACTACAACAAAACAACTGTCTGAGGTAAATATTACCTTGGGAGGCTTCCGCACCAGCTTGCGCGTAACCTCTTTCCCGAGCGTTCTGGGCTGACCATAGCCGCCGCCGGCGTGGAAGCTCCGGAAGTCCCCCCGGAACTCGTTGCAGCCATGGGCATTTCCCTAGTTGAGTCCCCCCTCGATCGGGAAGAACCTCCGGACCTAGAGGCCTCAACCTACCCCGGTGCTGGAGTCGCATGTCCGGAGCTAGCACCCCAGGAGGACGCCGCTGCGGGTACAGTCGTCGCAGTTGTAGAAGACCTCCCCCTCCGTGGAGAAGGAGCTGATGCAGAGGTTGCAGGCCTGACGGACCTTCCGTCGGCATGCTGCAGTTTCCTCTTCTAGCTCAAAGGTTCGTTCGCCGGCTCCTTGCCCTTGCCGACGATTTCGATCCTTGGCTTCGGGGCAAGGTCGGAGCCACCTTCGGAAGCCCCAGGGATCACCACCCTGGAGGTCGATCTTCTCTCGACGACACCAAGGTCGTCAAGCACAGGCATCATCCGCCGGAGCTCCCTGCTGAACTCTACTTCCACGTTCAAAGGAAGAAAAGCTGATGGCAGAGTCAAGTCGTCACCCGCGACGTCGATGCCGTGCTGGAACTTCTTGAGATGAAACTCTAAGGTTGCCCCCGCCATGTTGGACTTCAGCCCGGTCCCGACCCGGTCGTCGTCCATCACACTGTTGAGGGCCCAAGCGAGTTTTTCTCTCCTCTTCAGCGGTGCCCACCTGTTGACCAGGAAGTTGCAAAACACCGCCTGAGGGGTTAATCCTCCCTCCACGCATTGGCGGATCCTGGTCAGAGCAGGGTTGAAGGCGTCCGCCAGCACCGGAGCTTCACTCCAGACTGTAGTGTCAATGTTGGGGAGGCCTTCGGGCAGCTCCAGCTTCTCGTGCTCCTCCACCCAGATGACTATCCGGTCCTTCTTCCAATCATCCCACTTCCGATAGGGAAACAACCGGAGGTACTTGAATGGGCACTTCTTGCGCTTCACGAAGTAGTAGAAGCCAAGGTACTCATTGCTCCTACCGGTGGTATGGACGGTGAAGAAGGTCCGGAAGAGTTCAATGCAGGGGGGATGCCCACCCACATCTCACAGAAGTGGACGAAGACAGACACAAGAAGAATGGAGTGGGGGCCAAGGTGGTACAGCTGCAGACCATAAAAGTCTAGCAGCATCAAGAAAAAGGAGGAAAAAGGTGGGATCAACCCCACCATGGCGTACGAAGAGAAGTACACCATTTCGCCTGCGTGCTCCTTCTCAAACGGGAGCTCTCCCCCGGCGCAGACCAGGCGGTTGAATAAGTCCGAGGACCATCCCATGAGGGCCCAGACCTTCTTCAGGTCACCGTCGGTCTTCAAACGGCTCTCACGGAGACCCAACTCCATCGCAGCACAGCAAGGCAGGAGAGGAAGAGCAAGCACAAGTTGGGAGTTTGAGCGCAAGATCAGATGAGAGGCGTAAAGAACCCCAGACGGTGCGCACCTTCCTTCTTAAGTAAGCCCTCGCAACGCTTGGATGGAAACCGCAAGGAAGTCGAAGATACTACTCAAAATTCCTACCCTACCGATGACAAGAGGGCCCGGGACCACCCGGACGATCAAGTCGAGGTTCTTACCCAGGCGAACAGTTGTCATCATGAGGCGGGAAGCCCAAAGGCGGCGGCCTGACAAGGCACGCGGAACCGATACGATTTTCGTATCGGGAACCAGCGACCTTCAATTGCGTGAGATCCGCACGCCAAAGATCTCATCTGCCGCACACGGGATATGCCACGCGATGAAGATTTAACTCCAAACCGTCGCCAACGGCACATCCGAAGACCTTTGAAGACTCAGTTCAAAAGTCGAAGGATGGACCCACCTCCGGCGGAATGACTCCACCCAAGGAGTCTTCCCCAGAGGTGGACCCAGGGGGCCACTGTCGGTACGCTGGGTACCATATACCCCTTGGGATTGCAAAGATCTCAAGGGAATATCATCTACTTGATTTAAAGACCTTCGGAGGCCCACATGTCAGACATAACCGGACCCACTTCTCCAACATGGTTAGTCCCAGGGTCGCCACGTGTACTATCAAACCGGGGCTACCGCCCACAAGGGGGAAGCTCCGGGCTATGTACCAAAATAGCACCCCTGGACCTAACCCCAGACCGAGGGAAGCTCCAGAACTGACACGTGTCAGGTAGCTCTGGACCTATCTGTTTCCCACAGTATGCTCCGGAGCTGCCACGTGTCCAACCGTCAGATCTTCAGCCTCTAACCTCCAGAAGCCTCCATAACGGTCCGGATCTTCAAAGGGGAATCAAGGACTTCAAGACCCGATTAAGTGTCATTAATACCATATTAATGACACACGATCGGACGAACTTAATTACCAGTAACGCTGCTGTCAAAGCCCACAACTCGGTCATTAAGGGCAATTAAACGTGTTGAATGTGTATCAATATCAGTAACCGCCAGGGCCACATGTCGGGTCAGGCTAACTTGTAACGGCATGCCCTTGTACTATAAAAGGACAGGCCGACGATACATAGGGGACTCTATGGACACACTCTCCGGAGACACGCTGACTCTACACCCTGAACTCACTTTGAGCTCATACATCCAATACAACACCAACACATCCCGTGGAGTAGGGTATTACGCTCAGGCGGCCCGAACCACGTAAATCTTCGTGTCTACTGTGTCATTTACACTTCACCTTCTTGAATCTCCGCGCGCCCACACCGAACCTCAAACTCCTCTAACACTTTAGTAGTGTCAGGAGATCTGCCGGATCAAAACCACCGACAGAAGCAAACCCTTTTGGACTTTGGTATTAAACTTGGTTGTGTGCCTCTCCTTTGTGACAATGAAAGTGCGCTTAAGATTGCTAAAAACCCCGTTCAGCACTTCTGCACTAAGCACATTGATATTCGCCATCATTTCTTGCGGGACCATGAAGCTAAGGTAGACATCTCCTTGCGAGGTGTTAGGTCCGAAGAACAATTAGCGGATATCTTCACTAAAACACTTGATGAGAATACTTTTTCTAGACTAAGAAGTGAATTAAATGTGCTAGATGCATCAAACGTCATGTAAGTTGCCATGGTCATGTAAGAATGCATCTCATATAGGTCTTGTATAACTTTCAAAGGATAGGGGTGAGCAAGGGTTAGCTTGGGATGAAGGTTCTTTTGGGTTTCCCCAAGGCTTGGAGAGTGGCTCTCCCTGAAGAAGCCTTTGAAAGGCTCAAATTTGGCAAGATAGATTTAAATTTATGTCTTGCATGATGCCTGCCAGATAGACTTGCACTCACGTTTAATTTCCTGCATTATAAATTGTTTGGCATTGCATACGGTAGATTGTCACAAAGGGGAACCCAACTCATGAGAAAGAGACTTGTTTGAAATGCAATATCTCAACTCATATGATGTGGAAAGAACAAAATGTTAGGTGCGTTAATGCCTAAAGGAACATGCTTTTAATGAGATAGAAGTCTTCATCCTCGAGCTCACAAAGCATGGGCCTTACATTTTATTTGGATGCTTTCTTCCTTGATTTTTCGGTGTTCTATTTGCTTTAGGGCTTAGCCAAGTTATTGGCAACCAGTCTTTTTGAGGGGTAAGAGGTTGCCCAAAAAGTCCTAAGACTTGTGTTTCTTGTTTGTTTGTTTGAGTCAAAGGACATATATGGGATGTTGCTGTTTTGTAGTCATCGGATTATCCGATGCTTAGGCCAGAAGCATCATCAGATCAGTTTGTGCTTAAGTGCCAAGGGTCAACTCAGTCAGAAAGTCAAATCAATTGATGAGTTCATTCTAAGAAACATCGGAGCATCCGGTGTTCACATTTCTGAAGTTGTGCTAAATTCCACCGATGCAAATCTTTTCCACGTCGGATCATCTTGTGTCAATGGTGCCTCTGGAATACCCTTACTGTACCATTCGACCGATGCTCCTTCCAACTAACGTCGGTTCATCCAATGTTAAAATTTGAGCTAGGGTTCGGGCCCCACCTATTTAGCACCTATTCGCCTTTGTCTTTCTCTCTCCCCGACTTTGCTCTGCGCCACCGACGTCCCGACGCCCTCTCCGCCGCTGCCGCTCCGTGCTTCGCCGGCCGCCGCCGCCTCCGGCCGCCGCCGCCCTCCGGCCATCGTCGCCACTTAGCGCCGCCGCCCCATGCAGCGCCGCCGCCTCCCCAAGCAGCGCCGCCACTCCGCGCAACGCCGCCGCCGCCTCCCCACGTCTCACCGCCGCCGCACCACTGCCGCCGCCCCACGCCGCACCGCCACCCTCTGCGCCGCCGTGGTGCCCCCCTTTCAGTCGCCGTGCTCTCCGTCGTACCGCTTCGATGTTAGGGTTCCCCGGCCGCGACGATCTTTGTGTCGCCGTCTCGTGCGCCTGAGCTCGTTGTCCCGCGTGCTCATCTTCGTCGTCGTCATGGGTCGCGACAAGAAGGGAAAAAGCAAGGCTATTGAGGAGCCGGCCGCTAAGAAGTAGAAGTTGTCAAAGGAAGAGAAGAAAGCCTTGATGGCCGCTCGCGCCGCTGAGGAGCGAGAGTGTGGCAGAGGAGGATCGTTGAGGATCTGGGAGGCCCGATAGAGGCAGCCTTTGGTGCCTGAGGAGCCAGAGGAGGAAGAAGAGCCTGAAGTGCCACTTGTTCGCCGGCGCTCAGTCAGGACCCGTCGGGGTCATCCAGCTGTAGCTCCGAGACCGAGACCGTCAGCAGCTGACCTTCGGGAGGACAGGGCGGCCCAGAGAGCCGTCTATGAGATGGACACCAACGTCTGTGTAGGTGAGGGTGTCCGCCTGACAGATTACAGGAAGTTGAAGGCTAAGTAGCTTAGGAAGCTCAGGTGGAGCATTTTACTTGAGGAGTGGTTCCCGCAGCCCAGAGAGTCACTTGTGGACAGCCGCTTTTGGACCCTGACATAGGCGTCGCTGTACGAGACTTACAGACGTCAGGGCCATAAGCTCTTCCAACACAACTTCCTGGATTGGGATCAGCTTGCACTTGCAGCCGGGACAGAGATTCGCCCTTACTTTGAGAGGTACAGAGGGCTAGTGGAGCTGATGTCTTACCAGAGGGGTGCCTACGTGGAGGACTGTGTCCGAGTGTTCTATGCCACACTCTACATCTCTGAGGGCTGCAGATCCATTGACTTCATGTTCATGGGCCAGCATCACCACCTGACCAGGCAGACTTTGGGACAGCTGCTAGGAGTGGATCTCCATGATACCTGCTTGCATGAGAGAGTATATGGAAAGGCTGACCCACCGAGGAGGCCGCTCACTGGAGGTGTGGCACCACCATTTGAGGAGATACGATCACTGTTTGCTCAGCCTTTCTCTCCTGACCAGCCGAGGGTACCGGCTCTACTCTCTCCAGTTGCACGCACTGTGCACCTTGCCTTGCGCCGCATACTTCTGCCGAGGTCCGGATACCTTGAGGGGTTTACCAGCTTGCAGCAGACCCTCCTGTTCTATGTCATGAACGGGATGGATTTCGACATTGTAGATATCCTGATTTGTGAGATGGAGGACGTCATTACCGATGGAGTTGGGATGATGAGGCAGCTTGTGTTTGGTCACTAGATCAGTCACTTGCTCTACTTGATAGCTCCAGAGGGGTCCGCCGTGCGTGACAGTCTCACCGACGAGAGCGTCACACGGTTCGGGCACTACCGTGCTCCAGCTCCTGGAGACCGCCGCCTTGGTCGTCTAGTTGAGCGTCAGGTCCGTGCTCGTCTATCTGAGGAAGATTGGTCAGACCTGGAGAAGGAAGACGAGATACTAGCACAGGCTGAGGCTTAGGGTATGGATCTACAGCACATCTGGTCCGAGAGTGGCACCAGTGACAGCGTTGAGGAGTACTTCCCACCTCCTCCCTCACCCAGGCAGCACAACGCGGAGGCTGGAGGCTCAACTGTGCCACCACCTACTCCACCTCCGGTGTCTGAGGCACAGATCTCTCAGCCATATGAGCTCACTTCTCTACTTTAGTAGATGGTTGAGTAGCAGCGACTGGATAGGCTTGCAGCTGAGCAGGCCCGAGCTAAGCAGGTTGCACATCTCTTGGAGCTCCAGCAGCAGTAGCAGGAGATGCAGCAACAGATTGCCCACGAGAGGCGAGAGGACACTGACAGGCTCACTGGGCTGATTGATCAGATGCACCAATGTTCTCTTGACCAGCAGCAGCAGACGCAGCAGGCTATGATGGGCATCCTAGGGTTGATCACCAACCTCTACACTCAGACCGGGATTGCCCTGCCTTCACAGCTACTGGGACTAGCTCCAGGTCCACCTGTTCTAGCACCAGCTTCAGCACCAGTGCCGACCACGCCAATCCCGACGATCAGCATGTCACCACTGCTTGCTCCAGGCGCACCTATCCACTCTCCCCTACCGGCTTCGACTCTTTTCCAGCAGACTCCAGCGTCCGCTGTCAGTGCCCCGCTACCTGCAGTCCAGACTCAGCAGGCACCGACAGCAGCTCCCGCAGCTCCTGTCACCTCCACTCCAGCTTCGGCAGCAGCAGGTAGCAGCTCCGACGACAGCACCCCCGACGGCGACCAGTTCGTCATCGCCCCGAGCACTCATGATCCTTAGGCACTCGGCTTCCTTTTTGGTGTCTTGATGCCAAAGGGGGGAGAAGAGTCAGGGGGAGGGATAGCTCAGTCCTAGGGGGAGTCCTAGTTGTATGGGGAGTTTATCTTTTTGGGAGTCTTTTGTAATTTGGGAGTTTTGCTACTTTTGCTATTTATTGGTTATTTGTGTGCCACTTAATTCTCTCATGTGTTATTGATCGTTGAGTTTTCGAGTTATTGATCGCTTTTGAGTCTTCAAGTTTAATGTGCCAAATCTTGTACTTATTGCATATCCTATTGAGTATCGTATTGTCAATTTCATTACTATTATGCTTTACTCGTTGTGTTGTCATCAATCACCAAAAAGGGGGGATTAAAAGCATCTAGGCCCCCATGAGGTATGGTTTTGGTGATTAATGACAACTGTTGGATATTACTAATGAGTTTGTTGATGCAAGGTCTCTCATATTACTCATCACGATGCAAGGTCTCTCATATTACTCATCACGCTTAATGAACTCTACACTTATATCATCTACTGCTCATTGGATACGATTGAAGACCCCTTAACAAATCATTCTATAAGGTCAATCAATTTTTATGAAGATTGGAAGAAAAACCTCATATGTCAAAATTATTCAACCAAAATTGACAACACCCAAGACTTGGTAATCATCAGAAGAATATTTCAAATCAATGTAGAAGAGGTCACTCAAGCAAATTCCAAAAGAATCACTTAGAACAACTCGAAGCAGACAAAATCAACTCACCGGATCAACCGATGTTTCCAGAAAACAATACATCGATCGAGTTGGTTTAGCAGAAGAAGAAGACTTCAGAACTAAGTACTCACCGGATCATCCGATGATGAAGAAAGTGTTACGTCGGTCGATCATCACAGTAAGCAATTACCCTGGACCAAGTGTAACACCGGATCATCCGATGTACAACTATAACACATCGGTCGATCACTCCAGTAAGCATTAATTCTGAACCAAATCTGGATGAAGTGTCACCGGATCATCCGATGATGAGGCAAGTGTAACATCAGTCTATCAATGGTCATATCTGACACAGTGACATCAGCTAATTTGGATTCGATCGATGACAACTGAAGGGAGATCATCAGATCATCCAGTGTTCGCAGAATAGTGATGTCAGCCTACTTTCAACGGCTATTTCGTGGAGGCTGGCTATTTATACCCCTTCAACCAGTCTATTCGATAAGTCTTGACAACTAGAGCTACTCTACACATTCTCAAGCATTCAAGACATTGAGCTACCACTTCTACATCATTTACACCACTTGTACACCAAGAGATAGGCTAGAACTTGCTAGAGATAGTGCTTGTGTGCTTCCATTCTTGGTGATTGGAGTCTCTAGTATGGTGAGAGCTGTAAGGGAGTGTCTCTTGGTGATTGTACTCACCGTGTAAGAGTTGGTGATTGGAGAGAGCCTTCTGGAGCTTGCCAAGACGGTTGTGGAAGCCCGGAGGAACTTGTACAAGGCTTGAGTTCCACCTTGCCGAGGTTGGCGAACGGAGAAGATTAGTGAAGATCCCTGGTCTCGGTGACTTGGGAGTGGCTATACCCTTTGGTGAGTGCCACAACGTAGATGTAGGAAGATCTTGACGATCTTGTCGAACCATGGGATAAATCTTTGTGTCTTCATGTCTCCTCGGGAGTTTGCGCTTTCTTTCTCTCCCTTTACACTTATGCATTTCATATACCGCAAAATCACTATGCACTTGAATGCATAGATTATTTGCATATGGAATTGGGCTTTTAGTAATTAAGTTTTTATTGCTTTAATTTTCGAAAAGAAGCCCAATTCACCCCCCCCCCCTCTTGGGCATTCGATCCTTATAATCGTAATGCATGCGGTTTTCTTGTTAGGGAGCTCATGCCGATCACAACCGAGAATTGGAGGAAATTACCCGAGAAGACCAAGATTGAGTTGTGGGAAAGGATAAAGAAACAATTCAAGTTCCCGAAAGGCACATAAGAAGCTGTAAAGAAAGCAACATTGGTCTCTTGCGGCAAGAAGTTTCGTGGCTGGAAGAGTGAAATGAATGCTTATGTTAAGGCCGATAAGGTCCCTAGCCCGAGGAAGATGGGAAAAATCACACAAGCTAAGTGGCAAGAGTTTGTTCGTCAAAAGACCACACCTGATGCTAAAGCTCTAAGTGCAACTAGGTCAGAGCTTGCAAAAAAGAACAAATACCATCATCGCTTGGGGTCTGCCGGATATGCCCCCAAAGTCCAGAAATGGAATAAGATATTAGAAGAAATTACCAGTAAGGGCAATCCTCACCCATTAGAAGGCTGCGATGAGAGAACTCAGCGGTGGGTCTTTGCTCGACCACGTTTGACCAGCGAAGGCAAACTTGAAAAGCCCGACTCTGTGAATGAAGTAGAGGATAAAATAAAAGAAGTAATTGAAAAGCAACAGAAGGGTCTCTTCAGGCCGAAGAGGGAGAATGACCAACTTACTGCTATCTTAGGATACCCTGAACACAGCGGACGGGTTCAAGTAGTCTCTTCTCAAATGTCTTGGCTAGATGGTTTTCCTAAAGATAAAGACACATATAGAAGACGTGAGAAGTTTAAGAAAACACTTGATGAAACGATTGCTCAAAAGGTCAAAGAAAATATGCAAGAAATAATGGAATAACTTAGACAATCGGGACAATTAGTGGCACCGAGTACAGCGATGGTTCCGGTGCCAAAAGAGCAATTAGTATCTCCAACTGCCTACCCTAGCAGCATTGGTTTTGTGCCAGGCTCAGGGTTAACCCATAAGTTCCCTGTCGTTGATATTGCTACGACAAATCTTGTCGTCTTCTTGTCCGATCGGCAGAGCAGGGAACAAAACCAAAAAGGTTGTCACTGCTATGGCAAAGCCTGATCGTGAGTTCAACGGGAATCCACTTCCGTTGTATTATGTTGTGGTGCAAGTTCTTCAGATCATTGATAATGATTATGAAGATTATGAAATAGACCACGTCACACCTGAGGGGATCACGACTCTGGGGCAGGCTGTCAACCAATTAATCCTTTGGCACCGACGCGATATCGTGTTGGACAATGAGCCAATTTCTAGCCCCATCACATCTCAAAATATTACAACCCCATATTCTAAGGCCAAAGTCCAGGAAGATCCACTCCCAGTCTAGAAAGATCTACTCCTCCTATGTCTCAGCAAGGATGATAGTAACCTTGCTAGTAAAGATATCCAAGAGCAACAAGTTGGACAACAGCTTCAAGCAGTACCAGAGCAAGTTGTTGCTAGTAAAAAGCAACCAGTTGAGCAACAGCTTGAAGTAGTACTAGAGCCAGCTGCTAGGAGTAAAGAGCAGTAAGTTGAACAACAGGTTCAACAGCAAGCCAGTGCCCAACTTTCGACGACTACTCCTCGATCATCAGTGCCTATCAAAGTTAGCTCATATGAAATTAAGAAATCTTCATCAAAAGTGTCAAAGTATTTGGAAACTATGAAGGAAAATATTAGAAAATCGAGTGCATCTCATTCTTCTCATGAGTCAGCATTAGAAGATATCGAGGAGTGGGAAGAAGACGATGTCATGTATAATCGGCGGACGGCTTTAGTTAAACCAGGAGTTCCAATATACAAGCTTGAGGATGTTTCCTCTAAATTTAAGAATGGGAAGCCGTTCATGACATCCATACAACTTAGCAAACAACATGCCCCACTCAAAAGAATGCATAAGTGGTACATCCTTGCCAACACAAAATATGAGATTTCTTGCGTCAGATTTCGTATTCCCAAAGATGCATTCTGGAGCACTAGAGCAGATAGATGAGTCATTTTATATGAAGAGCTGCATCCCCTTTTCCATCGGGGCATGCTCGAAATCAACCTGCTACTCATCTGGTGCTTGTAAGTGCCTCTAATATTTTGCATTTGCTTTTCTTACTACACGCATACACATTTCATAAGATTATAACAATTTTGGACTTCTTCAATAGGATGCAATACATGGATAATGAAAAGATGGAACGCAAGACAGGTATCCTTGACCCTACATGGATTGCAAAGACGCTATTTGATGTCAAGGCGGATCGAGACTCAGCAAAGTTCAAGCACATGAAAAAAAAGAATTTGAAAAAGCAATCGCAAAACTTAAGAAGGATAGAAGGATATAAGTTACAGCTTACATAGGACATGCGATGTTTAACTTTGTCAGAGACATCAATGACCTCGTAAAGGCTCCGTACCACTTCGAGTAAGTTTGACACATGACATTGAAATAACAATTATTGGTAATTGTTAACACGTGTCGGATCCGTAGAGGAAGAGTAGGCTGTCGGTTGCAGGGAGAAGAGAGAGAGAAAGAAAAAATGTTAGGGTTTGGGGGAGGGACTGAGTTTTTATATCAACAATCGGGCCAACATCGAGACGGCTCAAAAATTGTGTCGTGCTCGGGCTAGCCCGATGTGCCGAAAGTGCACCCCAAGAACGGCCCGATGATAGTGCCCGAGCTGGCCCTACGCTATCCAATTCGGGTTGGGCCCGTGCTCGGGCCGAGTTTTTTCGTGCCCGACCTCAGGCCGCCCAATGAGCCCGGCCTATTTAGAAATCTATAACCTGAGCAGGGAACATGAAATACAAAAATAAGCGGTCTGAACAGTTGTCCTTAAAATATAAATATTTTCAGTCTTTTTGAGCTTAATATTTTGGGGAGGATGAGGAAAGGAGTTTCATGATTGGTAGAGATGGCGTGGTAAGGCGGCGACGCCGCAACAACACAAGGGAGAGAACACGGTACGGTATTGGCGACATGTTGGGTGCAGCGCTGTGGCGCTGCACGGTGATGTGAACAATGACAACGTCAATCAGGAACGGGTTAGGTTTTACTAACCCTACCTTTCCTCCCTTGGACTTTCTTTCACAAAGGCGGAATGGGCCGATTGAAATGCCCTCCACCCCTCTTAAAATTGGGCCAAAACGGCCACATGGACCACATCGGCTATTTTGCAAAGGAACAATTCACCTTTCATATATTATTGCTTAATTTAATTGTACAAATTTCCTTACCCATTAGAATTTCATTTAGGCCATCAACTTTTACAGAATTAAAGGGGCACAGCCTTTTTGCCTAGTGGTACTGAGATGTTGTTTGCCTGTTCGATGCTGCGTTGCATGGGACGACAATCGATATCAAGTTGGATGGGGTCGTTGCGAGATGGTAAGGCACTGTTTGATTCCGCTTATAATAATCTTATAGATGCAAATAAACGAAAATCCTATCCAAACAGTTTGTTTAAATCTTGATTATTTTTTGAGCCACTTTTCTCATAAGCTTAAAAATAACTAGAAACTCGCTTACTCGAATCACAGCCCAAGACTCGCGATTTGAGTAATCGAGGTAGTTTTTCCTCCGCTGCACTAGAGGCCTAACGCCGCCATCTCACGCTCCCATCCTGTGACCCCGGCGGCTTGACCGCGCCCATTCGGATCGAGACGGAGCCCGCCGCCCAAGCTCTTCGCCATCTCTCGCAGTGGCAAGCGGAGGTCCGCGCACCTGCCATACTGAAAGGTCGCACTCCTCTGCGGCTGGATCGTTTCCTCCAGGTCATGACTCGTGACCGGAGACCAGGATGCCCGTCGCCATAGATGCTGCTGTTCCAAAAGCGTAGCTGGTTGCTGCTTGTTACTCTGCAAGTGCGTTCTGACGGTGAAGTAGCATCAAAAAATTAGTTTAGCTAATAGGAAATGTTATACCGTGCGTGTTGTTATCTGTGCCTGCTTGTATGGATTTTGGTTTTTGGATAATGCAAGAGAAACCATCAGTTTATTTAGTGAAATTTAGTCATTTTCCTTGTTCCTTCTCTAAATCTCCATTCCCTATGTCCACTGTTAACTCTAGGGGTATATAAGTAATTTTACAGATAACACAGAGATAATCTATTGAAAAAAAATCAGTTTTACCAAACACTATATCCTTTAAGTAAGCAGATTAACTAGATCGTGATTTATCAGAAAAACATAAATCGAGAATAAAAAAAGCGAAATCAGACAGGGCGGACGAAGAGCGTGATTCTCAGAGGAACTGGTCCAGAACTCTTGGCCCATGTCGTGGAGGCTCGTGAACCCAGCCTGAGTCCGCACTGTCGGCCCTATATTATTAATCGGCCCACATCTCGATTCCCGGCCCGCTCTTCCCTTCTCTATATGAGGAGGCACCGGTGCCTTGCGCCTCTCCCACGCTCGCCCTCGCGCCGCCACAAACCCTAATCAGTCGTGCTCCCCCAACCAAATCCATCCATGGCCGCCGAGGCTCCGCTACCAGCAGCCTCCTTCGCTTTACTCGATCGGAATCTGTTTCGATTTCATACTCTATCGGCTCCGTGTTTTTCCTTTGCGTTGCTGGTCTGATAGCCGTATGGTTTTTATTCACAGGGTTCGTCGCCTTTGAGAGATCTGGGTGGCTTGGTCCGTGCCATACCAGTTCCGTTGCGGGCGTAGAATGACGCATTGCGCTTAGATCCCCTCTACTTCTTCCATCTTTGCATATCTTCCTGTGTGATGGCGGACGGGTTCTTGAACATTACTTCTGCCTTACGTCGTTCGTTCTTTTTTGTTGTTGTTATGGAGAATTTAGAATCGGTTGAGCGGATCTGCAGTGTTTCTGTGCGATTGTTCGTGGCCATCGACAATCCCAGGCGATCTCACTCTTATCGACCTGTATTCGTCAGGTACACACGAGGCTTAGAGCTTCGCCAATGGCCTTCATAATCCCGGATTAACTCTCTTAGCTGTTCTTCTGATTCATGGGAGGCCAAGATCGATGTTCCTGGGAGTTTCGCTGATAGCGCCTTTTTGCACATGGAGGTGCTTCATTAGTAACTCGCCACACAAAACACACATTGCGCTTTTTTTCGCTAGCTCGCCTTCAACTTTTGTTTGGTTCCTGAAGTGGTTTTCAGTTCTGTTAAGGTGCTTATCTTCTGTTTCTCTGTGGACTTTGAAAGTCACCATATCAGTAGTAGGGAATTACAGTATCGTCGTGTCGAACATAATGTTTCCAGTTCTGGTGTCGAACTACGTTAATACAGCAAAACTGCATGCTTCAAATTGTATGTAAAAGCGGAATCAAATAGCAAAATCAGATTCTTAACGAGTCACGTCCATTTCGAGAGGTAAACCAGAAACCTTAAAGGATCCATGTGTGTTCGGCTCACTTAGCTGCACAGGATTTGCTGATCGCTGACGGCCTGGGCTGAGGAAAAATCATTTGACGATCAGCAAGAGAACGACGTCGCGGCTGCTGAGATGTCGGGCACGAAAACGAACTATCGTCGACGGTAGCTTTTTTGACGTAGCATCTGGATTTCAGTTGGTGAAACTCTCGATCGTCTTCGAATCTGCAATATCTTGAGAACCCATGACACAAACAACTGCACATGATCGTCAGAAGCTTATGGACATCTGCCGTCCTTGCCGGCGCCCTGCATGAAAAGTACTACATCAAATTGATGTTTAAAATGACAAATCTATTTTAAAATTAAACTAAAATTGTTGTGACAAAGAGGGAGTATTAACAGGTCATGATAGGATTCCACATGACGATTTTCCTTCGGATGAATCCAGACAATAAAGAGATTCACAATATGGACTTGTACTTGCTGAACAAAATTGCGTCTTCTGCTCATCAAAAGCTCAGGATATATACATGCAGCAGAAAGAGATGAGGTCAGGCGAAAGGAATTTGGGACTTCATAACATGATTCTGCTTTACTATTTTCTTTTTCTATGTGGAACGATGTTGTGTCGAGATATACGCGTGTAGTGATTATATACTCCCTCCATCTCTAAAAATATGTTATTTTTAAAACTAAATTTAATTTTAAAAAAATGACATTGTTTTAAAGACAGAAAAAGTACATATAAACAAACAACCATCCTCCTTCCTATCTAACAACTTTCCCTCGCCTACATCACTTACTAGATTAACCCTCAACAAAAACTGCCTTTATCCTGCAGAGTCTTTTCATTCCTGGTACCAAAAGGCATCATAACTTGGGGGTTGCAACTTAGCCCAACAAGTCTTCACTTTCATAAGCTGTTTAGTTAGGATGAGATATGCTCATTGTCGATACCCTGTATATCAGGTATCTCTTCGTACCAGAAGAAGACACGTCAAGTTACACCTTTTAGTACTATAGATTTTCGGAGGTGACACGTGTCTTGTAGTGCCAGACTTGCCTCTCTCCTTAGGGTGGCTCCAGTGCTGCCGCGTGCCCACAGCGCCAGACCTGCCTTCCTTGATGACCCCGGTACTACCATATGTCACAGGACATCGGACCTGCATCCGATTGGGGAAGCTCCGGTGCTACCACGTGTCCAGTAGCTCCGAACCCGCCTCTCCGCAAAAGAAAGCTCCAAAGCTACCACGTGTCACATTCGGACCTAAGTCCACAACGGGAAGACAGCGAGATCTCCAACGGCGCGGACATTCGAGGACTGTAAAGACCAGTAACGCTGCTATTAAGGCATATTATTACGTTATTAACCACCCATAACATCATAGATCGTGTATAGAACAGTTATTACAGCCAGGGCCCCATATCGGGCCAGGGTGCACACTGTAACAACCAGTCCTTAACATATAAAAGGGATGTGTTGCACGGTAGAAATCCATCTCATTCCAATCTCAGGCTATTCCAAACTAAGCTAAGCACACACAAGAATCCCAAGACAATCAACAAACACCCTATGAAGTAGGATATTACGCTCAGGCGGCTCGAGCCACGTATAATCCTCTGTGTGCACCCTTGTTTTTTATCTTGATTAGCGCCGCATCCGAATACGAACCCCCGTGGACTATTTCTTAGTAGTATCAAGGGAAGTGTCTTAGTACACACTTCGACATTTGGCGTGCCAGGTAGGGGCAACATTTAAGATCTTCAAGATGGTGAACTCAACCGCTGCTTCCAACGGACCGGCTGCATAGGCTGTTGAAGGAAACCTCTACAATGTTCAGCACCCGACCAACGTTGTTGTTTCGGCGGGTGTTATTCTACCACCACCACCATCTGCTACAGTGGCCAATGCTGGACAGCAGGATGGTGAGTTTGCGTCGGTCACAACATCGATGAACAACCTAGAGAACGCACTGAACGCAACGTGAACTCTACTTCAGCGTCTTCCAGCGTTGGGGGCTCCTCTCACCATGCTAGAACAGTGGTGCGCTGATGTTGAGCATCTAGTTGCACCACAACCACTGCGATCAACAACCAAGGTCCGCCCCATGCAAGGCAGGCACCTTCACGTAACAGGACCTTGTCTGGAAGGCTTTTTCCTTTGGCGTCGCAACCCAGATGTGACACCCGGTTCTGAAAAACGAACCAAGTGCGGTGTATGTGTGCCCAGGATGTTCATCACACATACACACATGCATCACAAACGGAAATCAGAATTTAACCATGTCACGAATAATAAATATACTTTGATTCTATTGTAGCGGAAAATAAACTAGCATAGGGGACTCCAACTCCACAGGCAGTCGACGGCGGTACGCAACCTAGTGCTCCATGTTGATCTCCAAAATATCTCTAGCAGCTGTTGGGGGGGGGGGGGAATTGCAAGGGTGAGTACATGTCGTACTCAGCAAGTGTGGGAAAATATGACATGTAGCTGATACAAATGACGAATATAATAATAGCTAAGTGCTGAAAAGTACATTAAAGCATTTGAAAAGCCTTATACTATGTCTATGTGAAACAATCCCATCATAACCATCATATTAACATAATATAAACCATATCCAATTATTGCCAACATCATCATTATCCATGTCCAGTTACCATAACTCAAATTCATATCCATAACCATAAGTCAAAACCCATTCTTAACCATTACCAACCCATAACCATAATCCAACCATCCCAATACAAAAATCCTCTAATCATGGAAGTTGTCCAGGTGCTCTTAACTGGGAGCACGGCTATCATGACAGTTTTACACTCTGTAGAGGTTGTACCACTTTACCCACATGTTCATGATTTCATCACCTTCCGGTGACTAAGAACCTCTATTACGCCTTATCACACTTCCATAGGTGTGCGGCCAAGAGATCACAAAATAGCCTTTCAAAAGGGACTACTAGTATGTACGGACCCACTAAGATTTCACCGGCAGGCTTGAATCTCCATTCTCCCACCCACGGGCCCCCTCGTGTGCCATGCAGATCCCAGGGTAGCCCTTCTCGACTCCCATTCCACGCGCCATCCAATGGTCCATACAATACTAGCAGCGCTCCTAATTATTCAGCTACGCTGCACCCATACTTGGCCTTGTGGTGGCACTGTAGTCCTGACATATTCTCGCATGAACCGGTCCTTAGATTTAAAGCAAGCAAACCACCATGACATCCAACCCATCCACATACCAGGCTTGCTTAAATCACTCCTTTACCACATCAGATTTAACCAGTTCATGTTAACCATAATCTCATTAATGCATAATTAAATTAAGTGGTATAGTTGTTTTCATCCCAATTAGTTAAGCAAAGCAAAAAGGTAAAAAGCCCTTCCCAACTTTCTACCATAAATTCCATGCGACAAGTGTGGTCAAACAACGCTAGTAAACTTGCTACCATAGGATTCCCATCAAATTGACACAAGCATGCAGTTTTGCAAATAAAACATTTATTTTAAAAACAGGATCAATATGCTTCAAGGACACTTGCCTTAATATTCCGAAATTCGATGGTCAAGTAACTCAAAGTCTTGTACACGAAGATACACACATACTCACTTCTCGATCGTAACCTCTTGAGTGTACCGGTCTATTCGCAATCAACCACATACACAAGCAACATAGATAATAAATGCATTGCAACCACTAATCAATATGGAAAATATGGATACATGCAGAAAATATGTTCGTATTAATGTTATATAAATTTTCATAGCTTTTTAATAATTTTCGATAATGATTTCCCATTTATTTGGGCAAGTTTGGGATTAATTACAATTAATTCAGAGACAAAATAATTATTTCAGAACATTAAGTATGCTGAAAATGTAGGATCAAAGAGCACGTGAGAATCTTCCAGAGGGGGGGGGGGTGAATGGTAGATTTAAAAATCTTACGCAGCGGAAACAATTAAACCCCAACCCCTTCAGCAGAAAAACGATCTGTTAAAGAAATCGTGTATGAGACTAATCTAAACGTGTTTCACCGTGACAAAAGTGATAGATATCAGAGAGAATCAAGTCACGAAAACAACACAAGAAGAATCACTCAAATCCGTCGAGAAAAACTCAAGTTATGATCAAAAGATCAAACACAGGTCAATCTGCCCTACTCGAGAAAAAAACAGTTCTGGAACGCTGCAAAGAAACTCGTGTGGATCATAGACCACAAATCCAATGACCGTGAAATTTTGACAGACGATAGATAATCAAGTTGTGAAGGCAACCCAAAAAGAATCACGTCAATTGGATCTATAAAACTCGAGTTATGATAAAACCACCGACAAAAGGTAGTGTTGTCCAGAAACTCGACGAGTAAAACTTGTCTGGAACAAGTCGGACGAACAAGGCACAAAAGTTCCTTCAAACTACGAATTTTATTCAATAGAACACAAGAGGAACAGCCCTAAAGTTGTACACCACGAGCTCTGAGCTCCCTTGCTTATATAACCAGCTCGAAAGCCAACTCAACTCAAATCAGGAACCTAATCCTACTCAGTTTACGAATCGTAACTTTCCATAACGGTTTAGGATTCTTCTATACGCAGATAGAAGCAATCTTAAGACTTCCAAACACCTTAGGAACGTATCCCACATTACTAAACAACTCAAATTGGCGACCCACACGAAATCCTATCATAACCAACTCAAATCTTTCCATATTTGAGTCAAACCCAACTCAGCCACAACCTGAGTCCATAACCTAGTCAGTTGGACCTTTCCGACCAACTCTTTACGTCCACATCTCTTCATCACGTCTCGGAACCATGTAGCCATGTCCATGCACTCCTTGCACACGTGAAAACATCTTCCAATGACGTCCACGATACCTTCACATGCATTGTTCTTGATTCAATCATGCTGCACAACCTCCTAATCAGCTCAACCACAATTCCTCCTGAATTTGGTTGTTGGAACCTCATCTCCTCCCTGAGAGTAGTCCAATGGATCCCATCACCAGCCATGTCTTGAACTCAAGCAACACCTGCACATGAATAAACAACCAATCCATACGAGCCCAAGTCCTCGACTTGACTCAAGTTAGTTCCGAACACAACACCTTACGTGAGAATCTCACATAAGCATGTTGCAAAACCACAGTAACACGATATCATTCATGTCAACCAAAAATGCACCAAAGACTTAGCAAATGAATACTAAGCAATCTTTCCAGAGATGTAAAGCAAGTACGAAACATTGCAAATGAAAAACAGAAGCATTGCGGTCAAGTTCCGGACCTTGCCAGAGCAACCTGGACCTTGAGCCGGAGGTAACTAGTCGGACCTTAATAAAAAGGTGTTTTGGTGATATTCAAAATTTTTATCGTCAAAGCAAGTGTATTCACTACAAGCCAATGTATTCGGCACACATAGGTCTTACAATCTCCCCCTTGATGAATGCATTAGCAACACCATTTAAAATCCGAACATTGGCTTATTCACATAAAAGTTTTGAAGACAATTTCTCCCCCTTTGTAAATCAAAAGTAAAATGAGAAGAAAATCCAAAAATTATCCCATATTTATCTCTCCCTCTTTATTATCTCTCCTTATGCACATATTCTCTTTCTCTTCATGCTTATCTCTCCCCCTTTGACAATGTATTCAGCAAGTCATGAGCATATAAACAAATTATCTCTCTCCCTTTAGTTGTTATGAGCATATTATAACATATAAATATAAACAAAGCTCATCCAAGTCATACTATCAAGTACCTTACATTATCACATCAATGAGATACATAAAGTAGTGTAAGCCATGCTAGAGATCAAATGTAATTTTCAATTTAAGCAAGTCATGATCTCACAAACTTAACTATTTCAAAACCTGAAAGCATGACACTAGTTGCTGCATTTTATTATTTTTTAAAGCATAACTTTAGATCATATGATATTTGCAAGAGATTATATGCATATCTGCCTTATTCTAACCAACCAATCCAAGCCTATGTCATTTGACAATCAGAAACTTAAGGGCATGGTTTTAGTCATACACAACTTCTTCCAAGTTCATATCTAAGTGCAATGATAAGTCATCTCAAAAGAAGAAGTGCGATGCATGCATATTCTCTTGATATTTTCTCAATTTATATTTGTTCATAAAAACTCAACATGTGTGTTGATTACTTGATTAATTCTTAATGATTAAAAGCACTTGTGAACATGTAACAAGTTCAAAACAGCAAGAAAGTTCGACCATGACCAATTTTAGTATAAGTAATTATTCCAATTACTAGACATGGCTAAAACTACAAAATGTATAACACGAGTAATATAGTAAGAACTTTCAGCATGTAAAAGAAATCACAAAATTATCTATGTATGAAATACTATGCTCATATTATTTTAATTTCAGATTCACACATAGACTTCCCAAGTTTCAAAACTCCCCCTCAATTTAATCCATGAGGATGCATAACCCCTATTTCACTACGAATGTAACAAAAATGAGTGAAATCCAAAGGTTTTGTAAAAATGTCAGCCAATTGTTGTTCGGTATCTACATGGTGAAGCACAGTGTTTCCTTTTTCAACATTATCTCGGAGAAAGTGATACCTAATGTCAATGTGCTTAGTTCTAGAATGTTGCATGGGGTTTTTAGCAATGCAAATGGCACTAGTGTTATCACAGAACAGTGGAACACTATCTAGATCAACCCCATAGTCCTTAAGTGTTTGAACAATCCAAAGAATTTGTGAGCAAGCACTAGCAGCAGCTACATATTTAGATTCGGCTGTGGATTGTGCAACTGAATTTTGTTTTCTAGAGGACCAAGCAACAAGAGAATTACAAGAAAATGATAAGCACCGGAAGTACTTTTCCTATCAATCCTACAACCCCAAAATCAGCATCCGAAAAAGCTTTCAAAGTAACGGTTGAGGAAGAAGGAAGAAAAACTTCAAATTCTTGAGTTCCATGTAAGTACCTGAGAATCCTTTTGACGGCTTGATGATGTGAAGCACGTGAGGAGGCTTGAAACCGTGCACAAAGACATACGTTGAATTGTATGTCTGGTCTTGATGCCGTGAGGTACAAAAGTGATCCGATAATGCTTCTATATTCTTTTTGATCCACAGGTTCACCATCTTCATCAAGTCCAAGTGTTGTTGCTGTTCCCATTGGTGTCTGAAGAGGCTTGCTTTTGTCCATGTTGAAGCGCCTTAGGAGATCTTTTGTATACTTCATTTGATGCACAAAGGTACCCTCCTTTGTTTGCTTGATTTGCAGCCCCAAAAAGTAAGTGAGTTCACCCATCATACTCATTTCAAATTCGGAACTCATCATTGTTGAAAACTTGGACACAAGATCATAAGAAGCACAACGAAAGATAATATCATCCACATACACTTAACGAATAATGAGTCATTGCCATGCTAAGCACAAAAAGAGTTTTATCAACCTTGCCCATGGTAAACCCTTTTTCAAGTAAGAATGTTTTCAACCTATCATACCATGCTCTAGGGGCTTGTTTGAGACCGTACAAGGCTTTGGACAGTTTGTAAACATGATTAGGAAAATCTGGATTTTCAAAACCCGGTAGTTGTTTCATATAAACCTCCTCATCCATGTAGCCATTAAGAAACGAACTTTTAACATCCATTTGATATAGCTTAAAACCAATAGATGCAGCAAAAACTAACAAAATTCTTATAGCTTCTAATCTAGCATCAGGAGCAAAAGTTTCATCAAAATCTAGACCTTCAACTTGAGTGAAACCTTGAGCAACCAACCCAGCCTTATTCCTAACCACAACCCCATACTCACTTTGTTTATTTTTAAATACCCATTTAGTTCCAATTAAAGTGTGACCTTGAGGTGGAGGTACAAGTTTCCAAACATTATTTCTTTCAAAATTTTCTAACTCTTCTTGCATGGCAATAATCCAAGATTCATTAGTGAGTGCGTGTGATATATCTTTAGGTTCAAAAGAAGCAACAAAAGCAGAATGAGCATAAGAGTTTGGATCGCAAAACCTGGACCGTGTGACTCGTTCGTGTAGGCTTCCAATCATCTGTTGTGGGGGATGATCTTTGTAAAACCGTAGGGGAACAAATATCTCACAAGCTTCTTCTTCTTCATGTTCATCACAAATCGATGAGCTTGTGACTTGAGAATTATTTGAATCAACATTGATGGCTGTCGGTGTTGGTTGAGAATTAACATCCGGAGCTGAACCAAAGTCTTTAGCTGCTGAATTTTCGGGCAGCAGCTCAATTCTTCCCCATCTTCAACAAAAATGCTCCCCCCCCTGCGGATATGGATCTGGACCTGCAATGTTTGAGCTAGTACCTGGGCTAGCTTCATCAAAAGACACTTCACAAGTCTCCACAATTTTGTTAGTGTCAAGTAAAAGCACACGGTAGCCTCTAGTATGAGATGGATAACCAAGAAACATGCCATCAATGGATCTAGGTTCAAATTTATCAAGATTACCATGTTTCTTAACAAAACATTTGCAACCAAAGACCCAAAAGTGTGTAACACTAGGCCTATGTCCAAACCGGAGCTCATATGGTGTTTTACCTAGCTTAGAACGCAGGAAAACACGATTTAAGACATAAGAAGCGGTTGCTAACGCATCAGCCCAAAATTTCCTAGTTTGATATTCATCAAGCATAGTCCTAGCCATCTCAACTAAGGTCCTGTTCTTTCTTTCTACAACACTATTTTGTTGAGGTACATATGGTGAAGAAAATTGCTGATCTATTCTATTTTCAGCACAAAAGTGATCAAAAGATTGATTTTTAAATTCAATTCCATTATCACTTCTAATTGCTTTTAAAGATCCTGGGTGATCAATTGATAATCTAAGAAATAAAGTTCTAAAGTGACTAAAAGCTTCATTCTTAGACGCCATAAATTAAACCCAAGAGTATCTAGAATAATCAGCAACAATCACAAGAACATACCATTTACCTTCGAAGGATTGAACACGTGAAGGTCCTACAGTGTCAAGGTGCAAAAGTTGATACGGTTCAGTTGTCATGACCATTGTGAGAGGAGTATGTGAACCTGCAACCATCTTAGCATGTCTACAAGAAGAGCACACAATTTCTTTGTCCCCTTTAAGCTTAGGCAGCCCACGTATGCGATCAAGAGCACTAACACGCGTTAGGTGATCAAAACCTACATGACCAAGTCTACGATGCCAAAAAAATAAGTCCTTTGAATCATTAGCAACTAGACACCTATACTTAGAGGAAGACATATCAAAATCAGCTTTAAAAACTCTTCCAAACCGAGACATGTCAAAAATAAGCTCACTATTTGAACTTACAACTTTGCAGCAGTTTTTATTGAAAATAATTTCCAGATTTTCATCTAGCAATTGTGAAACAGAAAGCAAGTTGTATTTCAAATTTTTGACAAGTGCCACATCCTTCAAAGTGTAGTGATCATTTACTCTAACCGAACCCTTAGCAATTATAGGAGTTGAAGAATTATCGGCAAACGTAACATTCTCTACACATGACACAAAAGAGAGGGAGGAGAACCAATCTTTGTTACCGGTCATGTGGCGTGAGCAACTTGAATCCACAATCCAAATGTTCTCCTTCATCAAACGTGTAACCTACATAAAAGCACAATACGTCGATTTCTCAATACTGGGGGTTAGTCAAAAGGCATTTAAGAATCCAATACTGAGTCACGCGACATGCAACAGGAAAAACACGCGAAAGCTGAGACAAAACAGCAGGTTTATGAGTCAAAGTTTGAGATTTTTTATTCTTAACTACTGACCTATAAGGTGTTACTTGTGTAGCACAAAAATCAGTAGCTCCGGAGGCAAAAACAGAAGGTACGGAGGTAAACTTTGAATGTTTTTGACTCAAAACAGTAGGTTGTACATTCGGTTCAATATGTGCAGCAAATTTTGCATGAAAGTTATGAGATCTAGCAACCATTCTTTCCCTTTTCTATTGTTTAGCTAGTCTATAAAAAAAATCTATGACATGACCATCTCTACCACAATAGATACATTGAAATTTAACTTTGTGTCCATGTCTAGATGAGCAAACAACATTTTTATTTGAAACCGAATGAGACAATACTCCTGCAGATTTGAAAACCACTTCTTTTTATTTAGGAACTGTTTGAATCAAACCACTTCCTAATGACTTTACAATTTTAGGTGGATGTGCCTTAGCATGAGCATGAGAATCAAAACCCAAACCAGTTTTATCATTGCAAGACTTGGATGAATTCAGCAGCGAGTTTAGGTTCTTATTCCCATTACAAAACCGATCAAATGTCTTATGCATGTTATCAAGTTTATTGGATAGATCAAGGCAATTTTCACATGAAGTTTTTCCTTTTAATTCGCAATTGGAACAATATTTAACTTCATGACAACGTAAATCATTTTTCAATATAGAGATTTCATTCATAGTATCTTGCAGTTTCTTATCAAGATCATCACAACAATGCAAATCAATTGTAGAACAAGAAGCATCTTTTAAGTTTGCAATATTAAGTGCAGCAAGCTTTTTGTTCTTTTCAATTTCAAGTTTAAGTTTATCAAGTGTGGAGGTATGTGCACTTCTTAGGGAGGACAATTGTTCATATATTAAGTCACATGAGGAACAAGAATCATCACTAGAAATCAAGGATTTCAAATGATTAATTTCATATTCTAGTGATCAATTTTAACAGCATTCTCTAAGCTTTTTGTCCTTTTTCTTAACAATAACAGTGGCACGAGAAATAGCATCACACATTTCTTTACAAGTAGGACATACCTCTTCATTGTCGCTGTTGTGTTCTGCCTCCTCCATACTTGATCTTGACTTGCCCGCCATGAAGCACAAGTTTGCCAAATCATCTTCATCTTCATCACTTCCAATGTCCATGTCGCTTGAGCCAAGTTCCTGGAGTGCTGAGATAAAACTGCTCACCAGTTCGCGACCTGTAAATCCCTTCTTTTTCTTCTTATCGTTTGTTGAGGAGTGCTTTATCCTTGATTGTTTTTCTTCCCAGGAGGTAGGACCTAAAAGGTTAGGACAATCTGTACTAAAGTGTCTTGTCTTACCACATTCGAAGCATCGTTGAGGTCTGGAGCTTCCTCTCCTTCTAGTTCTCACATTTTGCAATGCTTTTGAGAACCTCGTAGAGAGAAGTACTAGCTCCTCCTCTGGAAACTCCTCAATCTGTTCAAGGATTAGAGAGGACAACAAAGCAAGTGTACCACAAGATGAAGATTGGCCGAAGCTAGGCATATCACGTTGAGAAATAAAGGCAATAGACTTGTTGGGGTTCTTACGTGATATTATGTCAATTTTATGAGTTTTTAGCTTGGAATATAGCACATCTAAAGTAAGTGTACTCATGATAGTAGATTCATGAATAGATGTGACTTTCATCTCCCAAATTGACATATCTAATGCACTTAGCAATTGCCTAGCATTTTCAGCATCTGAAAAATTAATATTGACACTACGCAAGTTGCTGAGAATCTTATTAAAGCGAGCAAAAAGGTTATCAATAGACTCACCGGGTTGCATCTCGAAGTGCATGTATTCTTTCTTGAACATGTCTTGCCTTAACTCTTTGATTGTGTTGGATCCTTCGTGGTAGTCACAAAGTGCTTTCCACACATCGTATGCAGATCGGAGGTGTGCAACACGGTCGAAGTCGCTTTGTGTTAATCCTTATATGATCAAGTTCCGAGCCTTGTTGTTGTTGTCGACATCTCTCAGATTTGTAGTTGTAACTTGATCGTTTGATGGCACTTCGTAAGGCTTGTATACCTTCTCTCATATTATAAAGCCTTGTGCTTGGATGAAAGCCTCCATGCGTGCCTTCCAAACCCGAAAATCAATACCAGCGAACACACAAGGTTTGACAGAGTACTTCTCCATGATGATTAGTCAAAAACACGCGCAAATCACAAAGATTAGAGCAACGTGGCTCTGATACCAATTGTAGGATCGAAGGTCACGTGAGAAGCTACCAGAGAGGGGTGAATGGTAGATTTAAAAATCTTACGCAGCGGAAACAATTAAACCCCAACCCCTTCGGCATAAAAACGATCTGTTAAAGAAATCATGTGTGAGACTAATATAAATGTGTTTCACCGTGACAAAAGTGATATATATCAGAGAGAATCAAGTCACGAAGACAACACAAGAAGAATCACTCAAACCTGTCGAGAAAAACTCAAGTTATGATCAAAAGATCAAACACAGGTCAATCTGCCCTATTCGAGAAAAAAAACAGTTCTGGAACGCTGCAAAGAAACTCGTGTAGATCATAGACCACAAATCCAATGACCGTGAAATTTTGACAGATGATAGATAGTAAAGTTGTGAAGACAACCCAAAAATAATCACGTCAATTGGATCTGTAAAACTTGAGTTATGATAAAACCACCCACAAAAGGTAATGATGTCCAGAAACTCAACGAGTAAAATTTGTCTGGAACAAGTCGGACGAACAAGGCACAAAAGTTCCTTCAAACTACGAATTTTATTCAATAGAACATAAGAGGAACAGCCCCAAAGTCGTACACCACGAGCTCTGGGCTCCCTTGCTTATATAACCAGCTCGAAAGCCAACTCAACTCAAATCAGGAACCTAATCCTACTCAATTTACGAATCGTAACTTTCCATAACGGTTTAGGATTCTTCTATACGCAGATAGAAGCAATCTTAAGACTTCCAAACACCTTAGGAACGTATCCCACATTCCTAAACAACTCAAATTCGTGACCCACACGAAATCTTTCATAAACAACTCAAATCTTTCCATATTTGAGTCAAACCCGACTCAGCCACAGCCTGAGTCCATAACCTAGTCGATTGGACCTTTCCGACCAACTCTTTACGTCCACATCTCTTCATCACGTCTCGGTGAAAGCATCTAGATCCCCATGAGGTATGGTTTCAGTGATTAATGACAACCATTGGATTTTACAAATGAATTTGTGGATGCAAGGTCTCACATATCACTCATCACACTCAAATGAAATCTATATGAATATCATCTACTACTCATTGGATATAATTGGAGACCCCTAAACAATCATTCTATAAAATCAATTAATGTTTATGAAGATTAGAAGTAAAAGCTCACATGTCAAAATTATTCAACCAAAATTGACAGCACTCAATGCTTGATAATCATCAGAAGAATATTTCCAACCAATGCCTAAGAGGTCAATCGAGCAAATTCCAAAAGAATCACTTAGAACAACTCGAAGCAAACAAAATCAACTCACCGGATCAACCGATGATTCCAGAAAACAACACATCGGTCGAGTTGGTTCAGCAGAAGAAGAAGACCTCAGAACTAAGTACTCACCGGATCATCCGATGATGAAGGGCATGTTACATCGGTCCATCAATACAGTAAACAATCTCCCTGGACCAAGTGTAACACCGGACCATCTGATGTACAACAATGAACACATTGGTCGATCACTCCAGTAAGCATCAATTCTGAACTAATTCTGGATGAAGTGCCACCGGATCATCTGATGAGAAGGCAAGGGTAACATCGGTCTAACAACGGTCATATCTGACACAGTGACATCAGCTAATTTGGATTTGACCAATGATAACTGAAGGGGGAGCATCGTATCATCTGGTGTTCGCAGAACAGTGATGTCAGCCTACTTTTCCAACAGCTATTTCGTGGAGGCTGGCTATTTATACCCTTTCAACCAGTCTATTCGACAAGACTTGAAGCCCAGACTTACTCTACACCTTACCAAGCATTCAAGGCATTGAGCTACCACTTCCATATCATTTTCACCACTTGTACACCAAGAGATAAGCTAGAATTAACTATAGATAGTGATTGTGTGCCTCCATTCTTGGTGATTGGAGTCTCTAGTGTAGTGAGAGCTGTAAGGGAGTGTCCCTTGGTGATTGTATTGGAGAGAGCCTTCCGGAGCTTACCAAGACGGTTGTGGAAGCCCGGAGGATCCAACTTGTACAAGGCTTGAGCTCCACCTTGCCGAGGTTGGAGAACGGAGAAGTATAGTGAAGATCCCTGGTCTCGGTGACTTGGGAGTGGCTATACCCTTTAGTGGGTGCCACAACGTGGATGTCGGAAGATCTTGACAATCTTGCCGAACCACGGGATAAATCTCCGTGTTTTCGTGTCTCCTCGGGAGTTTGCACTTTCTTCCTCTCCCCTTACACTTATGCATTTCTTATACCGAAAGCTACTATTCACTTGAATGCATATGTTGTTTTCATAGGGAATTAGGCTTTTAGTAATTAAGTTTTATTGCTTTATTTTTTGAAAAGAAGCCCAATTCACCCCCCCTCTTGGGCATTCGATCCTTACAATTGGTATCAGAGCAAGGTTGCTCATTGGATCATTCTAGCTTCACCGCTAGAGAGCTAAAATGGCCAAGAACGGAGGTTTGGTTCCTATCTTCGAGGGCAAGAACTTTGCCTATTGGAAAGCATGCATGCGTGCTTATCTAGAGGCTATTGCTCCCGAGGTATGGGAAGCAATCCATGCAGGGTTTGGTGAGCATAATTATGTTAGTGATCAAATCAAGTGGGATGCTAAAGCTAGAAATGTTATTTATGAATGCATTAGCCAAGATGTGTTTGCTACGATTGCTAGCAAAGAAAAATCATGTGAAATGTGGGTTTGCTTGATCAGAATTCATGAGGGTTCTTCTCGTGTCAAAGAACTAAAATATCATATGCTTAAAGCCAAATATGATGAGTTCAAAATGCTACCTCATGAAAATGTCAATGAAATGTTTTCTCGCTTGAATGTGCTTATTGAGGAAATTAATGCTCTTGACATTGCTTCTCTTGGCAAGGGACTCATCAACCGCAAGATTCTTATGCTCCTTCCTAAGCCAAAGTACAACATCATCAACTCCATGCTTCAAAAAGAATCTCTTGACCACATTGAAGTTTCAGAACTTATTAGAGAGATTCACGCTCATGAGATGAGTGTGCTTGGGATGATGGAGGAATCATCTTCAACCACAATTGCTCTAAAGGCTTCCGTCAAGAGAACAAATCTCAACAAAAAGAAAGTGGTTGAGCCTAGCCCAAGTGAAGAAGAGCAAGCATCAAGTGAAGATGACGATGATGAGCTTGCATCAATGATGAGAAAGTTCTCTCGCTTGAACTCCAACATTGCCAAGAAGAGATACACCTTTGATCCCAAAAAAAAGCATTTCTACCAAAGAGAGATGAAAACAAGACTTGCTATAATTGTGGTGATCAAGGCCACATCTCCTATGATTGTCCAAAACCAGACAAAAGAAGAGAGAACCACAAGAGCAAGCATCACAAGCTTGAAGATAGTGAGGATGATGAAGAGAACAAGCCCAAACCAAGATCCTTTGAGAAGAAGAAACATGACAAGGGCAATAAGGCAAAACTCTTCCCAAAGAAGAGGAAAGGTCCACAAAAGGTGTTCATGTGTGAGGCAAATGAATGGATCATCGACGAAGAATCAAGTGATGAAGAGAGTGAAGCGGAAGAAGAAAGTTTGGCTGGCCTTGCCATTACCAACAATGATGACTCACCTCTTCATCCACCTACCATGTGCCTCATGGCTAAAGGTAACACCAAGGTATGTGATGACTCTAGTGATGATGAGTTTTCCCCCGATGATTTAACCTCATTAATAAATGAATACCACACTATCATTAAGAGGGAAAAGAGTAAGGTCAAGGTTCTTGAAGAAACTCGTGTTAAGCTTGAGAGTGCTAACCTCGATTTGCTTGACAAGTATGAAATCATACTTAAGGAGCATGACACGCTCAAATCCCCTGTCAAGCAAATTGAGGAGAATAAGGCTCAAATCAAGCTAGATCATCATGAGCTTGACTTAGCCCACCAAGCACTCTTGGGTAAGCACAATGAGTTAATCCAAGAGCATAAAATACTTAACCTTGCTTATGAAGTGCTTGATCAAGAATTGAAAAATATAAAGAAACAAACTCTTAATGATAAGGTATCCATTACTTCTCATGCCACTAATGTCTTGCACAAGTCTTTGCCTTTGAAAGAGAATGCTAGGGAGAAGGACTTGTTGGAAGAAATTGAAAGTCTCCGCACTAGTGTGGCAAGACTATCAAAAGGAGAAGTCAAGTAAAAGGAAATCCTCTTCCAACAAGCAAAGGCCTTCAACAAGAGAGGACTTGGATCCTTCCCGGTGCCTAACAAAGGAAAGGTGCTCTCACCGGAGCTTAGAACAAGCTTCATCAAGGAAGTTGATTCCTATTGCCAACATTGTGAGGTCACCGGTCACCATACAAGGGAGTGTCCTCTTCCCAACCGACCTTCTCCAAAATTGCCTACTAACTACAAGTCTACTTTCAATGATCATTATTATCTCTTGAGTAAAGTAGACGACAAAGTGAAGGCAAGGTTCATTGGCAAGGACATAAAGGGCATGAAGGGGAAGCTCCCCAAGCAACTTTGGGTCCCAAAAACACTTGTATCACACATACAAGGACCTAAGTTGGCTTGGGTGCCTAAAGTCAAAAATTGAATTCATGTGTGTAGGTGAACTACAAAGCCGGAGGAAAGCATTGGGTACTCGATAGCGGGTGCACTTAACATATGACCGGCAATGATGGTATGTTCACCACCATAGAAAACCCCAGCAATCATGAACAAGTCACCTTTGGTGATAACTCTAAGGGGAAGGTAATTGGGTTAGATAAGATTGCTATTTCAAATGATTTATCTATTTCCAATGTATTGTACGTTAAGTCACTTAGTTTTAATTTACTCTCTATTGCACAACTATGTGATCTTGGACTAACGTGCACCTTTAGCAAAAATGATGTTGTTGTGACTAGTGAAACAAGCCAAGAACTAATCTTCAAAGGATTTCGGCATAGACATATCTACCCAGTAGACTTCACCAACAAGGATGCTAGCTTGACCACTTGTCTTTTCACTAAGACGAGTTTGGGTTGGCTATGACATCGACGCATAGCGCACATTGGAATGAGCAAGCTCAAGAAGTCATTCAAGCTTGGGATGGTAACCGGCGTGAAAGATGTCACATTTGAGAAGAACAAGCTTTGTAGCGCTTTTCAAGCCAGGAAGCAAGTTGCTTCATACCACCCGATAAAGACAATGGTGTCAACCTCCAAGCCACTTGAGCTACTCCACATGGACCTCTTCGGACCGTCCATATATCAAAGTCTTGGCGGTAATCTCTATTGTCTTGTTATAGTTGATGACTACTCTCGCTATGCTTGTACTTTGTTTCTAGGTGACAAGAGTGAAACTTCGGAAGTGTTCAAGACCTTCGCTAACCGTGCCCAAAGGGAATTTAAACTTCCCATCATCAAGGTCCGGAGTGACAACAACACCGAATTCAAGAACTACAACATTGGGGAGTGGTGTGATCGTGAAGGTGTGAAGCATGAGTTTTCGGCCACGTACACTCCTCAACAAAATGGTGTCGTTGAAAGGAAGAACAAGACTCCCATCACTCTTGCACGAGCAATGCTTGATAACTATGGCACGTCCGAGAAGTTTTGGGCCAAAGCAATCAACACAGTGTGCCATGCTGCAAATAGGGTCTACCTACATCGACTACTTCAAAAGACCCCATACGAACTTTTCATTGGGAGAAAGCCCAACATCTCCTATTTCCGAGTCTTCGGGTGCAAGTGCTACATCTACCGCAAGAAAAGACTTGGTAAGTTTGAAAGAAGATGTGATGTTGGTATATTTCTTGGCTATGTATCAAACTCAAAAGCATATCGAGTATTCAACCAAACGTCCGGTTTAGTTGAGGAAAGTTGTGATGTTGAGTTTGATGAAACTAATGGCTCCCAAGAGGAGAGTTTTGGTCATGATGAAATAGATGATGAGCCTCTATGAGAAGCTATGAAGAAAATGACCATTGGAGACATCAAGCCTAAAGTTGAGGAGAGCCATGATCAAGGGGGAGCTTCAAGTTCCAACATCAACACATCTATGGCACCTCAAGTTGACGAAGAAGAGAAGGATGATCCATTGCTGACTCAAGATTCACAAGCCACACAACAACAAGAAGAAGAATAAGTCCATGATCATGTCCAACCACAAGAAGAGCAACACGCATCACCACCGCCAAGTGCTTCACAACCACTTATGAGGCATGGACATATCTCCAAGGCGCATTCGATGGACCAAATTATCGGATGTCCGTCAAGGGGAGTAAGTACATGTTCTCGCCATTTCGCTTCGTTTTGTGAGCACTACTCGTTTGTTTCATGTGTAGAACCAACTCACATTAAGGACACTCCAAGATCCAAACTGGGTGATGGCCATGTAAGAAGAACTCAACAACTTCATCCGCAATGAAGTTTGGGTGTTGGAGGAGCGACCAAAGGACAAGAACATCATCGGAACAAAGTGAGTGTACCGCAACAAACAAGATGAGAACGGCGTTGTGGTCCGCAACAAGGCAAGACTTGTGGCAAAGGGGTTCTCGCAAGTTGAAGGACTAGATTTTGGGGAGACATTTGCTCCGGTCGCCCGGCTAGAAGCCATCTGTATACTCCTTCCCTTTGCATCACATCATAACATAAAGCTTTATCAAATGGATGTGAAAAGTGCCTTTCTTAATGGTTATATTAACGAGCTAGTCTATGTTGAACAACCTCCCGGGTTTGAAGATCCGAGAAATCCTAATCATGTGTTTAGGTTGCACAAGGCGCTCTACAGGCTCAAGCAAGCACCTAGGGCGTGGTATGAACGACTATGAGATTTCTTGATCATGCAAGGATTCAAGATCGGAAGGGTGGACACTACACTTTTCACCAAAGACATCGACAGAAAACTATTTATTTGTCAAATTTACGTTGATGATATTATTTTTGGTTCAACTAACGAAGCTCTTAGCCATGAGTTTGGCAAAATAATGTCTAGGGAATTCGAGATGTCGATGATTGGAGAGCTCAACTTCTTCCTTGGATTTCAAATCAAGCAACTTCAAGAGGGGACCTTTGTCTATCAAGAGAAGTATACCAAGGACCTCTTGAAGAAATTTGAGATGGGAGATTGTAGCTCAAGATGCACTCCAATGGCAACAAATTGTCATCTCGACGTGGATAAGGACGATAAACCTATTGATCAATCTAACTACCGTTCTATGATTGGTTCATTGCTTTATCTTACCGCATCTAGGCCCGATATCATGTTTAGTGTATGCTTGTGTGCTCGCTTTCAAGCGGCACCTAAAGAATCGCATCGGAAGGCGATCTTTAGGATACTTCGGTATCTTAAGCATACCCCTAGTGTGGGCTTGTGGTACCCTAAAAGTGCAAAATTCGATCTCTTGGGTTACTCGGATTCAGACTTTGCCGGATGCCGTGTGGATCGCAAGAGTACCTCTGGTGGGTGCCACTTGCTTGGGTGTTCCCTAGTATCTTGGTCTAGCAAGAAGCAAAATTCCGTCGCTTTGTCCACGACGGAAGCGGAATATATGCGGCCGGTGCATGTTGTGCCCAAATTCTTTATACGAAGCAAACCCTTTTGGACTTTGGTATTAAACTTGGTTGTGTGCCTCTCCTTTGTGACAATGAAAGTGCAGTTAAGATAGCTAAAAACCCCGTTCAACACTCCCGCACTAAGCACATTGATATTCGCCATCATTTCTTGAGGGACCATGAAGCTAAGGGAGACATCTCATTGCGAGGTGTTAGGTCCGAAGAACAATTGGCGGATATCTTCACTAAACCACTTGATGAGAAAACTTTTTCTAGACTAAGAAGTGAATTAAATGTGCTAGATGCATCGAACGTCATATAAATTGCCATGATCATGTAAGAATGCATCTCATATAGGTCTTGTCTAACTTTCAAAGGATAGGGGTGAGCAAGGGTTAGCTTGAGATGGAGGTTCTTTTGGGTTTCCCCAAGGCTTGGAGAGTGGCTCTCCCTGAAGAAGCCTTTGAAAGGTTCAAATTTGGCAAGATAGGTTTATTTTATATCTTGCATGATGCCTGCCATATAAACTTGCACTCATATTTAAATTTCTTGCATTATAAATTGTTTGGTATTGCATACGGTAGATTGTCACAAAGGGGAACCCACTTCATGAGAAAGAGACTTGTTTGAAATACAATATCTCAACTCATATGGTGTGGAAAGAACAAAATGTTAGGTGCGTTAATGCCTAAAGGAACATGCTTTAAAGAGATAGAAGTCTTCATCCTCAAGCTCACAAAGCATGGGCCTTACATTTTATTTGGATTTATTCCTTATTTTCTTTGGTGTTCTATTTGCTTTAGGGCTTAGCCAAGTTATTGGCAATTAGTATTTTTGAGGGGTAAGGGGTTGCCCAAAAAGTCCTAAGGCATGTGTTTCTACGTGTTTGAGTCAAAGGATATATATGGGATGTTGCTGTTTTGTAGTCATCAGATTATCCGATGCATAGGCCAGAAGCTCATCGGATCAGTTTGTATTCTAATGTCAAGGGTCAGTTCAGTCAGTAAGACAAATCAACCGACGAGTTCAATCTGAGAAACATCGGTGCATCCGATGTTCACATTTCTGGAATTATGCTAAATTTCACCGATGCAAATCCTTTCCACGTCGGATCATCCGGTGTCAATGGTACTTTTGGAATACCCTTACTGTACTATTCGACCGATGCAGCCCTCATCTTACGTCGGTTCATCCGATGTTAAATTTTGAGCTAGGGTTCGGGCCCCACCTATTTAGCGCGCCCCTTCATCTCATTTTCTCTCTCCTCGACCTAGCTCTGCACCCCCGACGCCTCACCTCCGCTGCCGCACCGCCGCCGCTCTGCGCCTCTGGCCACCGCCACCCTCTGGCCGCCGCCGCTGTCCAGCCGCCACCGCCATTTAGGCACCGCCGCCACTGCGCCCCAAGCACAACCGCCATTGCACCACTGCCGCCGCCCTTCACCAGCCGCCACCACTCCACTCCACGCGCCAGCCACCGCTTCATCTTCACCGCTAGGGTTCCCCGACCGCGACGATCTTTGCGTCGCTGTCCCCAAGCTCGTCTGTTCCGCGTGCTCATCCTCGTCGTCGTCATGGGCCGTGACAAGAAGGGAAAAGGCAAGGCGATCGAGGAGCCGACCGCCAAAAAGCAAAAGCTGTTGAAGGAGGCAAAGAAAGCCCTAATGGCCGCTCGCGCCGCCGAGGAGCGAGAGCGTGGCCGAGGAGGATCGTTGAGGATCCGCGAGGCTCGTCAGAGGCAGCCTCCCGTGCCAGAGGAGTCCGAGGAAGAAGAGGAGCCCAAAGTGCCACTTGTTCGCCGGCGCTCAGCCAGGACCCGTGGGGTCACCCAGCTGCAGCCCCGAGACCGAGACTGTCAGCTGCCGACCTTCGAGAGGATAGGGCGACCCAGAGAGCGTTCTATGAGATGGACACCAACGTCCGTGTCGCTGAGGGTATCTGCCTGACTGATTACCGGAAGATGAAGGCCAAGCAACCCAGAAAGCTCAGGTGGAGCATTTTACTTGAGAAGTGGTTCCCACATCCCAGAGAGTCACTCATGGACAGCCGCTTCTGGACCTTGACACAGGTGTCATTGTACGAGACTTACAGATGTCAGGGTCATAAGCTCTTCCAGCATAATTTCCTGGATTGGGATCAGCTTGCACTGGCAGCCGAGACGGAGATACGCCCTTACTTTGAGAGGTATAGAGGGCTTGTGGAGCTGATGTCCTACGAGAGGAGTGCCTACGTGGAGGATTGAGTCCGAGTATTCTATGCCACACTCTACGTCTCTGAGGGCCGCAGATCTATAGATTTCATGTTCATGGGCCAGCATCATCACTTGACCAGGCAGACTTTGGGACAGCTGCTAGGAGTGCACCTCCATGACACTTGCCTCCACGAGAGGGTGTATGGACAGGCTGACCCACCGAGGAGGCCGCTCACTGGAGGAGTGGCACCACCACTTGAGGAGATACGCTCATTGTTTGCTCAGCCTTTCTCTCCAGACCAACCGAGGGTACTGGCACTACTCACTCCAGCTGCGCGCACTGTGCATCTTGCCTTGCGCCGCACACTTTTGCCGAGGTCCGGATATCTTGAGGGGTTCACCAGTTTGCAGCAGACTCTCCTGTTCTATGTCATGAACGGGATGGAGTTCAACATTGTGGACATCCTCATATGTGAGATGGAGGACGTAATCACTAATGGAGTTGGGATGATGAGGCAACTCGTATTTGGTCATTGGATTAGTTACTTGCTCTACATGGTAGCTCCAGAGGGGTGCGCCGTGCGTGACAGTCTCATCGACGAGAGCGTCACACGGTTCAGTCACTACCGTGCTCCAGCTCCTGGAGACCGCCGCCTTGGCCGTCCTGTTGAGCGTCAGGTCCGTGCTCGTCTATCCGAGGAAGACTGGTCAGACCTGGAGAAGGAAGACGAGAGACTAACACAGGCAGAGGCTCAGGGTGAGGACCTTCAGCATATTTGGTCTGAGAGTGACACCAGCGACAGTGTCGAGGAGTACTTCCCGCCTCCTTCCTCACCCAGACAGCACGACGCGGAGGCTGGAGGCTCGACTGTGCCACCTCCTACTCCACCTCCCGTTTCAGAGGCACAAGTCTCTCAACCATCTGAGCTTACCTCCCTACTTCAGCAGATGGTTGAGCAGCAGCGCCTGGACTGGCTTGCAGCTGAGCAGGCCCGAGCTGAGCAGGCTGTGCGTCTCTTGGAGCTCCAGCAGCAGCAGGAGATGCAGAGACAGATCACCCGTGAGAGGCGAGAGGACACCGACAGGTTGACTGGGCTGATTGATCAGATGCACCAGTGCTCTCTTGACCAGCAGCAGCAGACGCAGCAGGCGATGATGGGCATCCTGGGGTTGATCACCAACCTCTACACGCAGACCGAGATTCCCCTGCCATCGCAGCTTCCAGGCTTTGCTCCATGCCCACCTGTTCTGGCCCCAGCTTCAGCACCAGTGCCAGCCACGCCGATCCCGACGATCAGCATGTCTCAATTGCTTGCTCCAGGTGCTCCTATCCACTCTCCCTTGCCGGCTACGACGCTTTTCCAGCAGACGCCGGCGTCCGTTGTAAGTGCCCTGTTGCCAGTAGCTCAGACTCAGCAGGCACCGACAGCGACTCCTACAGCTCCCGCCACCTCTACTCCAGCTTCGGCAGCAGCTCCGACGACAGCACCCCCGACGGTGACCAGTTCGTCATCGCTCCGAGCGCTCAGGATCCTTAGGCACTCGGCTTCCTTTTTGGTGTCTTGATGCCAAAGGGGGAGAGAGTAAGGGGGAGTCTAGCTTAGCCTCAGGGGGAGTCCTAGATGTAGGGGGAGTCTATCTTTTTTGGAGTTTTTGGAGTCCTTTTGTAATTTGATGATTTGTTACTTCTTTGCTTTTTATTGAGCAGTCTTGTGACTCTTAATTCTCTCATATGTTATTGATCGTTAAGCTTTCAAGTTATTAATCTCTTTTGAATCTTCAAGTTTAATGTGCTATATCTTGTACTCATTGCATATCTTCTTAATATCGTATTGTCAAATTCATTACTATTATGCTTTACTTGTTGTGTTGTCATTAATCACCAAAAATGGGGAGATTGAAAGCATCTAGGCCCCCATGAGGTATGGTTTCGGTGATTAATGACAACCATTGGATTTTACTAATGAATTTGTGGATGCAAGGTCTCCCGTATCACTCATCACACTCACATGAAATCTATATGAATATCATCTATTGCTCATTGGATATAATTGGAGACCCCTAAACAATCATTCTATGAGATCAATCAATGTTTATGAAGATTAGAAGTAAAATCTCACATGTCAAAATTATTCAACCAAAATTGACAGCACTCAATGCTTGATAATCATCAGAAGAATATTTCCAACCAATGCCTAAGAGGTCAATCGAGCAAATTCCAAAAGAGTCACTTAGAACAACTCGAAGCAAACAAAATCAACTCACCGGATCAACCGATGATTCTAGAAAACAACACATCAGTCGAGTAGGTTTAGCAGAAGAAGAAGACCTCAGAACTAAGCACTCACCGTATCATCCGATGATGAAGGGCATGTTACATCGGTCCATCAATACAGTAAGCAATCTCCCTGGACCAAGTGTAACACCGGACCATCCGATGTATAACAATGAACACATTGGTCGATCACTCCAGTAAGCATCAATTCTGAACTAATTCTGGATGAAGTGCCACCAGATCATCCGATGAGAAGGCAAGGGTAACATCGGTCTAACAATGATCATATCTAACACAGTGACATCAGCTAATTTGGATTTGACCGATGATAACTGAAGGGGGGCATCGGATCATCCGATGTTCGTAGAACAGTGATGTCAGCCTACTTTTCCAACGGCTATTTCGTGGAGGCTGGCTACTTATACCCCTTCAACCAGTCTATTCGACAAGACTTGAAGCCCAGACTTACTCTACACCTTACCAAGCATTCAAGGCATTGAGCTATCACTTCCATATCATTTTCACCACTTGTACACCAAGAGATAGGCTAGAACTAACTAGAGATAGTGCTTGTGTACCTCCATTCTTGGTGATTGGAGTCTCTAGTGTAGTGAGAGCTGTAAGGGAGTGTCCCTTGATGATTGTATTGGAGAGAGCCTTCCGGAGCTTACCAAGACGGTTGTGGAAGCCCGGAGGATCCAACTTGTACAAGTCTTGAGCTCCACCTTGCCGAGGTTGGCGAACGGAGAAGTATAGTGAAGATCCCTGGTCTCGGTGACTTGGGAGTGGCTATACCCTTTGGTGAGTGCCACAACGTGGATGTAGAAAGATCTTGACGATCTTGCCGAACCACGGGATAAATCTCCGTGTCTTCGTGTCTCCTCGGGAGTTTGCGCTTTCTTCCTCTCCCCTTACACTTATGCATTTCTTATACCGCAAAGCTACTATTCACTTGAATGCATAGGTTGTTTGCATAGGGAATTGAGCTTTTAGTAATTAAGTTTTATTGCTTTAATTTTTGAAAAAAAGCCCAATTCACCCTCCCTCTTGGGCATTCGATCCTTACACTCGGAACCATGTAGCCACGTCCTGCACTGCTTGCACACGTGCATACATCTTCCAATGACGTCCACGATACCTTCACATGCATTGTTCTTGATTCAATCATGCTGCGCAACCTCCTGATCAGCTCAACCACAATTCCTTCTAAATTTGGTTGTTGGAACCTCATCTCCTCCCTGAGACTAGTCCAATGGATCCCATCACCAGCCATGTCTTGAACTCAAGCAACACCTGCACATGAATAAACAACCAATCCATACGAGCCCAAGTCCTCGACTTGACTCAAGTTAGTTCCGAACACAACACCTTACGTGAGAACATCACATAAGCATGTTGCAAAACCACAGTAACACGATATCATTCATGTCAACCAAAAACGCACCAAAGACTTAGCAAATGAATACTAAGCAATCTTTCCAGAGATGTAAAGCAAGTACGAAACATTGCAAATGAAAAACAGAAGCATTGCGGTCAAGTTCCGGACCTTGCCAGAGCAATCCGAACCTTGAGCCGGAGCTAACAAAAACTAGTCGGACCTTAATAAAAAGGTGTTTTGGTGATATTCAAAATTTTTATCGTCAAAGCAAGTGTATTCACTACAAGCCAATGTATTCAGCACACATAGGTCTTACAGAAAATAATATTAGTAACTTACTAGAATTTATCTAAATTTTTAGGAATTTTTTTGGATTTATTTTGCTACTTTATGAATTAACTAGGCTTTAATCTTATTTAATAATTCTGAAAAATAGATTAAATAATACTGAAAATATAAATTTTTTCAAATCTAAAATATGATATTGATCTTGTATGATTTAATCTAACTTGTGAGTTCCAAGTGATTTTTAAGATGATCAGACAATGATTAACGATCGCTCAAATAAAACATGTTCTACACGTGATCTAATTCATATACTAGAACCAAATTAATATTCTAGATCTAGATTATAATACCTACCGTGTGCGCATCAAGTCCGGACGGTCGTGGAGCGGTGGCGACGCGGCGTGTTTCCAGGATCTAGGGTTTTGTGGACGAAGAGGATGACGGCAATGACGTAGACGAAGAAGACAACGACGTGACGTAGATGAAGGAGACGACGATGCGGTCCTCCAGCGGCACGACGACCGCAACGCGACGATCTTTGGCGGATGGCGGCTCCCTCCTCTTTTTCTTCCTTTTCTTCCCCTCCTTTTTTCTTCCTTTTTCTTCCCCTGACGGCGGCAGCCTCTGGCCCTTTTCTACGTTGCTAGGGTTTCTGGTGTCGGCGGCACTTGTTCTGGTGTCAAAAACTACGGAGGCATCGAGGCTTTTATAGCCGGGCAGGCGCGGGCGGCACTGTGGCCGATTCGGCTTGTGTGAGCGTGCGGCGCGCGGGGCTGGCGCGAGCGGCTCGGGCGAGGTCAACGCGGCGCGGGGACAGGCGCGCAGTGCGTCGCGCGGGCGGCGCTAGGGCATTCGGTCGGGCGCGCGCTGGCTGGACCGTCGGCCTGGCCAACGGGCAGTTTTTCTTTTTTTTCTTTTTTTCATTTATATAAGTTTGTTGTTCTTTATATATTATTATTTCTTATTTATTCTTTATTTATTTATATTTTCTATTATTTTTATTTTATTTATTTTTTCTTTTATTCTTATTCATTTTATTTATTTATTTTGTATTGTATATTTATATTTATATATGTATTTGTATTATTAATAATATTTATTTTTACTTATTATTTACTAATTCCTTATTCTTTTTTCCTTTAATTTACTTATTGTTATACTTTTCAGGAGTTATTTTTTTTTCGTTTCTAGTTTTCTATATTTCTTTTTTTCATATTCGTTATGGCAATTTAATTGCTTTCAATGTATTTATTATGGTAAATAAATTACTTTTAGTTTATTTATTTCGGTAATACATTTTTAATACATGAGGATGAATGCAAAATGCAAAATGCAGTATGAAATGCATATATTTTATAGTTTTATTTATAAAAACAATTTCCTCCCATTATTAACTCTAAATTTCCAATTAAATTTTTTTATTTGCCGAAACTCGAAAATCAGGGTGTTACACCAGAAGAAGGGCGCCCTCTCAGCACGCGACGTCATTGTCCTCCTGGGCTCGTCGTACTCATATGGCGTCAAGACTCCCGACTCAGAACCTTCGGTCAGAGCTCGACCGTCGGTACATGAGGAAGGACGGCCGCATCAACATCAAGCGTACTCGTGAGAGGCGACTTGCTCGAGAAAACCCTTCTCCTTTGGGAGTTGGTGACGACTGTTCAACTCTCGCCATGCATTTCTACATGGTGGAATGGACACCCAAGTTTCGACCTCATCTGCCAGAGAAATACAACAAGACAGTCAACCCCATTGAGGTTTTTCAAATCTACTCCACGCCATCCTAGCGGCCGGAGAGAATGAGGCTATCATGGCCAACTACTTCCCTGTGGCTTTGA
Source organism: Tuctoria greenei (assembly GCA_036927565.1). Taxonomy (NCBI): domain Eukaryota; kingdom Viridiplantae; phylum Streptophyta; class Magnoliopsida; order Poales; family Poaceae; genus Tuctoria; species Tuctoria greenei. Next base: position 200,755,092 of record JAYESD010000003.1, on the reverse strand, counting down.
CCGGGACTACAAGGTCATGGTTTATGAGCCTACCCTTTAACTTCATCTACAGTTGGGGGGAACTATGTCACTAGTTCACTGCCAATTTCGAGAGCTCCTACACCCAGTCTGGCACCAAGCCGGACCTCTTCTCCGTACAACAAAAGTCGGGGGAATCACTGCGATCATTTATTCAGTGATTTTCTCAAGTATGGAACACTATTCTTTCTATCTCCAATGCTTCTGCCGTTGTTGCATTCCGACAGGGGGTTCAAGATAAGATGCTAGAGAAGCTGGCAATCAAGGATGTTAGCAGCGTCACAGAACTCTTTAGTTTGGCCGACAAATGTGTCAGAGCTGCGGAGGGCCGTGAGATGCACTCCAAACCAGCTGCAAAGGCTGGTCAATAAAAGAAAAAGAAGTCAAGTGGCAAGAGGTCACTTGTCGGCACACCTATCGCTGCTGCTGCCGCATCATCTGGTGGTCGGGGGCCACGCCCCGACAAGCGACCCTAACAATCGTCTCAGGACGATAAAAAGATGTGGTGCCCGGTCCACAAATCTACAAGTCACAATCTTGAAGATTGTCGCGAGGTCAAGAGGCTTGTTGAACGCAACAACAAGCGTCAAGACGAGACCCCTTTACGCCAGTGGGAAGGGAAGCAGAAAGTCGGCAAAGAAGCTCCGTCTGATCAGGAGCTAGGCTTCTAAGACGCCAATAAAGCATTAAATGCGGTCTACAACAACGTCGACGATGACTCCGACATCTTTGACAACGAGCGTCGGAAGACTCTTCATATGATGTATGGAGGATTCTGGGACATCACCTCTCGACGCATTCTGAAGACTATGCGTCGGGATTACCTTCGATGCTTTGTACTTTCTGAAGAACATGGCAGGAGCTGGGCAATTTCCCCCGATGGTCTCCTCGACTATCAACAATGTCCATCTCTTTCATGCCTTGGTGGATGGAGGTGCAACGCTTAACATCATCAGCTTCGCAGCTTTTGTGAAGCTCCAACTTAGTCTCTCGGACCTCAGGCCCTCACGCCATTCTCCGGAGTGGGTTCGAGAGCTATCATGCCTCTCAGGTCAGTTACACTGCTGATGACCTTCGAGACACCAGAGAACTATAGGTCCGAGAGGCTGGTGCTTTATGTGGCATACATCAATCTTCCCTTCAACGTCATCCTAGGCAGGCCAACCCTGTACAGATTTATGGCGGTAGACCATTACGGTTATCTTGTGTTGAAGATTCCAACTCTATTAGGCATCCTCCGGATCCGAGGGGACCACATTGTTGGTGTCACTGTGCTGGAGAAACTTCATGCGCTTGCAACAGCGCAAGAAGATGAATCCGGCAAGGAGCAACCTGCTCAACAACCACCGACTCGCGCCAGCGCGACCCATCCTCTGCACCTCGAGTGCAACCAAGCGGCAACATTGACATACCTGTCAAATTTGTCCAAATCGGTTTTGATGCTACTCAGACCACCCATATATCGGGAGGTCTAACTGACAAATAGGAACTCGCGCTCGTCACTTTTCTCTTGGAAAATGTCGACGTGTTTGCATTGCAACCGTCACAGATGCCCGGGATCCCCAGGGAGGTGATCGAGCACCATATGAAAATCTACCCCGACGCAAGGCCTATACAACAGAAAACCTGGAAGCAATGTGTTGAGCGACAAAACTTCATTCAAGAAGAAGTTAAGAAGCCGCTCGACGGATGATTCATCTGGGAGGTTCATCATCCACGATGACTGACAAACCCAGTTGTTGTACCAAAGACCGGCGGGAAGCTTTGGATGTGCATCGACTACACCACACTAAATAAGGCATGTCCAAAAGACCTCTTTCCACTACTAAGAATAGATCAGATAGTGGATTATACCTCCGACTATGAGCTTCTATGTTCTTAGACGCATATTCTGGATTTCATCAAATTCTAATGTCTAAGAAAGATGAAGAGCACACTGCTTTCATTACGGTTGATGGTCTCTATTGCTAAACAGCGATGCCTTATGTTATCAAGAATGCGCTCTCTACTTTTGTGCGAGCTATGCACAAAACCTTTAGAGACCACATTCGGGACTTAGTGGAGACCTATGTTGATGACATCGTTGTCAAGGTGAAGAACAAAGACTCACTCGTTGACAACCTTTAATCTGTCTTCGACAAACTACACCTAACGCACAAAGCTCAACCTCGACAAGTGTGTTTTCAGGGTTAACTCTGAAAAGCTTCTTGGTTTCTTGGTGATCCACCGAGGAATTGAAGCGGATTGGCCAAGATCAAAGCCATTGAAGCGATGTGGTCTCCAACCCGTGTCAAGGACATCCAGAAGCTTACTGGGTGTCTAGCTTCGCTCAACCGGTTCATCTCAAGGCTGGCAGAGTGGGCACTTTCCTTCTTCAAGCTGTTGAGGAAGTCCGGACCACTCTATTGGTCCGAAGAAGCAGAGAAGGCGTTCCAAGAGCTCAAGCAGCTCCTCACCACACTACCAATCATGGTTCCGGAACCTGGTGAGCCTCTTCTGCTTTACATCACTGCAACTATGGAGGTTGTCAGCAGGGTTCTGGTTGCAGAAAGATTAGAAACATTTTCAACTTAGGATCCTAGACTCCCCCAGGAGAGTCCGGAGCTACGTGAAGGCGAGTTTGGGTCCCAGCCCCCAAGCACGGATCCTAAAGACAATATGCTTGTAGATCAACCTCTCTCATCCGAGAGAGTACCTACTACTCAAGAAGGAGATCCGAACCCCTCCGATAGGGTCCGAGTTGATAAAGAAGAAGCTTCAGATCATCCTGAGAGGGTCTAAAATGTCCAGCGGCCGGTGTACTTCATAAGCAAAGTAGACACCAAGACTCGATACATTGAGGTGCATAAGCTGCTGTACACAATTCTTATTGCCTCAAGGAAGCTTCATCACTACTTCCAAGCCCACAAGATTTCAGTAGTAACCTCTTATCCACTGCGTACAATTTTACATAATCTCAATTCAATGGGAAATATCGCCAATTGGGCAGCAGAGTAGGCAGAATTCGATTTAGAATTCCTGCCTCGACACACAATCAAGAGTCATACACTGACTGACTTCGTGGCGGAGTGGACACCTTCTTCATCAAGTTCGGGGGGCCTCAATGAGCACAAGCCGAAACATAAGGTCCCGGTCTTCACTGAGCCTCACTAGACTCTCTACTTCGACGGCTTCGTGCAGAAGCAGGAGGCCAGAGCTGGAATCCTTCTCCTCGCTCTGCTCTGGGAGAAGGTCAAGTACATGGTGCGCCTCGACTTCAAGACAATAGACAACATGGCAGACTATGAAGCTCTCATCTTCGGACTCAAGGTGACGCTATCATATGGCGCCCGATAGCTACTAGTGAAGGGTGACTCGCAACTCATCATCAAACAAGTCAAAGGTGATTGTAGTTGCAATGACCCTCAGCTTGCTGCGTATCTACTTGAAGTTGAGAAGTTGCAGAAAGACTTCCATGTTCTGTACCTCTACCATGTTCAGCATCTCAACAAGGCTGAAGCTGACGATCTCTCGACGAAGGCTTCAACCAGGCTCAGGCACCCGACAGGTTTTTTGTCAGGAGACTACTAGTACCTGCCGCTCAACCTGTCGAAATGAGTGATGGGGGCAAGACCAGCACCCCGAAGTTGGCGGTCTCGTGATCTTGTTACCATGGCGTCCACCAAGGATCATAGGTGCTACAGGAAGCTCCGAGCAACCAAGCGCGCAAGATCCAGAAACTCAAGTCAGTACTGATGCATGGATCTTGGAGGTCTGAGACTACTTGAAGGACAACATCCTTCCTGAAGACGGTGTATCCGTTGAGCGAATTGTCAGATTGGCTAAAAGATACACGTTGGTAGAAGAGAATCTCTACCGACGTGGCGCTAATGACATTCTAATGCGGTGCATTTCCCAGAAAAAGGTTGCGAGCTTCTCGCAGAGATCCATGGAGGCCAGTGTGGGAATCACGCATCATCCCGCATGCTGGTCGATAAGGCCTTTCAACATGGTTTTTACTGGCCTACAACACTTCAGTATACAGTTGACCTGGTCAAGAAGTGCGAAGCGTACCAGTTCCACGCGAAACAGATTCACACATTGATGCAGTCACTATAGATGATTCCTCCCATGTAGCCATTCGCTGTGTGGCATGAACATTTTGGAACCTTTACCAAAAGCCGTCGGAGGGTATCGGTCCTTATATGTCGCCATCGACAAGTTCACGAAGTGGTCGAAAGCAACTCCAGTTGTTACAATCAACAAGCAATCTGCTATCAAGTTCTTAAAGTCCATTGTCTGCAGATTTAGAGTCCCGAACAAAGTCATCACTGACAACAGAACCCAATTCACAAGTGCAGCTTTCCAAGAGTACTGCGAAGACCTTGGCATAACAGTCAGCTACGCATCAGTAGCTCATCTGGCAAGCAATGGCCAAGCTAAGAGAGCAAACACAAATACTAAAGAAACTCAAGACGCGCACTTATGAGCGCTTGAAGAAGCATGGCACCAACTGGATAGAAGAGCTTCCGTCTGCATTGTGGCCGAGCCGGACAACACCCAGTCGGGCAACAGGAGAAACACCCTTCTTCTTGGTGTACGGAGCCGAAGCAATCCTTCCTCTGGAGATCACCATGGGTTCTCTCCGGGTCTGGACCTACGATGACGCCACGCAGGACCAACTCCGATGTGAAGACCTAGACCTCGTCGACGAGGCAAGGTGCCAAGAGCTGTTCGAAACACGCACTACCGTCAGTTGCTCCGACGCTATCACCAAAGGTATGTGCGCAACCGGCAGCTGAAAGAAGGTGATCTGGTGGTGCGGCGAATACTCACTCGCGAAGGGATGAACAAACTTTCCCCCAGCTAGGAAGGTCCCTTCCGAGTCGTCAAAGTTTCCGGTCCCGGATGCATTTGTTTGACAACAGGGGATGGGATACCACTTCCCAATCCATGGAACATTGAGCACCTTCGTAAGTTCTACACTTAGTTACACAGAGGTGAATCTACGTGCATTAATTTTGCGCATGCTCATTATTCATATCATCTTTTACCTTCTTGTCAATAGCAATGTTGTGCAATCCACTTGAAATTTAGTCCTAGAGATTCATGTGATATATAAGTTTTATTGATAATCTTCTATCGGATCTTAGTATTGCTAGATGGTCTATTCGCCTGAAAACCAAAGCCAATGACAAGTCCGGAGTGCGCTATCAACTTAGCTTGGTCCAACACCCTAAGTATGCCACTCTACCTATTCTAGTGGGTCTCAGTAAGGCGGACCCGGAAAGCATTCAGATCTAAGGAAGTTCAATTAATATACTTATGTTGTCACAGTGGATTTGTTAAGACCTAAATTTCAATAAAGGATATTAATACACAATTAAGCTATAGACAAGAGATGAATTTTACTGCTACGCAGGAAAAATGAATAATTGACGACAATCTGCACGACGATGGTGGATGTTGTCGAAGCAACAAAGCTTCAACAACCCCAGGGACCCACCGTCGATGTTTTATGCGTTGACAGTAGGCGTCGTCGAAGCAAACAAGCTCCAACAACCCCCAGTGGGACCGCCATTGACGTTTTACGCGTTGACAGTGGGCGTCATCAGAACAACTAAGCTCCGACAACTACCACGGGGCCCGCCGTTGATGTTTTAATACGTTGACAGTGGGCATCCTCGAAGCGAACAAGCTCCGACAAACCCCAGGGGGCCCGCTGTCGACGTTTCATGCGTTGACAGTGGGCGTCGTCAAAGCAAACTAAGCTCCGACAACTCTAAGGGCGCCCGTCGTCGACGTATCAAAGGGTCCTTGGAAATTTCGAAAGCAAGTCTCGAACCTCGGAGCTATCATACTGGATATGAGTTCGGAGCAATCAAGTTTTCAAGACATTGTCAAATTCCTCGTGGTAGATGTCCTCAATCAATTGAACATATCTAGGGGCCAACAAGATAAAGGCAATGGCAATGTAACATTGAAGAAAGAAATGGAATCTGAAAGGATTTCATTCATTCAAAATTGGATATTTATAAGGTGATGGTACAAAAAGAAAGGTCCTAGCCACTGGAGTTCCTCACGAAGTATGAAGCAACCTTTTGGTGTTGTGTTTAGTGGCTTGTGTGAGTTGAGCTTCGTGTGCTCCTCATTGTATTGATTTGTGGGAGCCTAAAGTTGTGAGCAACCCCATCAAACTTGGTGATTACCCATTGATATAGTGGAAATCAAGCCGGCCATCGTGGTGGCTTGGTGAGAGAAGGGTCAAGTGAGACCTGGTCCTTGTGTGGACTTCTCAATGTGGAGGTAGAATTCTTCGTGGAGCTGAACCACGGGATAAATCTCGTTTCACTTGTCTCTCGCTTTTCGTGATCACTAGTATTGCTACTAGGGTTCACTTTGGTCTTATTGCCTTACACTTTGATCATTATTATAAACTTGCAATCTAAGCGTTTAAACCTCCAAATCTGAGCTTCACAAATTTACTACATATTTCTCATACCTTTGGTGAACTTTATTTCCGCAAATAACCTGTAGAAATAAAGTTTTAGGGTTTTCACCCGGCTGAGCGGACTAGTCCGGCCCTGAGCAGACTAGTCCGACCACAGGAATTTAATCTTGTTTAATTAAGTGATTTCATGTATTATTTCCTATTCACCCCCTCTAGGCGACTTTCAATTAGTATCAGAGCATGCTTCTCCCCAAGAGTCTAACAACTCGGAGAAGTAATGGCCGGAAGGGGTGACAACGAGGTTCCGGTGGTCGTCGATGACACCAAGACGTGGAACGTCGATGTTCTTCAAGATGATCCAAGTGACGACGAAGAAGTTCGGATGCTCAGAGCACGGCTTCGTGAGAAGCTCAACGTGCTGAAGAAGGAGATCAAGCCAATTGCTTCGGTCAACATCGACAACGGGAGTAGTTCACAAGACTACTCCCGGTATCCTTACAATTATGAGCAACTTACCGCTAGCAACTATTACTTGTCTATTCTCATTGGCAAACCTCCTAAATTTGATAGAAATGATTATTCTATGTGGAAGTATAATATGAAGATGCACCTCATTTCCTTAAACCCTAGCTTGTGGCAAATTGTGATGACAGGTGTTCACCTTCCCAAGAATGAGGAAGACATCACTGGAGCAAGCCGTCCTTATACATCGCAATGCTCAAGCTGTTGGAGTGATTACCTCCTCATTGACTCGTGAAGAGTTCAACCGCATTGAAGGGTTGGAGGTTGCCAAAGAGATTTGGGATACCCTCAAGACGGCGCACGAAGGCAACTGCGTCATTAGGGAGGCCAAGATTGAGATGATCGAAGGAGAGCTTGGAAGATTCACCATCATGGAGGGTGAATCTCCTCAAGATATGTATGACTGCCTCAAGACTCTTATCAACAAGAGTCGGTCATATGGAAGCACCCGGTGGACCGAACACGAACTGGTAAAGAGGATGATTCGAGCATTCATGCCTCGAAATGTCACTCTTTGCTCACTAATTCGTGAAAGTCCGGGCTTCCACAAAATGACTCTCGAAGAAGTTCTAGGGAGAATCATCAACCATGAGATGATGGAGCCAGAAGTGATGTTCTACAATGATCTACAAAAGCTTTCCTCCTCCAAGGAAAGGGATGTTGCATTTAAAGGAACGTCCTCAAGATTACAAGAAAAGGAAGAAAGTGATGAAAAGAGTCCCGACACCGCCGAGGAAGAAGCTCTCTTTATCAACAACTTTAAGAGGAGGTTTAGAAGAAGGAGGGGGAGCTACCAAAATGAAAGACGAAGCAAAGACAAACCCAAGACAAGATCAAAAAGGGCTTGCTACAATTGTGGAGAATACGACCACTTCATTGTGGATTGTCCACATGAAGAAAACAATAAGAAGAAGGAGGGCAAGTCCAAAGAAAAAAGGTACTTCAAGAAGAAGAAGCGATCCGAAGATGCCCACCTTGGAAAGGAGTGGGATTCAAATGAGGAATCCTCCTCCGATGAAGATGAGAAGGTAGCAACTATTGCTATAAAGAAGACAACAACGGAGAAGAATCTCTTCCCCAACTTGAAGATCTCAAGGTCAACATGTCTCATGGCCAAGGAGGGAAGAAAGAAGGTTAAATCTAAATCCTCTTCTTCAATTTTCTCATGATGACTTTGATAGTAGTAGTGAAAATGAACACATGCTTAAATACATGAGCAAAAGCACCTTAAAGAGATTGAGATTGTTAACGGAAGAGATATTTGAGAAGGAAGAACTCATCAACCGTCAAGAGGACACGCTCATCCAACAAGAGGAGAGATGTCAAGAGGTTGAGGAGCTCTTGGAGCTTGAAAGGGAAAGAAGCAAGGAACTTGAGCGTGAACTCACTTTGAGAAAGGAAACTTGCTCAAACCTTGAGAACACTACAATTGTGCTCAAAGATGAACTTGTTAGTTTGACACAAGCTAACAAGATTCTTGAGACGCAAGTGAAGTCTCTCAAAGTCAATGCACGTTCTTCCTCTACAAGCTCACCTTCCACAAATGTTAAATCCAAAGCATCTCAATCTTGTAAATGCTCAAACTTAATTATAAAGCTTAAAGATGAGCTAATGTTGGCGCAAACCAATCAAGCACCCAAGGGTGGCATCTTTGACAAGGAGAAAGTGGCATATGCACGTAGTGCATATACCAACACAAGACATCCCCTTGTCAAAGATGGTCTTGGTTATTCTAGGGGATGAGACAAAACGCCAAAACTCCCAAGAATGGCAAAGACTTGATTATTTTTGTCAAAGGAGGCTCATACAACAATAAAGAAAAGAACATTGCTACTACACCTAAAATGCCTAAGAAAAAGCCTCATCCAATGTTCCATGATTTTGATGCTTCATATGTTTTATTAAGGAACAAGTTTGGAAAGGCATATGCTAGGTATGTTGGGCCACACCGCAAGAGTCCCAAACCTTGTGTGTGGGTGCCTAAGTGCCTCTTGACTAACATCTAAGGACCTAACACCGCTTGGATACCTAAAGCCAAGGCTTAACTCTTTCTTGTAGGCATACTCCTCCAGTGGAACCAAGTGAGTTCTTGATAGTGGATGCACAAATCATATGACCGGAGTGATGAAGATGTTTGTGGAGTATGAGCTAAATGAAGATCCAAGTGAAGGAATCTATTTTGGGGGACAATAGCCAAGAAAAAATCCTTAGCACCGGTAAAATTGCTATATCCCCTAATCATACTCTTTCAAATGTTTTACATGTTGATTCACTTGATTATAACCTCTTATCCATATCACAACTATGTGACAAAGATTATAATTGTTTATTCACTAATGAGGGTGTGACCGTCATAAGGAGAAGCAATGGCTCAATTACTTTTAAGGGTGTACTCAAGAGAAAGCTCTATCTTGTGGATTTCTCCGTGGGTAAAGCCCAACTTGATATATGCTTAATTGCAAAAACTAACATGGGATGGCTTTGGCATAGAGGGCTATCCCATGTTGGGATGAGAAATTTGCAAAAGCTCCTTAAGGGCGAGCACATCTGTGGTTTAAATAATGTTGTGTTTGAAAAGGATAGGCCATGTAGCGCATGCCAAGCCGGAAAGCAAGTTGGAGCACCACATACATCCAAGAACATTATGACAACATCAAGACCATTGGAGCTTCTACACATGGATCTCTTCGGTCCAATCGCCTACATTAGTATAGGTGGTAACAAATATGGTCTCGTTATTGTTGATGACTTTTCACGTGTCACTTGGGTATTCTTTTTGCATGACAAGAGTGAGACTCAAGGTGTTCTTGAGAGATACTTGAAGAGAGCTCAAAATGAGTTCTCCTTGAGTATCAAGACCATAAGGAGTGACAATGACACTGAATTCAAGAATACTCAAGTTGAAGAATTTTTGGATGAAGAAGGCATCAAGCATGAGTTCTCGGCCCCCTACTCCCCTCAACAAAATGGGGTGGCCGAGAGAAAGAATAGGACCTTAATTGAGATGTCAAGAACCATGTTTGATGAGTACAAGATGTCGGATCGGTTTTGGGCTGAAGCGGTTAACACCGCTTACCATGCCATAAACCAGTTGTACCTTCACCGCATACTTAAGAAGACGTCATATGAGATCCTGACCGGTAACAAGCCCAACATCTCTTACTTTCGTGTTTTTGGGAGTAAATGCTACATTCTTAACAAGAAGCCTAGGACTTCGAAGTTTGCTTCTAAGTCCGATGAGGGTTTCTTGCTTGGCTATGACTCAAACACTTACGACTATCGTGTCTTTAACAAATCCTCCGGAATTGTTGAAGTAGCACGTGATGTAGTATTTGATGAGACTAATGGCTCCCAAGTGGAGCAAGTTGATCGTCATGTGCTAGATAAAGAAGAAGCTCCACTAGTGGTGATATGAAGGATGCACTTGGAGACATACGACCACAAGAACAACCTCAAGATGCAAGTGACCATCCTACACATCAAGCAAACTCTTACTCAAATGATGAAGATCAAATTCCCCAAGATGCACTCCAAAAAGATGAAAATGGAGGCATCAATCAAGGGGGAGACAATGAGGATGAGGAAGATCAAGATGATGAATCAAGACTTCAAGCGCCACATCCAAGAGTTCATCAAAGCGTCCAATAGGACCATCCCGTTGATAATATACTTGAAGACATCTCCAAGGGGGTAACTACTCGATCTCGTGTTGCAAACTTTTGTGAACATTACTCTTTTATTTCTTCCTTAGAGACCCACAAGGTTGAAGAAGTACTACGAGATCCGAATTGGGTGATGACCATGCAAGAAGAGCTCAACAACTTTGAGAGAAATCAAGTATGGGAGCTTGTGAAGAGGCCTAATGCAAATGTCGTAGGCACCAAATAAGTGTTCTGCAACAAACAAGATGAACACGGGGTGGTTACAAGGAACAAGGCACAACTTGTGGCCAAAGGGTGCTCACAAGTTGAAGGTTTGGATTTCGAAGAAACCTTTGCTCCCGTAGCTAGGCTTGAATCAATTCATATATTACTTGTCTTTGCTACTCACCATGATTTTAAGCTATATCAAATGAACGTCAAGAGCGCATTCCTCAATGTCCCAATCAAGGAAGAAGTGTATGTGAAGCAACGCCCGGATTTGAAGATGAAGAATTCATAAACCATGTGTACAAATTGTGTAAGGCTCTTTATGGACTCAAACAAGCTCCTAGAGCTTGGTATAAGTGCCTTAGAGACTTTCTAACACAAAATGGTTTCAAAATTGGGAAGGCGGACTATACTCTATTCACTAAGGACTTTAATGGTGATTTGTTTGTTTGCCAAATATATGTCGATGACATTATATTTGGTTCTACTAACAAAGCTTTTTGTGATGAGTTTTCCAAGATAATAACGGAAAGATTTGAGATGTCCATGATGGGGGAGTTGAAGTTCTTTCTAGGTTTTCAAGTGAAGCAACTCAAGGAAGGCACGTTCATTAGTCAAACCAAGTACACACAAGATATACTCAAGAAGTTTGACATGGACAAGGCCAAATCCATCAAGACTCCTATGGCAACCAACGAGCATCTCAATCTTAATGAAGATGGTCCAAGTGTGGACCAAAAGGTATATCGTTCCATGATAGGCTCTTTGCTATAGTTATGTGCATCTAGGCCCGATATCATGCTTAGTGTGTGTATGTGTGCTAGATTTCAAGCCGCTTCTAAGGTGTGTCATTTGACCGCCGTTAAGAGAATTCTTAGATATTTGGTTCACACACGAAACCTAGGACTTTGGTACCCCAAGGGCTCTAAGTTTAACCTCATTGGATATTCCGACGCGGACTATGCGGGGTGCAAAGTTGATAGGAAGAGTACATCGGAAACTTGCCAATTTCTTGGTAGATCTCTAGTGTCTTGGTCCTCAAAGAAACAAAACTCCATTGCACTTTCCACAGCCGAAGCGGAGTATGTCGCCGCCGGAAGTTGTTGTGCACAACTTCTTTGAATGCGACAAACTCTTAGGGACTATGGTATAAACTTGCGCCATATCCCTCTCTTATGTGACAATGAGAGTGCCATCAAAATAGCCCACAATCCAGTTGAACACTCAAGGACCAAGCACATCGATATTCGCCACCATTTCTTGAGAGATCACTCCATCAAGACATTGCAATTTCTCATGTGAGAACCGATAAACAATTGACCGATATCTTTACCAAGCCCCTAGATGAGAAAAGATTTTGTGAACTTAGGAGTGAGCTAAATATCTTAGATTCTCGAAATGTGGCTTAAGTCTTGCACATCTGATTGTAATATTCAAAATTCACACATGCTTGCGAAAAACTCATCCTCCTCAATTTTTTCACAAATTATTTTTGAAATTATTGAATCCTTGTGAATCATGGTCATAATTTGATTGTTGATTGCTAACTGACCATATTTACAAAGATCTTTTGTGAAATATAGTCCAAAAGGATCAAATCTCCACTAAAAACTCAATATATAGGAGTTTTAGGTCTTAGGATTTGACTAGTCTGCTCCATTGAACCGGACTAGTCCGGTAGCTTAGGTTGTCCGAACCCAATCCGGAGGCCGGACAAGTTCGAGTCTCTGACCGAACTAGTCTGGCCCTTGGGGACTTAACCTCCCCAGGGTGCCCTCGACCTCTGCACTTCCATTCAAACACTCTCTCTCCAAAAACGCTCGAAAACCGTCTCCCAAACGGCGATTTTCGACTCCCTCCACAAAATCTTGATTCCAATCGGTGGATTGAAGCCCTAAGGTGCTTAGGAACCTTTCCCCAAGCATCGAAGGCCGATTTCTCCTCTACATTTCATCAAATCGAAGAGTTGAAGAGGTATTCTTGACCTAACTCCAAAATTCTTGAAATTCAATTCTTTTGGGTCCATTGATCAAAACTTCTTCACAAATGTTGTTGTACACATCAATGTGATCATGTAGCTCCATTTTTGTGGTAGGATCCGTAGTTTTTGCAAAATTTCCCTAGATTAGGGTTCTTACCGTGTGAACCGGATTAGTCCACACACAAGGCGGACAAGTCCGATCTAGTGCAGACTACTGCGGCCCTTGGGCGGACAAATCCGAGTTACACAATGAAAACCCTAACCTAGGTTGATCTTGTGAATTCTACCATTTTACCTTAACTTCCTTGACTCATACACATTCCTTTGCTTCTCTTGTCAGCAACCATGTCGGACAATGAGTATGTTCCACCTTCCGACTCCAAGACCGAAGCGGAGAAGCAAGCTCTCGTTCGCCGGAAGCAAAGAGATGATCAAGAGATGGCGGCTGCGTACTTTGCCTCTTAGAGGGCAAAGAAGACGCAGCGTGAGGAGCATAACTCTGCTGCTGCCGAAGCTGCCCCGAAAAGAAAGAGGCTTGTGACCTTGGGTGAGCGAGCCAAGTGTCAAGGGGCAAGGACCTCCAAAGATAAGGGCAAGGACCCTGTTGATGCTGCACCCAAGAAGAGGGTGATTGTCGCCAAGAAGGCTGCACGCAAAGTAAAGAAGGGTGCCCCACAATCCATTGGCCCCTTAAGAATGTCCTCTCCTGCACAGAACGCAAATCGTGCAGCTGCCTTCGACGCCAACATCTTCAAGGGCAAGGGGGCTGAGAAGGCATGCAAGCTGAGGAAGATCAATGTTTATCAGTGTGACAGGAGCACAGTGGATCCCCGGTTCTAGTGTGACTTCCACTGTGACTACTACAGGACGGTCTATATGACCAAGCAGACTCCTGTCATAGATGCTCAGTGGATCGACTGGGACTACATGGCCCAGAAAGATCATCAAGCCTTCAATGATGTAATTGAGGCTACCGAGAGGCATGGCCTGAAGAAGTTCATGGCCTTCCAGTACGACTGGAATGTGTAGGTCATCACTCAATTCTACTCCACCTTGTACTTCCACACCGACGGGGATAGGAAGATTACCTGGATGACCCATGGAGAGCAGTACTCTACCACTTATTGGGAGTTTGCTCAGTTGCTTGACTTAGAGGATCAACTGGATAATGAGATCATCATTTCAAATCTGAAGCCAGTTGATCGGGACACCTTAAAGTATATGTATCCAAGTCATGCACAGTATGAGGCCGGACACATCAGAAACATCAAGCCATTCTATAGTGCGCTCAACCGGGTCCTCAGAAAGACCATTGCCCCCAAGGATGGGGATGCGGGTGAAAGCATCTAGGCCCCCATGAGGTACGGTTTCGGTGATTAATGACAACCATTGGATTTTACTAATGAATTTGTAAATGCAAGGTCCCCACAATCACTCAATCAAATGAAATCTATATGTCATTGGAGACCCATATACAATCACTTTATGAGATCAAATCAATGATATGAAGACAAGAAGTGAAAGCTCTTATATCAAAGTCATTCAATCACAATTGATGACACTTAATGCTTGACAACCATCAGAAGTACATTTCCAACAAGAGTCTAAGAGGTCAATCGAGAAAGACACAAGAGAATCACTTAGAAACAACTCGAAGCAAACAAAATCAACTCACCAGATCAACCGATGATTTTTGAGAACAACACATCGATCGAGTTGGTTCAGCAGAAGAAGAAGACCTCAGAACAAAGCACTCACCGGATCATCCGATGTTAAGGGCTTAGCTACATCGGTCCATCAGTACAGTTTGCAATATCCTTGGACCAAGTGTAGCACCGTATCATCCGATGTATAGAAGTACACACATCGGTCAATCACTCCAGTAAGCATCAAGTTTGAGTCAAGTCTGGAGGAAGAGCCACAGGATCATCTGATGAGAAGACAAGTGCAACATCGGTCTAACAACGGTCATATCTGACACAATGACGTCAGCTAAAGCAAACTTGACCGATGATAACTAAAGGGGAGACATCGGATCATCCGATGTTCGCAGAAAAGTTCTGTCAGCCTACTTTTCCAATGGCTATTTCGTGGAGGCTGGCTATAAATACCCCCTAAACTAGTCATTTCGATAAGTCTTGATCAGAAAACATTCTCAACACATCCATAAGCATTCAAGACCAAGAGCAATCACTTCTACATCATTTCGACCACCTACACACCAAGAGATAGGCTAGAACTAGCTAGAGAGGGAGCTTGTGTGCCTCCATTCTGGGTGAGTGGAATCTCTAGGTTATTGAGAGCCTCAAGGGAGTGCCCTTGGTGTTTATAACTGTGAGAAGACTTTCGGAGCTTGACAAGGCGTTTGTGAAAGCCCGGAGGGTCAAAGTTGTACAAGGCTTGAGCTCCACCTTGCCAAGGTTGGCAAACGGAAAAGAATAGTGGAGATCCCTCGTCTCGGTGACTTGGGTGTGGCTAAACCCTTTGGTGGGTGCCACAACGTGGATGTAGGAAGATCTTGACGATCTTGCCGAACCACGGGATAAATCCTCGCGTCTCCTCGAGAGTTTGCATCCTCTTCCTCTTTCTTACGTTTATGCATTTTATATTCCGCGAAGTTGCTATTTACCTCAATGCATAGATAGTTTGCGTAGGGAATTGGGCTCTTGGGAATTAAGTTTTATTGTTTAGATTTTTGAAAAGAAGCCCAATTCACCCCCCCTCTTGGGTATTCGATCCTTACAATTGGTATCAGAGCAAGGTTGCTCATAGGATCATTCTAGCTTCACCGCTAGAGAGCTAAAATGGCCAAGGTTGGGGGTTCAGTTCCTATCTTCGAGGGCAAGAACTAGGCTATTGCTCCTGGAGTATGGGAAGCGACCCACGCGGGGTTTGGAGAACACAACTATGTTGGTGATCAAATTAAATGGGATGCTAAAGCTAGGAATGCAATCTATGAGTGCATTAGTCAAGATGTTTTTTCTAGGATTGCTAGCAAAGAAAAGGCATGTGAAATTTGGGCTTGCTTGATAGAAATTCATGAGGGTTCTTCTCGTGTGAAAGAACTAAAATATCACATGCTAAAAGCAAAATATGATGAATTTAAGATGCTACCTCATGAAAATGTCAATGAGATGTTCTCTCGCTTGAATGTACTTATTGAAGAAATTAATGTTCTTGACATTGCTTCTCTTGGCAAGAGACTTATCAACTGCAAGATCCTCATGCTCCTTCCCAAGACAAAGTACAACATCATTAACTCCATGCTCCAAAAAGAGTCTCTTGACCACATTGAAGTTTCAGAGCTCATTGGAGAAATTCACGCTCATGAGATGAGTGTGCTTGGGATGATGGAGCAATCATCTTCAAAAACAATTGCTCTAAAGGTCTCCACCAAGAAAACAAGCCTCAAGAAGAAGAAGGTGGTTGAGCCTAGCTCAAGTGAAGAAGAGCAAGTATCAAGTGAAGATGATGATGATGAGCTTGCATTGATGATGAGAAAGTTCTCACGCTTGAACTCCAAGATTACCAAGAAGAGATACACATTTGATCCCAAGAAGAAAGCGTTTGTACCAAGGAGAGATGATCACAAGACTTGCTCCAATTGTGGTGATCAAGGCCACATCTCCTATGATTGTCCAAAACCGGACAAAAGAAGAGAGAACTACAAGATCAAGCATCGCAAGCTTGAAGAGAGTGATGATGATGAAGAAGAGGCCAAACCCAAACCAAGAGCCTTTGGGAAGAAGAAACATGACAAGGGCAAGAAGGCAAGACTCTTCCCAAAGAAGAGAAATGGCCCACAAAAGGTGTTCATGTGTGAGACAAATGAATGGGTCACCGACGAAGAAACAAGTGATAAAGAGAGTGAAACGGAAGAAGAAAGCTTGGCCGGCCTCGCCATTGCCAACAATGATGACTCACCTCTTCATCCACCGCCCATGTGCCTCATGGCAAAAGGTAACACCAAGGTATGTGACGACTCTAGTGATGATGAGCTTTCCCCCGATGATTTAACTTCCTTGATAAATGAATATCATGCTATCATTAAGATGAAAAAGAGTAAGGTTAAAACTCTTGAAGAAACTTGTGCTAGACTTAAGAGTGCTAACCTTGATTTGCTTGACAAGTATGAAAGCATACTCAAAGAGCATGACACGCTCAAATCTCATGTCAAGAAAATTGAGGAAGAAAAGGCTAAATTCAAGTTAGATAATCATGAGCTTAACTTAGCACACCAAACACTCTTGGAAGAGCACAACAAGTTAGTACAAGAACATCAAACACTTAACCTTGCTCATGACGTGCTTGATCAAGAGTTGAAAAATATAAAGAAGCAAACTCTTAATGATAGGATATCCATTACTTCTCATGTCACCAATGCCTTGAACAAGTCTTTGCCTTTGAAAGCAAATGCTAGGGAGAAGGACTTGTTGGAAGAAATTGAGAGTCTTCGTACTAGTGTGGCTAGACTTTCAAAAGTGGAAGTCAAACACAAGGAAATCCTCTTCCAACAAGCAAAAGCTTTCAACAAGAGAGGACTTGGATCCTTCCCGGTGCCTAACAAAGGAAAGGTGCCCTCACCGGAGCTTAGAACAAGCTTCATCAAGGAAGTTGGTTCCTATTGCCAACATTGTGAGGTCACCGGTCACCACACAAGGGAGTGTCCTCTTCCTAACCGACCCTCTCCCAAGTTGCCCATTAATTACAAATCTACTTTCAATGATCGTTATTATCTCTTGAGTAAAGTAGATGGCAAGGTGAAGGCTAGATTCATTGGCAATGACATGAAGGGCATGAAGGGGAAGCTCCCCAAGCAACTTTGGGTCCCAAAGACACTTGTATCACACATACAAGGACCTAAGTTGGCTTGGGTGCCTAAAGTAAAAAATTTAATCCATGTGTGTAGGTGAACTACAAAGCCGAAGGAAAGCATTGGGTACTCGATAGCGGGTGCACCCAACATATGACCGGCAATGATGGTATGTTCACCACCATAGAAAACCCCAACAATCATGAACAAGTCACCTTTGGTGATAACTCTAAGGGAAAGGTAATTGGGTTAGGTAAAATTACTATTTCAAATGATTTATCCATTTCCAATATTTTGTATGTCAAGTCACTTAGTTTTAATTTACTTTCCATTGCACAACTATGTGATCTTGGACTAACATGCACATTTAGCAAAAATGATGTTGTTGTGAGTAGTGAAACAAGCCAAGACATAGTCTTCAAGGGATTTCGGCATGGACATCTCTACCTAGTAGATTTCTCCAACAAGAATGCTAGCTTGACCACTTGTCTTTTCACTAAGGCAAGCTTGGGTTGGCTATGGCACCGACGCATAGCGCATATAGGGATGAGCAAACTCAAAAAGTCATTCAAGTTTGGGATGGTGACCGGCGTGAAGGATGTTACATTTGAGAAGAACAAGCTTTGTAGCGCTTGTCAAGCCGGGAAGCAAGTTGCTTCACACCACCCAATGAAGACAATGGTGTCAACCTCCAAGCCACTTGAACTACTCCACATGGACCTCTTTGGACCGTCCACATATCAAAGCCTTGGCGGTAACCTCTATTGTCTTGTTATTGTTGATGACTACTCTCGCTATGCTTGGACTCTATTTCTAGGTGACAAGAGTGAAACTCCGGAAGTGTTCAAGACCTTCGCCAACCACGCCCAAAGGGAATTTCAACTTCCCATCATCAAGGTTCGGAGTGACAACGGCACCGAATTCAAGGACTACAACATTGGAGAGTGGTGTGACCGTGAAGGCGTGAAGCATGAGTTTTCGGCCACATACACCCCTCAACAAAACGGTGTCGTCTAAAGGAAGAACAAGACACTCATCACTCTTGCAAGAGCAATGCTTGATGACTACGGCACGTCGGATAAGTTTTAGGCCGAAGCAATTAATACGGCATGCCATGCCGCGAATAGGGTCTATCTCCATCGACTACTTCAAAAGACCTCATAGGAGCTTCTCATTGGGAGAAAGCCCAACATCTCCTACTTTTGAGTCTTTAGATGCAAGTGCTACATCTACCGCAAGAAGAGGCTCGATAAGTTTGAAAGAAGATGTGATGTTGGTATATTCCTTAGTTATGCATCAAACTCAAAAGCATATCGAGTATTCAACCAAACCTCCGGTTTAGTTGAGGAAAGTTGTGATGTTGAGTTTGATGAGACTAATGGCTCCCAAGAGGAGAGTTTTGGTCATGATGAAATGATGAGCCTCTACGAGAAGCCATGAAGAACATGACCATTGGAGACATCAAGCCTGAAGTTGAGGAGAGCCATGATCAAGGGGGAGCTTCAAGTTCCAACAACAACACCTCCATGGCGCCTCAAGTTGACGAAGAAGAGAAGAATGATCCATTGCCGACTCAAGACTCACAAGCACAACAACATCAAGAGGAAGAAGAAGTCAATGATCAAGTCCAACCACAAGAGGAGCAACATGCATCACCTTCGCCAAGTGCTTCACAACCACTTATGAGGCATGGACGCATCTCCAAGGCGCATCCTATGGACCAAATCATTGGAAGTCCGTCAAGGGGTGTAAGTACACGTTCTCGCTACTTCGCTTCATTTTGTGAGCACTACTCATTTGTTTCATGTGTAGAACCCTCTCATATTGAGGAATCACTCCAAGACCCAAATTTGGTGATGGCCATGCAAGAAGAACTCAACAACTTCATCCGCAATGAAGTTTGGGTGTTGGAGGAGCGACCCAAGGACAAGAACGTCATCGAAACAAAGTGGGTGTACCACAACAAACAAGACGAGAATGGCGTTGCGGTCCGCAACAAAGCAAGACTTGTGGCCAAAGGGTTCTCGCAAGTTGAAGGACTAGATTTTGGGGAGACATTTGCCCCGTCGCCCAGCTAGAAGCCATCCGTATACTCCTTGCTTTTGCTTCACATCACAATATTAGACTTTATAAAATGGATGTGAAAAGTGCCTTTCTTAATGGTTACATTAACGAGCTTGTTTATATTGAACAACCTCCCGGGTTTGAAGATTCGAGGAATCCTAATCATGTGTATAGGTTGCACAAGGCGCTCTACAGGCTCAAGCAAGCACCTAGGGCGTGGTATGAACGACTACGGGATTTCCTTATCATGCAAGGATTCAAGATCGGGAGGGTGGACACTACACTCTTCACCAAGAACATCAACGGAGATTTGTTCATTTGTCAAATTTATGTGATGATATTATTTTTGGTTCAACTAACGAAGCTCTTAGCCATGAGTTTGGCAAAATGATGTCTAGGGAATTCGAGATGTCAATGATTGGAGAGCTCAACTTCTTCCTTGGACTTCAAATCAAGCAACTTCAAGAGGGGACCTTCGTCTATCAAGAGAAGTATACCAAGGACCTCTTAAAGAAATTTGAGGTGGGAGATTGTAGCTCAAGAAGCACTCCAATGGCAACTAATTGCCATCCCGACGTGGATAAGGACGGTAAACCTATTGATCAATCTAACTATCGTTCTATGATTGGCTCATTGCTTTATCTTACCGCATCTAGGCCCGATATCATGTTTAGTGTATGCTTGTGTGCTCGCTTTCAAGCGGCACCTAAAGAATCGCATAGGAAGGCGGTCTTTAGGATACTTAGGTATCTTAAGAATACCCCTAGTATGGGCTTGTGGTACCCTAAAGGTGCAAAATTCCACCTCTTGGGATACTCGGATTCGGACTTTGCCGGATGCCGCGTGGATCACAAGAGTACCTCCGGTGGGTGCCACTTGCTTGGGCATTTCCTAGTATCTTGATCTAGCAAGAAGCAAAATTCCGTCGCCTTGTCCACGGCAGAAGCGGAATATATAGCGGCCGGTGCATGTTGTGCCCAAATTCTTTATATGAAGCAAACCCTTTTGGACTTTGGTATTTAACTTGGTTGTGTGCCTCTCTCCTTTGTGACAATGAAAGTGCAGTTAAGATAGCTAAAAACCTCGTTCAACACTCCCGCACTAAGCACACTGATATTCGCCATCATTTCTTGAGGGACCATGAAGCTAAGGGAGACATCTCATTGCGAGGTGTTAGGTCCGAAGAACAATTGGCGGATATCTTCACTAAACCACTAGATGAGAAAACTTTTTCTAGGCTAAGAAGTGAGTTAAATGTGCTAGATGCAACAAACATCATGTAAGAATGCACTTCAAATATGTCTTGCCTAACTCTCAAAGGATAGGGGTGAGCAAGGGTTAGCTTGGGATGGAGGTTCTTTTGGGTTTTCCCAAGGCTTGGAGAGTGGCTCTCCCTGAAGAAGCCTTTGAAAGGTTCAAATTTGGCAAGATAGATTTATTTTATGCCTTGCATGATGCCTGCCATATAGACTTGTAATTTCTTGCACTATAAAATTGCTTAGCATTGCATACGGTAGATTATCACAAAGGGGAACCCACCTCATGAGAAAGAGACTTGTTTTAAATGCAATATCTCAACTCATATGTGGTGGAAAGAACAAAATGTTAGGTGCGTTAATGCCTAGAGGAACATGCTCTAAAGAGATAGAAGTCTTCATACTCTACCTCACAAAGCATGGGCCTTACATATTTGGATAATTTCCTCCTATTTTTCTCGATATTCCATTTGCTTTAAGACCTAGCCAAGTTATTGGCATATTAGTATTTTTGAGGGGTAAGGGGTTGCCCAAAAAGTCCTAAGACATGTGTTTCTCATTGATTGTTTGTTTGGTCAAAGGACATATATGGGATGTTGCTATTTAATAGTCATCGGATTATCCGACGCTTAGGCCATACCATCATCGGATTAGTTGGTGTTCAAAAGCCAAGGGCCAGTTCAGTCAGTATCCAAAATGATCCGACGAGTTCATTCTGAAAAACATCGATCCATCCGATGTGTACAATACTGGAACTTTGATGAATTTCACCGATGATATTCCCTTCCACGTCGGTTCATCCGGTGTCAACGACACCTTTTTGAATACCCTTACTGTGATATTCGACTGATGCTATTTCTTTACACGTCGGTCCATCCGATGTCAATGGTACCTTTTTGGATACCCTTACCGTGCCATTCGACCGATGCTTCTATCGTTTCTACATCGATCCATCCGGTGTTAAATTTACAGCTAGGGTTTGGGACCCACTATTTAAACGACCCTTCGTCTCCACCGTTTCTCTCTCCCCGACCCTGACTCACCTGCGCTCACCTCCGCCGCCGATCTCCCTCGCCTTGCGCCACCGTCGACTGCCGCTGCCGTCGCTGCCCTCCGGCCGCCGCCGCCCTCCGGCCGCCGCTGCACCACACCGCCACCGTCCAGAGCAGCCGTCGCTGCCACCTGCTCCCATCAGCCGTGCCGCCGCTGCCATCCGCAGAACCACCGCCACCCAAGCACCGCCGCCGCCTCTCTCCACCACCACAGCCGCCCCACGCACACACCGCCCTCTCCACCATCAACGTGTGCCACCCTTTACGGTCGCCGTCCCCTCGTCGCCGTTAGGGTTTCCCGGCCGCGTCAACCTTCGTGTCGCCGTTCCGTCCATTCGACGTCGTCGACTTCGTTCACGCGCCCGATCGCAATGGCTCGTGACAAGAAGAACAAGGGCAAGGCCATTGCAGAGCCGGCCGCAAAGAAGAAGAAGCTATCCAAGAAGGAGAAAACGGCGTTGATGGTCGCTCGCGCCGCCGAGGAGCGAGAGCGAGGCCGAGAAGGATCTTTAAGGATCTGCGAGGCTCGTCCGAGGCAGCCTCCCGTGATCGATGAGTCCGAGGCCGAAGAAGAGCCGGAAGAGCCACTCGTCCCCCGGCGCTCAGCCTGGACCCGTGGGAGGCATCCCCCGGCAGCACCACGTCTGAGACCGACGGCTGCCGATCGTCGTGAGGACAGGGAGGCCCAGAGAGCCATCTACGAGATGGACACCACCGTCCGTGTCGGTGAAGGTGTCCGTTTGGCTGATTACCGGAAGATGAAGGCCAAGCAGCTCCGAAGACTCAGATGGAGTATCTTGCTTGAGGAGTGGTACCCGCAGCCCAGAGAGGCCCTGGTGGATAATCATTTCTGGACCGTGACACAGGTGTCACTCTATGAGACCTACAGACGCCGCGGCCACAAGCTATACCAGCATAACTTTCTGGATTGGGATCAGCTCGCCCTGGCTGCAGAGACGGAGATACGGCCCTACTTTGAGAGGTACAGAGGGCTGGTGCACCTGATGTCCTATGAGAGGAGTGCTTATGTGGAGGATTGGGTACGCGTGTTCTACGCTACTCTCTACGTCTTTGAGGGCCGCAGATCGACTGACTTCATGTTCATGGGCCAGCACTATCACTTGACGAGGCAGACACTGGCACAGCTGCTAGGCGTGGACCTGCACGACACATGCGTGCATGAGAGAGTATATGGTCAGGCCGACTCGTCGAGGAGGCCGCTCATTGGAGGAGTGGCACCAGCACTGGAGGAGATTCGCTCTTTGTTTGGCCCGACCTTCTCTCCAGATCAGCCGAGGATACCGGCTCTGTTGACTCCAGCTGCGCGCACAGTGCACCTCGCCTTGCGCCGCACGCTCTTGCCCAGGTCAGGATATCTAGAGGGGTTCACCAGCCTGCAGCAGACCCTCCTGTTCTACATCATGAACGGGATGGAGTTTGATATAGTGGACGTCCTCATATGCGAGATGGAGGATGTGATCACTGACGGAGTGGGCATGATGAGGCAGCTCGTGTATGGACACAGGATCAGCTACCTGCTCTCCATGATGGTCCCTGAGGAGTCCGTCGTGCATGACCGTCTCACTGACGAGAGTGTCACACGATTCGGTCACTACCATGCCCCAGCTCCTGGAGACCGCCGCCTTGGCCGTCCAGTCGAGCGTCAGGTCAGGGCTTGGCTATCTGAGGAGGACTGGTCAGATTTGGAAAAGGAGGATGAGAGGCTGGCTGAGGCAGAGGCACAGAGTGAGGACCTGCAGCACATATGGTCCGAGAGCGACACAGATGACAGTGTCGAGGAGTACTTCCCACCTCATCCCTCACCCAGGCAGCACGACGCGTAGGCTGGAGGCTCTACAGTGCCACCCCCTTCCCCACCTCCCGTCTCAGAGGCACAGGTTTCTCAGCCGTTCGAGCTCACATCCCTCCTACAGCAGATGGTTGAGCAGCAGCGCTTGGACCGGCTTGCAGCTGAGCAGGCCCGAGCGGAGCAGGCCACACGACTCCTGGAGCTCCAGCAGCAGCAGTAAGAGATGCAGCGTCAGATCGCCCGTGAGAGGCGAGAGGACACTGACCGGCTGACTAGGCTCATAGACCAGATGCACCAGCGCTCCCTCGACCAGCAGCAGCAGACGCAGCAGGCGATGATGGGCATCCTGGGGTTGATCACCAACCTCTACACCCAGACCGGGATTGCCCTCCCGTCGCAGCTGCCAGGAGTTGCTCCACCGCCACCTGTCCTCGCTCCAGCTGCCGCTCTGGTGTCAACTACACCGATTCCTTTGATCAGCATGTCTCCACTGCTGGCTTCGGGCGCGCCGATTCACTCTCCGATGCCGGCCACGACACTGTTCCAGCAGACGCCGGCATCCGTCGTCAGTGCCCCTGTTCCAGCAGCTCCTACCCAGCAGGCACCTCCTACGGCTCCTACGGCTCCGACAACCCCTTCCACTACTCCAAGCAGCAGCTCCGACGATAGCGACGGTGACTAGTTCGTAATCGCGCCTAGTACTCAGGGTCCTTAGGCACTCGGATCCCTTTTTGGTGTCTTGATGCCAAAGGGGGAGAAGAGTTAGAGGAGTCAGGGGAGGATAGCTTAGTCTCAGGGGGAGTGTCCTAGCTTAGTCTCAGGGGGAGTGTCCTAGCCTTAGGGGGAGTTTATTGAGTACTTTTGCCATCTTTGTAATTCGATATTATCATCTTTTGTAATTCGATACTTTTGCTACTCATTTGGTGTTTATTTGAGTACTCTTAAGTTGTTTGCCTATCTTATGATCACTTATTCACTTAAGTTATTCTTTGATTGAGCTTTCAAATTTTAAGTGTAATAACCTTGTATTCATTGCATATCCTCTTAAGCTTCGTACTATCGAATTCATTACTATTATACTTTAATTGTTGTGTTGTCATCAATCACCAAAAAGGGGGAGATTGAAAGCATCTAGGCCCCCATGAGGTACGGTTTCGGTGATTAATGACAACCATTGGATTTTACTAATGAATTTGTGAATGCAAGGTCCCCATAATCACTCAATCAAATGAAATCTATATGTCATTGGAGACCCATATACAATCACTTTATGAGATCAAATCAATGATATGAAGACAAGAAGTGAAAGCTCTTATGTCAAAGTCATTTAACCACAATTGATGACACTTAATGCTTGACAACCATCAGAAGTACATTTCCAACAAGAGTCTAAGAGGTCAATCGAGAAAGACACAAAAGAATCACTTAGAAACAACTCGAAGCAAAAAAAAATCAACTCACCGGATCAACCGATGATTTCTGAGAACAAAACATCGGTCGAGTTGGTTCAGCAGAAGAAGAAGACCTCAGAACAAAGCACTCACCGGATCATCCGATGTTAAGGGCTCAGCTACATCGGTCCATCAGTACAGTTTGTAATATCCTTGGACCAAGTGTAGCACCGGATCATCCGATGTACAGAAGTACACACATCGGTCAATCACTCCAGTAAGCATCAAGTTTGAGTCAAGTCTGGAGGAAGAGCCACCGGATCATCCGATGAGAAGACAAGTGCAACATCGGTCTAACAACGGTCATATCTGACACAATGACGTCATCTAAAGCAAACTTGACCGATGATAACTAAAGGGGAGACATCGGATCATCCGATGTTCGCAGAAAAGTTCTATCAGCCTACTTTTCCAACGGCTATTTCGTGGAGGCTGGCTATAAATGCCCCCTAAACCGGTCATTTCGATAAGTCTTGATCATAAAACATTCTCAACACATCCATAAGCATTCAAGACCAAGAGCCATCACTTCTACATCATTTCGACCACCTACACACCAAGAGATAGGCTAGAACTAGCTAGAGAGAGAGCTTGTGTGCCTCCATTCTGGGTGAGTGGAATCTCTAGGTTAGTGAGAGCCTCAAGGGAGTGCCCTTGGTGTTTGTAACTGTGAGAAGACTTCCGGAGCTTGCCAAGGCGTTTGTGGAAGCCTAGAGGGTCGAAGTTGTACAAGGCTTGAGCTTCACCTTGCCAAGGTTGGCAAACGGAGAAGAATAGTGGAGATCCCTCGTCTCGGTGACTTGGGTGTGGCTAAACCCTTTGGTGGGTGCCACAACGTGGATGTAGGAAGATCTTGACGATCTTGCCGAACCATGGGATAAATCCTCGTGTCTCCTCAGGAGTTTGCATCCTCTTCCTCTCCCTTACGTTTATGCATTTTATATTTCGCAAAGTTGCTATTTACCTCAATGCATAGATAGTTTGCGTAGGGAATTGGGCTCTTAGGAATTAAGTTTTATTGTTTAGATTTTTGAAAAGAAGCCCAATTCATCCCCCCCTCTTGAGCATTCGATCCTTACAGCGGGGATAATCCAAGGCAATTTGAGGCACTTAATGGTCCTCATTGATGGAGATGTCTGCTTAAATGTGGTGGACTAAATCTTTGATGACATCTTCAACATCTCTCACACCCCCAACAGATATGCTCCATACATTATGTACATGATCGAGAATATCTCCGGGCTCACATTCAAGAAAGATATCATTCACCGGAGGCTTCGACCACAACTTCCACCTCTTGAACCGGTTGCTCCTAGGAGGAAGAATGCGGATCCTCCCGTGTAGGATCAAAGAGCACGTGAAAGGCTACCAGAGGGGGGGTGAATGGTAGATTTAAAAATCTTACGCAGCGGAAACAATAAAACCCTAATCCCTTCGGTAGAAAAACGATATGTTAAAGAAATCGTGTATGAGACTAATCTAAACGTGTTTCACCGTGACAAAAGTGATAGTTATCAGAGAGAATCAAGTCACGAAGACAACACAAAAAGAATTACTCAGATCCGTCGAGAAAAACTCAAGTTATGATCGAAAGATCAGACTATGGTCAATCTGACCTACCCGAGAAAAACAGTTTCTGTAATGCTGCAAAGAAACTCGTGTAGCTCAGAAACTACAAATCCAATGACCGTGAAATTTTGACAGATGATAGAAAATCAAGTTGTGAAGACAATCCAAAAAGAATCACGTCAATTGGATCAGAAAAACTTGAGTTATGATAAAAACACCGACGAAAGGTAGTGCTGTCCAGAAACTCGACGAGTAAAACTTATCTGGAACAAGTCGGACGAACAAGGCACAAAAGTTCCCTCAAACTACGAATTTGATTCAATAGAACACAAGAGGAACAGCCCAAAGTCGTCTACCTCGAGCTTTGGCCTTCCCTTGCTTATATAACCAGCCCTTAGGCCATCCCAATACAACTAGGACTCTAATCCTAATCCGATCACAATCGGAACTTACCATAACTGCTCAAGATTCTTCTATACGCAGATAGAAGCAATCTTAAGACTTCCAAACACCTTAGGAACGTATCCCACATTCCTAAACAACTCAATTTCGTGACTCACACGAAATCCTAACATAACCAACTCGATACTTCCCATACCGAGCCATAACCGACTCTGCCGCAGCCAAAGTCTTCAACCGATACGATCCGATCCTTCCGATCAGATCTTCCTTCCATAATCCGTCTCTAGAAGCATATTGTCACGTCATACACCGCATGCATACGTGCGAACACCTTCCTTCGACCTTCATATGCACTGTCCTTGATTCAATCATCCTGCGCGACCTCCTGACCCGCTCAACCACAGTTCCTCCCGAACTTGGTTGTTGGAACCTCATCTCCTCCTGAGACTAGTCCAATGGATCCCGTCACCAGCCATGACTTGAACTCAAGCAACACCTGCACATGAACAAACAAACAATCCATACGAGCCCAAGTCCTCGACTTGACTCACGTTAGTTCCAAACACAACACCTTACGTGAGAACCTCACATAAGCATGTTGCAAAACTACATTAGAAACGATATCAACCGTATCATCCAAAACGCACCAAAAACTTAGCAAATGTAAACTAAGCAATCTTTCCAATCAAGTAAAGCAAGTACGAGACATTGTAAATGCAAAGCAGAAGCACTGCGGTCAAGTTCCGGACCTTGCCAGAGCAACCCGGAGCTTGAGCCGGAGCTAACAAGAGCTAGTAGAACCTAGCACCGGAGCTTACCAAAACTAGTACAAAGAAGCACCTGCCGGAGCTTACCAAAACTAGTAGATCCTGGATCCGGAGCTTATCAAAACTAGTAGATCCTGGATCCGGAGCTTATCAAAACTAGTAGATCCTAGATCCGGAGCTTATCAAAACTAGTCGGAACTAGTCAACCCAAAACCCAGAGCTAGACAAAGTACGTCGGAGCTTAGCAAAAGCATTCCGGAGCTATCAAATATATGCCGGAGCTAACAAAGACACACCGGAGCTAAAGATAAAGCTTACCGGAGCTAACCAAAGCTGGTCGGACCTTACCAAGAAGTCGGACCTAACATCAAACGTAACCGGAGCTACCCAAAGCAAGCCGGACCTATCGTCGGACCTTGCTGTAGCTCGGAGCTAGAGTCGGACCTTGATAAAAAGGTGTTTTGGTGATATTAAAAACTTTTATCATCAAAGCCAAGTGTATTCACTACAAGCCAATGTATTCAGCACACATAGGTCTTACAATCTCCCCCTTGATGAATGCATTGGCAACACCATTTAAAATCCGAACATTTGCTTATTCACATAAAAGTTTTGAAAACAATTTCTCCCCTTTTGTAAAACAAACGTAAATGAAAATCTCTCCCCCTTTTGAAAATGAAAATGTCTCCCCCTTTATTATCTCTCCTTTTTTTTTTAATGTGTGATTAATCTCTCCCCCTTTGACAATGTATTCAGCAAGGTAAAAGAGAAATTTTAATTGTTATGAGATATAAACAAATTATCTCTCCTTTTTTTTTAGTTGTTATGAGCATATTATAACATATACATATAAACAAAGCTCACCCAAGTCATACTATCAAGTAACTTACACTATCACATCAATGAAATACATAAGGTAGTGTAAGCCATGCTAGAGAGCATGTGTGATTTTCAATTTTAGCAGGTCATGATCTCACAAACTTAATTATTTCAAAACCTGAAAGCATGACACTAGTTGCTGCATTTTATTATTTTCAAAGCATAAATCTAGATCATATGATATCTGCAAGAGATTATATGCGCATCTGCCTTATTCTAACCAACCAAGCCAAACCTATGTCATTTGACAATCAGAAGCTTAAGGACATGGTTTTAGTCATACACAACTTCTTCCGAGTTCATATCTAAGTGCAATGACAAGCCATCTCAAAAGAAGAAGTGCGATGCATGCATATTCTCTTGATCTTTTCTTAATTCATATTAGTTCATAAAAAACTCAACATGTGAGTTGATTACTTGATTAATTCTTTATGATTAAAAGCATTTGTGAACATGTAACAAGTTCAAAACAGCAAGAAAGTTCGACCACGACCAGATTTAGTGTAAGTAATTATTCCAATTACTAGACATGGCAAAAACTACAAAATGTATAACACGAGTAATGTAGTAAGAACTTTCAGCATGTAAAAGGAATCACAAAGTCATATATGTATGAAATAATATGCTCATATTATTTTAATTTCAGATTCACACATAGACTTCCTAAGTTTCAAAAACTTCCCCTCAATTTAAGCCATGAGGATGCATAACCCCTATTTCACTACGAATGTAACAAAAACGAGTGAAATCCAAAGGTTTTGTAAAAATGTCAGCCAATTGTTGTTTGGTATCTACATGGTGAAGCACAATGTTTCCTTTTTCAACATTATCATGGTGAAAGTGATACCTAATGTCAATATGCTTAGTTCTAGAATGTTGCACGGGGTTTTTAGCAATGCAAATAGCACTAGTGTTATCACAGAACAGTGGAACACTATCTAGATCAACCCCATAGTCCTTAAGTGTTTGAACAATCCAAAGAATTTGTGAACAAGCACTAGCAGCAGCTACATACTCAGATTCGGCTGTGGATTGTGCAACTGAACTTTGTTTTATAGAGGACCAAGCAACAAGAGAATTACCAAGAAAATGACAAGCACCGGAAGTACTTTTCCTATCAATCCTACAACCCCAAAATCAGCATCCGAAAAAGCTTTCAAAGAAACGATTGAGAAAGAAGGAAGAAAAATGCCAAATTCTTGAGTTCCATGTAAGTACCTGAGAATCCTTTTGACGGCTTGACGATGTGAAACACGTGGGGAAGCTTGAAACAGTGCACAAAGACATACGCTGAATTGTATGTCCGGTCTTGATGCTGTAAGGTACAAAAGTGATCCGATCATACTTCTATATTCTTTTTGATCCACGGATTCACCATCTTCATCAAGTTCAAGTGTTGTTGCTGTTCCCATTGGTGTCCGAAAAGGCTTGCTTTTGTCCATGTTGAAGCGCCTTAGGAGATCTTTGGTATACTTTGTTTGATGCACAAAGGTACCCTCCTTGGTTTGCTTGATTTGCAGCCCCAAAAAGTAAGTGAGTTCACCCATCATACTCATTTCAAATTCGGAACTCATCATTGCTGAAAACATGGACACAAGATCATGAAAAGCACAACCAAAGATAATATCATCCACATACACTTGAACGAATAATGAGTCATTGCCATGTTTAAGCACAAAAAGAGTTTTATCAACCTTGCCCATTGTAAACCCCTTTTCAAGTAAGAATGTTTTTAACCTATCATACCATGCTCTAGGGGCTTGTTTGAGACCATATAAGGCTTTGGACAGTTTGTAAACATGATTAGGAAAATCTGGATTTTCAAAACCCGGTGGTTGTTTGACATAAACCTCCTCATCTATGTAGCCATTAAGAAAAGCACTTTTAACATCCATTTGATATAGCTTAAAACCTTTAGATGCTGCAAAAGCTAACAAAATTCTTATGGCTTCTAATCTAGCGACAGGAGCAAAAGTTTCATCAAAATCTAGACCTTCAACTTGAGTGAAACCTTGAGCAACCAACCTAGCCTTATTCCTGATCACAACCCCATCCTCACTTTGTTTATTTTTATATACCCATTTAGTTCCAATTAAAGTGTGGCCTTGAGGTGGAGGTACAAGTTTCCAAACATTATTTCTTTCAAAATTTTCTAACTCTTCTTGCATGGCAATAATCCAAGATTCATTAGTGAGTGCGTGTGATATATCTTTGGGTTCAAAAGAAGCAACAAAAGCAGAATGAGCATGAGAGTTTGGATCGCAAAACCTGGACCGTGTGACTCGTTCATGCAAGCTTCCAATCATCTGTTGTGGGGGATGATCGTTGTAAAAACGTAGGGGAATAGATGTCTCACAAGCTTCTTTTTCATTAAGTTCATTGTAGATTGATGAGCTTGTGATTTGTGGATGATCAGGACCAGCAGAGGTGACAGCCGGAGCTTGTTCAATGTCCGGAGCTGGACACGTGTCAACTTCGGAACTACCAGGCAGTATCACCGGCTCTTCTTCATCTTCGAAAATACCCTCCCCCTGAGGATATGAATCTGGTCCTGCAACACCGGAGCTAGTACCTGGGCTAGCTTCATCAAAAGACACTTCACAAGTCTCCACAATTTTGTTAGTTTCAAGTAAAAGCACACGGTAGCCTCTAGTATGAGATGGATAACCAAGAAACATGCCATCATTGGATCTAGGTTCAAATTTATCAAGATTACCATGTTTCTTAACAAAGCATTTGCAACCAAAGACCCGAAAGTGTGTAACACTAGGCCTATGTCCAAACCGGAGCTCATATGGTGTTTTACCTAGCTTAGCACGCAAGAAAACACGATTTGAGACATAACAAGCGGTTGCTAATGCATCAGCCCAAAATTTCCTAGGGGTTTGATATTCATCAAGCATAGTCCTAGCCATCTCAACTAGGGTTCTGTTCTTTCTTTCTACAACACCGTTTTGTTGAGGTACATATGGTGAAGAAAATTGATGATCTATTCTATTTTCAGCACAAAAGTGGTCAAAGAATTGATTTTTAAATTCAGTTCCATTATCACTTCTAATTGCTCTTAATGATCCTGGGTGATCAATTGATAATCTAAGAAATAAAGTTCTAAAGTGACTAAAGACTTCATTCTTAGACGCCATAAAATACACCCAAGAATATCTAGAATAATCATCAACAATAACAAGAGCATACCATTTTCCTCCGAAGGATTGAACACGTGAAGGTCCTACGGTGTCAAGATGCAAAAGTTGACATGGTTCAGTTGTCATGATCATTGTGAGAGGAGTATGTGAACCTGCAACCATCTTAGCATGTCTACAAGAAGAGCACACAATTTCTTTGTCCCCTTTTAGCTTAGGCAGCCCACGTATGCGATCAAGAGCACTAACACGCGTTAGGTGATCAAAGCCTACGTGACCAAGTCTACGATGCCAAAAATATAAGTCCTTTGAATCATTAGCAACTAGACATCTATGCTTAGAAGAAGAAATATCAAAATCAGCTTTAAAAACTCTTCCAAACCGAGACATGTTAAAAATAAGTTCACTATTTGAATCTACAACTTTGCAGCAGTTTTTATTGAAAATAATTTCTAGATTTTCATCTAGCAATTGTGCAACAGAAAGCAAGTTGTATTTCAATTTTTTGACAAGTGCCACATCCTTCAAAATGTAGTGATCATTTACTCTAACTGAACCCTTAGCAATTATAGGAGTTGAAGAATTATCGGCAAAAGTAACACTCTCTACACGTGACACAAAGGAGAGGGAGGAGAACCAATCTTTGTTACCGGTCATGTGGCGTGAGCAACCTGAATCCACAATCCAAATATTCTCCTTCCTCAGGCGTGTAACCTATATAGAAGCACAATACGCCGATGACTCAATACTGGGGTTAGTCAAAAGGCATTTAGGAATCCAGTACTGAGTCACGCGACGTGCACCAGGAAAAACACGCGAATGCTGAGATAAAACAGCAGGTTTATGAGTCAAAGATTGAGGTTTTCTTTTCTTAACAGTTGATTTAGAAGTTGTTACTTGTTTAGAGTGAAAACCGGTAGCTCCGGAGGTAAAAGCAGAAGGTCCGGAGGCAAAAACTGAAGCTCCAGAGGGAACAACAGAAGATCCGGGAGCTCTCGGAGCTATCGGAACTATCGAAGCTGCTTTTGCGGATTTCTTACCAGAGGGTCCGGAAGCTACCTTTTCAAATTTGACTCACTAAAGCAGGTTGCATGTTTCTAATTTTTGGTTTAGCATGAAAGTTATGAGATCTAGCAGACATTCTTTCCCTTTTCTGTTGTTTAGCTAGTCTATAACAAAAATCTATGACATGACCATCTCTACCACAGTAGGTACAATGAAACTTAATTTTGTAATCATGTCTTGATGAGCACCCAACATTAGAAACAGAATTAGAAAGCACTCCTGCAGATTTGAAAACCACTCCTTTTTGTTTAGGAACTGTTTGAATCAAACCACTTCCTAATGACTTTTTAATTTTAGGTGGATGTGCCTTAGCATGAGCATGAGAATCAAAACCTAAACCAGATTTATCATTGCAAGACTTAGAAGAATTCAACAGCAGGTTCAGATTCTTATTTCCATTACAAAACCGACCTAGTGTCCTATTCATGTCATCAATTTTCTTAGACAAGTCTAGGCAGTTTGCACATGAAGTTTTTCCTTTTAGTTTGCAATTGGAACAATTTTTAACTTCATGAGATCGTAAAGCATTGTTCAGAATGGAAATTTCATTCATTGCATCTTTTAGTTTCTTATCAAGATTTTCACATGCAGAACAATGCAAATCATCTGTAGAACAAGAAGCATCTTTTAAGTTTTTATCATTAAGTGCAGCAAGCTTTTTGTTCTTTTCAATTTCTTCATCAAGTCTGTCTAGAGTGGAGGAATGTGCACTTCTTAGAGAGGACAATTGTTCATAGATCAAGTCACATGAGGAACATGCATCATCACTAGGAATCAAAGTTTTTAAACGGTTAATTTCAGATTCTAGTGATTCAATTTTAGCAGCACTATCCCTAAGCTTTTTGTCCTTTTTCTTGACAATAATAGTTGCACGAGAAATAGCATCACACATTTCATTGCAGGTAGAACATACCTCATCATCGTCACTGTTGTGTTCTGCTTCCTCCTGACTTGATCTTGATCTTGCTTTGCCCGCCATGAAGCATAAGTTGGCCAGATCATCATTATCTTCATCACTTTCAAAGTCTACATCACTTGAACTGATCTCTTGAAGCGCGGTGATGAAGCTGTTGATCATCTTGCGTCCTATGGTACCTTTCTTCTTCTTGTTGGAATTTCCAGAGGAGGTCCGGATCTTGCTTTGTTTTTCCTCCCGGGTGGTCGGACCTGAAAGGTTAGGGCATTCTGTACGAAAGTGTCCTGTTTTACCACATTCAAAACGGCGTTGAGGTCCGGAGCTTCCTCTCCTTCTAGTTCTCACATTTTGCAATGCTTTTGAGAATCTAGTAGAGATGAGTGCCAACTCCTCTTCTGGAATTTCTTCGATCTGCTCCAGGGTTAGTGAGGACAACAAAGCAAGAGTATTGCAGGATGATGATTGGCCGGAGCTAGACATATCACGTTGTGAGACAAATGCAATAGACTTGTTTGGGTTCTTACGTGCTAGGATGTCAATTTCATGAGTTTTTAGTTTAGAATAAAGTACATCTAATGTAAGAGAACTCATGACAGTTGATTCACGAATAGATGTTACTTTCATCTCCCAAATTGTCATGTCTAATGCACTAAGAAGTTGTCTAGCATTCTCAGCATCAGAAAAATTTACATTGACACTACGTAAGTTGCTGAGAATTTTATTGAAACGAGCAAAGAGGTCATCGATCGACTCACCTGGTTGCATCTCAAAACGCATATATTCTTTCTTGAACATATCTTGTTTTACCTCCTTGATTGTGTTGGAGCCTTCATGATAATCACAGAGAGCTCTCCAAACATCGTATGCTGACCGGAGGTGTGCGACACGATCAAAGTCGCTTTGAGTGAGTCCTTGGATGATCAAGTTTCGGGCTTTGTTGTTGTTGTCGACGTCCCGGAGGTTCGTGGCCGTGACTTGATCATTGGGTGGCACTTCATAAGGCTTATACACCTTCTCCCATATTGCAAAGCCTTGTGCATGGATAAAAGCCTCCATGCGTGCCTTCCAAACCTGAAAATCAATACCAGCAAACACACAAGGTTTGGCGGAGTACTTCTCCATGATGATTAGTCAAAAACACGTGCAAATCTCAAAGATTAGAGCACCGTGGCTCTGATACCAATTGTAGGATCGAAGAGCACGTGAAAGGCTACTAGAGGGGGGGTGAATGGTAGATTTAAAAATCTTACGCAGCGGAAACAATAAAACCCTAATCCCTTCGGTAGAAAAACGATATGTTAAAGAAATCGTGTATGAGACTAATCTAAACGTGTTTCACCGTGACAAAAGTGATAGTTATCAGAGAGAATCAAGTCACGAAGACAACACAAAAAGAATTACTCAGATCCGTAGAGAAAAACTCAAGTTATGATCGAAAGATCAGACTATGGTCAATCTGACCTACCCGAGAAATACAGTTTCTGTAATGCTGCAAAGAAACTCGTGTAGCTCAGAAACTACAAATCCAATGACCGTGAAATTTTGACAGATGATAGACAATCAAGTTGTGAAGACAACCCAAAAAGAATCACGTCAATTGGATCAGAAAAACTTGAGTTATGATAAAAACACCGACGAAAGGTAGTGCTGTCCAGAAACTCGATGAGTAAAACTTGTCTGGAACAAGTCGGACGAACAAGGCACAAAAGTTCCCTCAAACTACGAATTTGATTCAATTGAACACAAGAGGAACAGCCCCAAAGTCGTCTACCTCGAGCTTTGGCCTTCCCTTGCTTATATAACCAGCCCTTAGGCCATCCCAATACAACTAGGACTCTAATCCTAATCCGATCACAATCGGAACTTACCATAACTGCTCAAGATTCTTCTATACGCAGATAGAAGCAATCTTAAGACTTCCAAACACCTTAGGAACGTATCCCACATTCCTAAACAACTCAATTTCCTGACACACACGAAATCCTAACATAACCAACTCGATACTTCCCATACCGAGCCATAACCGACTCTGCCGCAACCAAAGTCTTCAACCGATACGATCCGATCCTTCCGATCAGATCTTCCTTCCATAATCCGTCTCTAGAAGCATATTGTCACGTTATACACCGCATGCATACGTGCGAACACCTTCCTTTGACCTTCATATGCACTGTCCTTGATTCAATCATCCTGCGCGACCTCCTGACCCGCTCAACCACAGTTCCTCCCGAACTTGGTTGTTGGAACCTCATCTCCTCCTGAGACTAGTCCAATGGATCCCGTCACCAGCCATGACTTGAACTCAAGCAACACCTGCACATGAACAAACAAACAATCCATACGAGCCCAAGTCCTCGACTTGACTCACGTTAGTTCCAAACACAACACCTTATATGAGAACCTCACATAAGCATGTTGCAAAACTACATTAGAAACGATATCAACCGTATCATCCAAAACGCACCAAAAACTTAGCAAATGTAAACTAAGCAATCTTTCCAATCAAGTAAAGCAAGTACGAGACATTGCAAATGCAAAGCAGAAGCACTGCGGTCAAGTTCCGGACCTTGCCAGAGCAACCCGGAGCTTGAGCCGGAGCTAACAAGAGCTAGTAGAACCTAGCACTGGAGCTTACCAAAACTAGTACAAAGAAGCACCTGCCGGAGCTTACCAAAACTAGTAGATCCTGGATCCGGAGCTTATCAAAACTAGTAGATCCTGGATCCGGAGCTTATCAAAACTAGTAGATCCTAGATCCGGAGCTTATCAAAACTAGTCGGAACTAGTCAACCCAAAACCCGGAGCTAGACAAAGTACGTCGGAGCTTAGCAAAAGCATTCCGGAGCTATCAAATATATGCCGGAGCTAACAAAGACACACCGGAGCTAAAGATAAAGCTTACCGGAGCTAACCAAAGCTGGTCGGACCTTACCAAGAAGTCGGACCTAGCATCAAACGTAACCGGAGCTACCCAAAGCAAGCCGGACCTATTGTCGGACCTTGCTGTAGCTCGGAGCTAGAGTCGGACCTTGATAAAAAGGTGTTTTGGTGATATTAAAAACTTTTATCATCAAAGCCAAGTGTATTCACTACAAGCCAATGTATTCAGCACACATAGGTCTTACACCCGCTTCTTCCTCTCGCTTCGTGCCATCTCCTCCACCACCCCCGCCTTCGACACAATACGGGAGTGGCTTCTTCAAATGCTTCAAAGCTCTCTTCTTCTCGTGCTGGAAGACGGAAATTTGACAACATCGCATGGAGCGTCGCAATGAGAAGTATATCAAGGCGATGTGTGACAAGCTGGATATTCCAATGTCCCCCACCTAGGAGAGCGATGGTGAGCTCACTTCCTTTCCCAAGTTCACTACCGAGAAGCTTACTGAATTTGGAGAAGCTGAGACTTTCACTGTGGCCCCGACCGATGATGATGCACATCTTGACCCGGAGGCCACAGAGAGCGACAGCGAGCCCCAAGGCGGCAACGACGACTCCGACGATGAGTAGTCCTAAGCGCCCTTCCTCTCTTCTTTTCCTTTTCTGGTGTCTTGATGCCAAAGGGGAGAGATAGAGATAGCTTGGATGGGCACTTAGATCTAGGGGGAGTGATATAGGGAGTGAGATGTAGGGGGACAAATAAGATAGATAGACTATTTTGTGAGAGTATTGATCTATGTTGGACTTATTATGTTTCACAACTCATTCCAAGTTGTATTATAAGACTTAATCTATGTATTCATGTATCTTGCCTAAATTTGTGATGTGTTGCCTCATTTAAATGTCTATTTTGCATAATCATTATCTTATCACACTTTATGAACACATCACTTAGGCACCCCACCATAACATGTATATATAT
The DNA here is from genome assembly GCA_036927565.1 of Tuctoria greenei. Taxonomy (NCBI): domain Eukaryota; kingdom Viridiplantae; phylum Streptophyta; class Magnoliopsida; order Poales; family Poaceae; genus Tuctoria; species Tuctoria greenei. Next base: position 200,717,226 of record JAYESD010000003.1, on the reverse strand, counting down.
GAGAACTCTCTCAATCTCTCTTTTTGGATGATTGATGATGACAATTAGGAGACTAATGAGATTAGTTGATCTTAAGCACATGTACAAGGATTGAAATGACATGAAAACCCTAGAAAAAGAAAAGTAGAAAACGGGCGTCATAAACTCAAGCGTAGAAATTAGGGTTTCTATGATATTGAGCTTATATGAGCTGTATCACGTGAGAGGGTGGTTGTATCATGTGCATTGAGATCAAACCAAGGGGTTCAAAGTGGTGGTTTAGAGAAAAACCTAAGTGAGAAGCCTAATATGAGAAAAACCCTAGGAGGCCGGACTAGTCCGGTCATGGCAGACAAGTCCGTTTTGAGACGGACCAAACGTCTCTGAGTGAACCTGAGTGAATTTGGAGCTAAGTTCGAGAAGTCCGGACTTGTCTGTTTTTGGACGGACCAAATCTCTCTGGAGTAGTTCGGACTTGTCCGTTTGGGTACGGACTTGTCTGTTTGAGACTTAGTGTGTCAGACCGAGAGAAACCCTAGGGGGCCGGACTAGTCCGCCCCTGTGGCCGGACTAGTCCGGGCCAACCCAGAAAAGTCCGTTTTGGAATGGACCAAGTGGTTATGTTCCACTTTAGACTAGTCCGTTGTTGACCGGACTAGTCCGTTGTCTAGTGATCGTTTGAATTTGGAAATTTGGCGGGTAGCATGACGATCGTTGCTCAGTGTGGCAGTTGTCGGAAACGGACCAGGGGTCAGTGGTCCCATAGGGTCGGACTAGTCCGGGATCTGAGGCCAGACTGGTCCGCCCCTTTGCTGATGTAAGCAAAAGGGGCTCGAGACCTCTATAAAAAGGGGAACCCTGGGCTCATTTGAAAATGTCTTGAACCCTAGCGCCGCCACAAGCATCCTAGAGCGTTCCAAAGCCTTCTACTCGTCCTACTAACACCCTAAGAGCAAATCTTGAAGAGATTAAGGTTTGGGGAGGAGAGGAAAGGAAGATCATTGCGCTTTGGCTCTCAGTTTGATCTCTTGCACATTGTGTTGTGTTTTGTGGCTTGTGTGAGTTGAGCTTCGTGTGCTCCTCATTGTATTGATTTGTAGGAGCCTCAAGTTGTGAGCAACCCCATCAAACTTGGTGATTACCCATTGATATAGTGGAAACCAAGCCGACCATCGTGGTGGCTTGGTGAGAGAAGGGTCAAGTGAGACCTGGTCCTTGTGTGGACTTCTCAACGTGGAGGTATGCTTCTTCGTGGAGCTGAACCACGGGATAAATCTCGTTTCACTTGTCTCTCGCTTTTCGTGATCACTAGTATTGCTATTAGGGTTCACTTTGCTCTTATTGCCTTACACTTTGATCATTATTATAAACTTGCAATCTAAGCGTTTAAACCTCCAAATCTGAGCTTCACAAGTTTATTACATATTGCTCATATCTTTGGTGAACTTTATTTCTGCAAATAACCTGTAGAAATCAAGTTTTAGGGTTTTCACCCTGCAGAGAGGACTAGTCTGACCCTAAGCAGCCTAGTCTGGCCACAGGAATTTAATCTTGTTTGATTAAGTGATTTCAGGTATTACTGCCTATTCACCCCCCTCTAGGCGACTTTCAGGAGTAGAACATGATTTACAATCAGTCATGCCCGCTCTTTCATTATCTCAACCATGTACTATCGCCGTGAAAGGAAGAAGCTTGCGCTGCTCCGAGTAACCGTTATGCCTAGAAAATAATGTAGGTTGTTCAGATCCTTCATTAAAAATTCTGCAGTAAGAGCATCAATAATGCGACAGAGCAGTGGTGCTGATGGAACAGTCAAAACAATGTCATCCACATATAGCAATATATAAGCCATGTCTGTGTCGTGTCGGTAGACGAAAAGAGAAGTATCAGACCGAGCACCAATAAATCCAAATGATATAATATGAGAAGCAAAACGACTATACCAGACACGAGGATCTTGCTTCAAACCATATAGGAACTTGTTCAATCGACAGACAAAATCCGGATGAGCTATATCAAGAAAACCAGAAGGTTACTCGCAATAGACTGTCTCAAATAGAGTACCATGCAGAAAAGCACTCTTCACATCAAGCTGATGAACGGGTCAATCACGAGAGTGTGCAACTGAAAGAACGGTACGAACTGTAGCAGACTTCACCACAGGGCTGAAAGTCTCACCAAAATCAACACCGGGTTATTGAGTAAAGCCACGAAGAACCCAACGAGACTTGTAGCGATCAAGAGAGTCATCTGGATGAAACTTGTGATGAAAAACCCACTTCCCAATCATGACATTCGTACCTGGAGGACGTGGCACGAGATCCCAAGTGTTGTTGGCCTGTAGAGCAATGAATTCCTCATCATGACCTCTCGCCAATTGGGATCGACGAGAGCACCATGATAAGTCTTCAGAATTTGTGACAACGTTGATGCTTGAAGGTTCAGACGCTGCACAGGAAGACGAAGACTGACCTTCCCACGTGGCTGCATGATATGCTCGTTGTCGACGGGTGGCACCTCGAGCACAGACCGTGGACCACGTACAAAACCTGGTTGTTGGTGAAGGGCGGTTGGTGGAGCGGTCGGAGAGTCGAAGCCTGGAGGAGTGTCGCGTGATGAGGAGGAGCTCGGGGCGGTCTGACCGCACGGGGTAGCGGTTGGACCACCCGGTGAACAGAGGTCCACCTGGTCTTTGGGATGAGTACCATTGGTTGGATCGCGAGGATCCGCGATCTGACCATCCGAGGAGTAGCGGCCCTCCTGGCCTCTACTCAGGTTGACGGTCTGACCGTCGTGAGTCATGATAGGACGATGAGGCGAACAGGGGTCTACCTGGCCTCTGTTGGGGATGTCGCCGGGTGGACAGGGGCCAAGAAGGCCTATGTGCATAGGCGCGGCCTGACCGGCTGGAGCCGAGGTCTGACCGCTAGGCTTGTAAAAGCCTGGTGGAGGCCCACGTTGGCGAGTACCTGCAAAACCGTCAGTGCTTGGGAGCACCGATGAATCATTAGTATCAAAAAGAAAGTCAAAGTAGGATGAAGGTGGGTTGGAGATTTCCGCAAACGGAAAGGACTCGTCAAAAGTGACATGACGAGAAATAATGATGCGGTTTGTGGCTAAGTCTAGGCATCGGTATCCTTAGTGATCGGATGGATAGTCAAGGAAGACACAAACTGTAGAGCGAGGTGCAAGCTTATGTTCAGCTGTGGCAGAGAGATTTGGGTAGCACTTACAACCGAAAACGCGTAGGTGGGAAACATCAGGTTGGGTGCCAAAGAGGGCGAAATGTGGTGTGGCAAAGGAGAGCGTTTTGGATGGTTGTAAGTTTATGAGGTGTGTAGCGGTGTGGAGCGCTTCTACCCAATAACCGGTCAGAACACTAGATTGGAACATAATTGAGCACATAGTGTCATTGGTGATGCGAATAATACGCTCAACATGTCTATTTTGAGGAGACGTGTGAGGAGAAGAGAGATGCAAAAGAACATCAAGATGGAGAAAGAATGCGCGTGATGTGAAATTATCGAATTCACAACCATTGTCACATTGGACTGCCTTTATGGTGCGGCTAAATTAAGTGGATACATAGACAAAAAACTGTGACAAGGTTAGAAAAGTGTCGGATTTGAGGCGTAGAGGAAATGCCCACGGAAAATTAGAGCAATCATAAAAAACAACAAGATAATACTTGTGACCAGAAACACTCTGCACGAGAGATGCTATAGATCATAATGTATTAAATCGAAGTTGTTCGAAGCATGAGAATTTGATAGAGAAAATGGAAGACGTGTGTGACGACCAAGATGACAGGCATGACAAAGAATGTCAAGTTCCTGTTTATTAAATTGTGGAAATAATCTAAACAAAGCCTCGAAATCTAAATGACCAAGACGACGATGCCAAAGTGTAGACGGTATGGTGGCTGCAGCTAAGGCATGTGGTGGAGAAAGCATGAGTAAGGAGATGGAGTAGAGCTGCCCGGAACTCACATCTGGCGATCACATTCTTGGTGTCCAGATCCTTCATAGAAAGACCAAACGGATCAAATTTAATGGAAACATTGTTATCAGCGGTGAACTAACAAACAAAAACCAAATTTTTAATTATGTGAGGAGGCACAAGAACTCGATGCAAATGTAAAAGACGAGAAGATGTTGAAAAAGAAGTGTGACCCGTGGAGGTGACAGGTAGCAATGACACATTACCGCCAATGATAGATGAAGGAGTCGAAAAAGAAGGAGGGTGGGAGGAGGAGAGGTTACCAGAGGAGGAGCACATGTGGCTATCGGCGCCGGAGTCCATGCACCATTCAGCGGACGGTGGCGGTGTTAGTGACATATTGGTGAACGAGTTAGCCAGCTCATTCTGATCTCATGTTGTAGAAGACGCGACATAGTTAGAAGCTCCCCCGTACAAAGATCTGGTGGTTGGATCACCAGAAGCCGCGGTCTGGCCGCTGTAGAAGGAGGCAGTCTGACTACCGCCACGTGTAGTCAGGTTGTAGTAGAAAGGCATGGTCAGTCCGCAAGGTGTCCAGAAGCCTGGAAGCTGATAACCAGATGCACCGTAGGATCCTCCGTGCACTAGAAGAGTCTGCTGAGGAGGGGCAGGTGCGCGTGGACGTGTCGGGAAGCCTGGAGGAGGACCGGGACGGGATGCAACACCACCCCAAAGCCGCAGGGTCCCGTTCCAAGGATTCCCCGGAGTGGGAAATCCACCACTGTTATTGGTGTCATTACGCTTGTTCCGATTACGCCGATTTCAACCTCAGTTGGAGGATGAGTGGTCAGAGACAGAAGTGTCGGAGGTAGGATTGCTTGATGTAGGGCCACCAGGAGCAAGAGCACGTGGAGCAGCGCCACCAGATGATGCAGAAGACGAGGTGCGTCTCGCACCTACGGAGGGGGCCGCCAATGCATTGGCGTCTCCCAACTTGGACTTCATCTCGATCTCCTCAAGTTGGAGGTCGTTACGGACCTCGGCGAAAGTGGGAAAGGGGCGCTGTCGCTGGAGAAGGGATGCCATGTGAGAGAACCGCGCGTTCAGCCCACAAAGCGTCGTGAGAACGAGTGCCGTCGGGGACGACCTTGCCCAAGTCACCAAGTGCATCGGGCATCGACTTGATATGACGACAATAGTCGGTAATGGAGAGGTCATCCTGGACGAATGTGCGGAACTCGGCGTCCCAGAATCATAGCACGGGTCTCCCTGTTGCCGATGAACTGCTCTTGAAGTCCAAGCCAGATGGAACGAGCTGTGGGTATGCCCGCCAAGGCGATCTCAATAAGATCAGAAGAGACGATGCCGTGAAGCCAGGAGGTGACAGTGCAATCTATGCGTCGCCAATGAGAGCCGGCGACAGCGGGATCAATGTCGGTGAGGACATGATCGGAGAGCTCGTACTTCCTGAGGGTGTTGCGGAAGAGACTCTTCCACCGATTATAGTGCGACGAAAGGTTGTCGAGGACGACGGGGATCATTAACTTGATGTTGAGGACGACAATTGCTTGAGCATGCAGAGAAGCAACATCGTCAACCGTCGGAGGAGAGGGGTCGTGGTTGATCAAGTCACGACGAATCTCGTCGGCTATGAAAAGCAGCTTGCGACGCGCCTCGTCGACCGCTGCACGTGCACGTGCTGCCTCGATGGCCGGTCGATCCGCCTCCTCGGTCAATCGAGTTAGCTCGGCCACCAAGGCGATGTCCTGTGAGGCTGCTTGTGTGTCCAGGGAGCCATCGCCAACGGAAGCCTTCAAGAAGTATGAAACACGACGCGCGAGCATCAATCTGCTGCAGTGCAGACCGCGTACGCAAGGAGACGAAGACCTCAGAACGGTCGCGAGCCACGCGGAAGGCCGCACGTGGGCGTGCGGCGGTCTTCAGAGGACCCTGCTCTAAAGCGCAGGTGCGCGCGGGATTTTTCTGGCGGCAGGGGCACGCGAAAAAAAAAAGATCACGCGCGGGGGGCGGCGATTCGCCTGGAGCCAAACTCGACGCAAGAGGCGGAGTCAGGCGTAGCTAGCGGAAATTAGGAACGAACCTAATCTGATACCATGATAGAAATATTGAGGAGGAAAATAATTATTGTATTTGATTGATTAAAACATCTAGAGATGGTACATATATATAAGGGAGTCAGAGAACCTCCTTGATTACACAAATAATGTGGTATTATTTTAACAAAAACATATGCACGAGCGGTGACAGATGACACCCATGAACATTATAGAACCCAAACTGTAAGGACAAATCAGAGGCCTCCTATACGCACTAAAAGTAATGAAGAGAATTCAGCAACTTTCCAGATACAATACCTGAAGAAATCAAGCACATCAGCCACTTGATCTGCAAGGTCATCAGTAGATGGTACGGGCACATTAAATGGAATTGGAGTCGCTTCTAACTGTACTTCCTACTTCCTCCAGTGTAAAAAAATTGTCATTTTGGACATGTTCTTGCATACTAAGGAAGCATTAAATAGATATCTTTCTTTTACAATATAACTTATAGGTGGCCAACGGGCCGTGCCGGGCCGGCCTGGCCCGAGGCCGGCCGGGCTCGTGCCTAAAAAACTTGGGCCCGGCACGGCTCGTGAAAAAATCGGGCCGTGCCAGGCCGGCCCACAGCCCGGGGGTCCAGGCCTGGGTACGGCCTGAATCCATTGTAAGCGTGTCGGGTCGTGCCGGCCATAACGGGTCATGCCGGGTCGGGCCGGCCCGTAGCCAATTTTAGTTAAAAATATAATAAAAATAACAAAAAAATCACTATTCGGGCATAAACGGGCCGTGTCGGGCCGGACCACCCGGCGGGCCGATCGTGCCAGGTCTAATCGGGCCGTGCCGGCAAGCCCGACGGGCCGGAGATCCAGGCCCAGGCACGGCCCGTGTCGTGCTTCAGGTCGGCCCGAGCCCGATTTTTTCGGGTCGGGCCGTGCTCTTGTCGGGCCATTTTTGTCGTGCTTCGGGCTGGCCTGTTTGACCCGGCCCATTTGGCCACCTCTAATACAACTCTCCTTAGTAGTCCGAGTGATCTTCTTCACGTTTTTCCAACCAATCTGATGCAGGTTCAATTCCTAAGTACACACTACTCCATTTTTTTACACCATTTTCCATGACATGCAGTGTAAAACGACATTTTTTTTATACACTCTTGGCTCTAGTATAGAGCGACAATTTTTTATATACCGGAGAGAGTAGTCCTTAACATATACCATGAGAAATAACCATCTAACGTAAGAACCAAAGCTACATGAGCAAAGTGGTTGGTAACGTAATCAATGCAAGAAAGAACCATCATAACTGACCTCGTGCCCTTGAGGAGCGATGTGGTAGACACAAAAGTTGCGAAGCAACAGCGACGCCGCCTCTGGGCAAAAGAACAACCCTTGGAAGCAAGACATGTCTACCCAACAGGATTTTGCCAGTGTGAGTCCCATTTGTGCGGCAAAACATGCTAACCTTTACCTACAAAAGCTTATGTGTCTTCGTCTCACAATTTAAAGCGACATCAGGGTAAGTTATGTGTCTTCGTGTCCATATACAGAAACCGAGAGAGTGCCACATCTCGTTTGCACTCGATGCTCCTGAAGCATCACAAGTCAACAGGCACAAATAATAAGTTTTGTCAGAAATCATAACACAAACAAAAGTAATTGAATGACAGTATAACATTTCAACCCCAAACTGATCAAAACATATCCTCCTTGCTACCGAATACCACACACAGACACGGGACACAGGAGCATAACCATTAGCCAATGTATTGCACGAAAATGAACAATTGAGTTCACGCTAGCTTTCTTGTTACCGTTGGTGTTGCTGAGCAACATTACAACTATAGCCAGGTGGGACATTGCCCCTCTCCCAAATTATAATCATGGTATAATTACAAATTGCAAGCAAAAAATACACAAGTATAATAGAACATCTAGTATTCCCCATTTGCGATAGGTACTTGAAACAATGTTGTTTACTAATATCACAGCTTTATTCAATTTACAAGCGTTGAAGCTAATTACTGAGATAGAAGAGATGGAAAAAATCAGAAACGGAATTTTCAGGAAGAAACATCTACCTAGCCACCCGCAAGAGCTAGCAACAAAAACCGCGGCGACAAATTCGAACCAAAGCCTCCCCACACGAACCCGCCCAAACTCAAATGTGGGAAGGAAATCAAGAAGCAGAGTGCCGGAGCCTGAGCACGGACCTTGCCGCCGAAGAAGATGTGCTCCACGTCGATGGAAACGGACCCGCTCGAGTCCGCCATGGCGGACGCCTGCCGGAACCTTCCACAGTGATTCTCCTCCCACCTCCGCCTCCGCCACCAACCTCCGGTTCTCTCCTCCTTCCCCCCTATTCTCCTGCTGGCTTCCCTCGAAATTATTGGCGTATCCTGCGCCTGTATGTATAAACGGAGGCCGCTGCCCGGAATAAGCTCCCCACCGACGGCGGTCAGCTCACCGAGGGCGGTGACCCAACGGCGCCGCGGGTCTAAAATAACGGGATGGGATTTGGGGCCCACTCGTCAATTCCCTTCTCGTTTCTAGAGGTCCCACATGTAATTGACCGTTGCGTGACAGCTTGGATGGAGAGCAGGGTCGCTTGCTAGGGACACGCCGCGTCCGCGTCGCCCTCATGAAAAGGATTGCTCCTGCGACAAATATTATTTTTGTCATAGAAAAAATGGTTATGTGAAAGTTATATCCAGCACATGGAAAATTGTTAAAAAATTTAACTATCTACACTGAAAGCACTCTAAAAAAGGGTTAGACGCTAATTTTAGGATTCCTATATCTTTTTAAGGAACGTGCTAAAATTCTTTTGTTGATATGCTTGATCAATAATAGGATTCAGGGAATATAGGCTCTCACAAGGAAAACAATATATAATGCGCTGTCACATTTTCAGATCACAGGAATTATACTAAAATTTAACAACGAGCGGACTCTCTTATTATAATAAAAGGGATTGTCTATATAAAAGCTGAGTGTTTTAAGGGCTTGCAACACTTAGATTTTTAACCATCGATTTTTGAGATGTATGGCTAGCTCTACTTTGTACTAACAAAAATAAGTGTTTTAATGAGTTCTAACATCTGAATTTTAGCTATATCATCATTATGCGAAAGTTATACTGTCATCACTAAAACATTACACATAAAAATCGGTGTAATATTTATGTAATAATCGTAAATATAGTGTAAATCAACTGTAACTAGGGTGTAAACAAAAAGCCAGATGTTGAGGTTATAGAACGCATGTTTTTTTTCTTTTCATACACTTCTTATACCTAAAGTATAAATCTTGACATAAATCTAAGCCATTAAAATTCAGTTGTTGGAGCTATTTAAAACACTCAGATGTGATGTAACTTTTCCTAAGAAAAAAACATCAACGCAGTAATCAGAAGGGCATAATTTTTTACTTTGTGGTGTCAGACGTAATACTTTTTTTTTAGATTGGCACGAGGCCTATTCTTCCGGAAACCGGAAGCGCCGCTTCTGGTACCAGAGGGTATAAAGTGCGAGGCGGGGTTCGAACCGCTCCTGGCCATCAGGCCACTGACCCGTTCGCTCAGACGTAATACCTGGAAAAGAAGAAATTAAAATAAGTTATTTTGAGGACATATGAAACTACATGTTATACAAACAGTAGCGTTTTATCTTCATGTTTAGACTATGAAGTTTTTGAGCAATACTTACCATTGTTCTCCAGAGAAAAAAAATTGCTGTGTAAGTCCAAGTACCATAGAGTCAAGCATAAGAAAACAACGAACAATAGAGTCCGGCCAGTTGATTTTATTTTATTTTCGCTCAAGGTTTGATCTACTATAAAAATATACTTGCTCAAGGTTTCTGGGAGCCAGCTCAGAGTGATGCCATACTGGCATGAATAACCCTTTTATGCTGAGCTGGGCGGGGCCCACGTTCCAGTGTGAGAAAGCAGAGTCCACCCCCAAGCTCCGGACAATTCGTGTGCTCCTCGTGATCGGCCGCGCCGCTGGGCCCAAGATGTCAGTGCGATGTAATGACAAGACAGCCATGCTTAGCGTCGTGAGTTGCGACCGAATGGATACGGCGGAGCCTCGAAAATTATATTGCGGACTGTCAATATCAACCAAATAAAAAATTACAGTATACACGGTAATACTATAAATTCAGAATATCATTGTTCGTTTATCACACTGCAGCGTTTCTTGTCGTGCTTTATGTCAAATTTGACGTAAAGCATGGTTTTAGAGTATTCGGTACGAGCAGTCTTAGTATGAGATCTTGTGTCGTCTATGCGATATTAAATCGTTTTTTTCTTTCTTTTCGGTTTGGTGTGTTTCCTTTGCACACATTTCTTGATCGATAGCATAGGATACGGGCCTTTCTCCACGTCCAAAGGGCAATCGAATAGTTTTTTCTTGGTGATGATTAATCTTTCAAAAATAGATTTTGTTGGTGTGATGACGATTTTTTGAAACGATAATACCACTTCCATTCCATAAAAAACGGAGATCAAGTTTGCGTTACAAAAGTGCAGCATGACAGATAACCAGAGGTATCTACTCCACCGAGTGCTGTCTCTATGTGCCCACTGTGAAACCAACACCTTACAACCCAAAAGATTAAACATGTTTCTTTTCACACAATCATAAGTTCTACTGATGATTCGTCATAGACAAAAGTTATACTTAAAGAAGAAACAGTTCATAAGTTTGAAGCAAAACAAGTTCAACATTTTTTTAAGGATTTTTTCCTCAAGCATCATTGTTAGTCGGAGAAGGCACCAGCGTATCTGCTGCACCACCCAAATCTTTGATGTCTTGACTAGCAGCAGGCATCAAAACAAACCCTTTCATCCTCTGTATCAATTTCAACGCTGCCTGAAGGAGAGAGTCAGCCCCTGTCTTCACCTTTTTCAGAACATCGTCACAGTACCCAGAACTTCATTAGAGAGCAGGGGTAACAAATAATTTGAACAGAATGATTAAATTTGTTTCCCTCAAAGCACATATCATTCCTAGTCTTCCACATTGCCCAACATACGTCTGCCAAGCCAAAAGTATAGAAATCTTGGCCACCTGGCAAAGCGAGATTGATCCAACACTCATATTGATCAACATCTACAGGCCTAGTTTTTTGGCCAAGACACAAGGCAATGATGTCCCATACTACTCTCATAACACCACACTGAAAAAATAGGTGATCCACCGTTTTCAAGTGGTTACAAAAGCAGCAACTAGGGTTACCCTCTCAGCTTCTAAGCACCATGTTATCTCTAGTTAAGAGGGTTCTTTGTTCAACTAGCCACATAAACACCTTAAGGGCTCCTTTGGTAGCTCAGGATCCCGGCCCAAAACCCGGCCCAGAAAACCACGAGGCAACAAACCCCAGAGATGCACTTGGGAGCCAGCATTCCTGGTCCGATCCACGGGGGAGCACCGGGCGTTCGGTCCCGACCTCGATAGGTGGGGAAGGAAAACCCTGGGCACTTGCGTGCGTCACTCCCGTGCCCCAGCGCTGCTCGCATCCCCCTCCTCAGCGTCACCGGTTGCCTCCTCCCGACTTCACTCCACCACGCTCGATTCCTAGGGAGGCGCACGAGGCCGCCGTCGCGATGCAGTCCATAGCGCTCACCTCCCCATCCTTTGTCGACCGCCGCCACCACCAACTCCGGCGCATCCGAGCCGCCACCTTCTCCACGAGCACAAGCTCAAAAGGTACAACACCGTATCACTGAGCCCAAGTTGCAGGGCGCCTCGCAGGTCTCCACAACGTCGGCCTCACCGATGCTGACCTCCGCAAGCCGCAGGTCGGCATCTCGGTCTGGTACGAGGGCAACACCCGCTTCGACTCACTGAGGCCATGCGTGACGGAGTTCGTGATGTCGGCATGGTGGCCTTTCGATTCAACACCGTCGAGGTCACGATGCCATCTCCATGGGAACACGATGCTGCAACCTACAGTGGTGGCCGACAGCATCAAGACCCTCATGGGTGCGCAACACTAAGACGACAACATCTTCATCCCTGGATGCGACAAGAATGTGAGTTCCATTCTCGTACATCGCTGGAGATGAGGAATTTGGGTGTTCTACATCTGTTCACACTTCAATTACTTAAGTAGGAGAGCAGTATTTCAGTTTCCATCGGATGCTTATTTATGCCGAAATGAACTATTTACATGCATGATAACGTTGAGCTATTTGTTTGCAGAGCTGGTTCTTTATTTTTTCATCCATTCATTGATTCAGTTACCAGCTAGATCGTCTTCAGTTTAGCTAATACAACCGGTTCACTGCAGCAACAAAAGGTAAGCGATCAACAATAGGGAAAAAAGTTGCTGTCTTTTGTGATAAGCAAATGAGACTAGGCTGAATAGAGATGGAAAAAAACAATTGAGTGGCCTCGTCTTAACTGGTTTACATCAATTTCTTGGTGATAATTTTTTGTAATACCATTTTTTGCAATTTCAAATGTTATTTCCATGACTGTGTGCTGTTTAATGATGTCTACACTTTTATGGTAAGCTGAATTCAATTGTTTATTGGTCCATAGACAATTAGGCTATTTTTTTGTGCTCAATTACTATGCCCACTCTTCAGTTTTTCTTATAGATATTTTAAATTTTTTGCCCTCAATTTATGATTTCTTTATCTTCTACAGGTTCTTGATATTGCTGCAGTGTTAATGCCACTATAAGAAGCTTTTGGATCAAAACACCCTCATCTAACCACAAGCCTACTTTTTTTTATAACTTCTGTGTATTCTGTACTCTCTTATGCATTTCTTTGTCTTCACTTGTGGACAGTTCTATAAATATTCTCAAGAATATTATATTGCTGGTCATGGAGGCTCAAGTCTGGAACATACTTTGTACTATGTGTTAATCTTTCATCTAATTCTAGTAGCTGTGTCAATGTCATTGGAACGATTTTGCTGTTGCATTGACATGGTAGGTAGTATATTTTCAAGTGTTTTGAGCTAGTGCATATTTTTTGTACTGGATCTAGTGCAATTGAAATGACGAGTATATTCTTGTACTATGATGAACTATGAGGACTTTTTATGTTAGCGCATCATTTTAATTTTTGTAAGATGCTTATGTGATGTACAAATAATTTTAGTGGCACTGTAGTAATGATGGAACTCAAATTTGCATGATATTATAATGTTTATGACATCTGCTACTTGTCTTTCATTTACAGTTTTTTCCGAATTTTTTATTTTTAAGAAAATTCAGAGTGCCTTTTCAATTTTCTGAATATTTTAATGTTTTTTATGTTTTTTGAAAAATCTCTGGTATTTTCTCCCCAGCCTACCAAGTGAATAAACACCTCAGGGGAGAGCTCACCCCGGGAAACAAGAGGACAGGGAAAATTTCAAAAGGGATTTACTTCCCTAGGTTATCCCTCCCCTGCTGCCCAAATGAGGCCTAATCTTAGGTGGAAGTTTTGATTTCCAAATCATCTTAAAGTCTCTATCAGTAGTGTTTCCAGTCAATTTATTATAAACTGACTTCACAGAAAACTTACTTGATTTGTTCTATTTCCAACTCACCTCATCCTCTGCTGAAGATATTTGAACCTCATTCAGTTTAGATGCTAATTCATACCATTGACTATTAAGAATATTAGGTAAAGAAGGATTAAAATGCAGAACCCATCCCTCATTAGCACACTGTTCCACCGTTAACCATTTATTTTCACAAAAATCAAACAAAGAAGTATAACATTTGCAAAGGGGTTTGTCCTCCAACCAAGAGTCTAGCCAAAAGCAAGTTTTTCTTCCATTTCCCACCTTCATTCTTCTCCCTTGCAAATAAATTTCTCTTATTTTCAAAAGGTCTGACTATATTGGCGAGTCAGACATTTTATGTCTCAACAGCCCAATAGGCAGATCCTTAACATATTTTTACACACTAAATCTTGCCAAAGTCCATTCTCTGTTTTAAATTATCATCCGCATATGATAGGATATGAACACCATTATGAATTTAAATTGTCAGCTAATCCAATAATTAACCCGTTCCTTTAAGCATTATGAATCATACTAGTAAGACAATCTGTAGCCAAATTAAACAAGAGTGGGGACAGGGGATGACCCTGTCTCACGCCCTTATAGCTCATGAATAAAGGCCCTACAGAGTTATTGAGTTTCACAGCTAGAGTTCCATTTTCCAACACCCTGCTCACCCACATGCACCACTTGTTACTAAAACCTCTTAATTCTAAACATTTTTTAAAAAACTGCCAATTAACTTTATCATATGCTTTTTCGAAATCAAGTTTTAACACTATCCCTGTTTTCTTTCTTCTCTTAGTCTCATGCAAGATTTCATGTAAAGACAAAATTCCTATCATAATATTTCTTCCTGGGATGAAGACAATTTGCACTTGGTGAATTAAATGGTCAGCTACAGGTTCAAGTTTCATTGTTAAAACTTTGGTAATCCATTTGCACAGGCAGTTTAATAAGCAAATAGGCCTGAACTGCTGAATTTTAACAGCTTCTTTCACTTTTGGAAGAAGAGTAATGATCCCATAGTTTAGTCTTTGTATTTCAACCTTATCATCGTAAAAGTCTCTAAACAGCCTCATGATATCATCTTTAATTATATTCCAACTTTTTTGATAGAACTCACTGGGAATTGCATCAGGTCCAGGTGCTTTGTTCTTTTCCATCTGAAAAAGAGCAAGTTGTACTTCCTCTTCTTCAAATGGTTTAATCAGAATTTCATTCTCTTCTTCTGTTACTTTTTCTCTAAAATTCCAAAGTTGATATTTAAAACTTCTATTTCAGGTTTCCCAAAGAGGGCTTTATAATATTCAGTAGCATGCTTTAATAGATTATCATCCCCCTGAATCAGTCTTCCATCAGATTCTAACGAGAAGATTGTATTTTTCTTTTTTCTCCCTGTAGCAATTTTACGATAGTAATATGTGTTGTTATCACCCTTTAACAACCAATTCTCATGACTCCTTTGGTACTAGTAATTTTCCTCTTGTTCTAATATTTTTAAAAGTTCCGTGTGAAGATTAACTTTCTCTACCCTTTCTTTATTCTCTATTCTACCATCTTCTTCCTTCTTCTCTAACTCCCCTATCCTTTTTAAGATGAAAATTTTCCTCTGTTTATTATTTCCTGCCAAGTTAAAATTCCAACCTTTGAAATATTTTTGATCTTTTTAGTTCGAGTTTTATTTTACTAATAGAATCCTCATCTCTAGTTTCAACATTCCAGATCTCCTCTACTTTAGGTAGGAACTCCTCATGTTTGAGCCACCAAAGTTCAAAATGGAAAGAGAATCTCTTAGTCCGTGGTGAGACTGAAGTTTTTAAATCAACGTATTATGATCAGAGAGGTTTCTAAGCAATTTGACCAAAAAGGAGTTAGGAAAGATAGGCTCCCATCCCTCACTAATAAGAACTATGTGCAACACTTCTAGTGTTGGATCAGGATGATTGTTAGACCAAGTATATCAATGGCAAGGAGGAGAAGTTTAACTTTTGTCCAAAGTTGGAGCAATGCTCCATGATCCGTATCAAGTATGGGCCAAATGTTAAACACATTCAAGAAGTCGAAATCACACCCCCAAAGCTCATTACATTCATGAGGAGATTGATCTATGCAGAAAACCCGTCTTATTGTCCATGCCGACACCCCAGGAAGACGGAGAAGTTCGGGCCTTCCCAAAGGCCCAAGTCCACCAAGCCGCCAAAGAAGGTATGGTGGGTAAAGCAAGACAAGCCGTCTGAGCCCATCCCTCTAGGCCTGGATGTCAAGAAATGAAGAAGGAGGAATGTCCATCATCGGATGGTGGTGAGACCTAGCCAGTAGGATAAATTGGTAGTTATCCTTTTCTTATTTTTCTTTTCTCTTCATTTGATTTCCCCATTTAGTTTGATTCTTCCACTGCATATTTGATTTTCTTAGCAAGTTGAGAATCTTATATTCTCAACTATCCTTTTTATTTCTTTAGTTTTCACAAAAATAAAATTGTTGGGTTTTGGAAAAGGAATTTTTATTTGAAAAACAATTTTTCTAAGATGCAAAAGTGGTATTTCAGCAACGTGCTGATTCCATAGCCGTTGGGGAGCCACCTGCCAAAAGGGAGAACAGGAGGGCCCACCTATCAGGTCGGCCGACCCCCCTGTTCGGCCGACTAGGGGAAAGAGCCAATTTGGCTCTCTCTCCTCCAACGACTACATTTGGTGCCCTAGTGACCATTGGGGATTGCACACTATAAATGGTGGTCGTGAGGAGCTCTTCTCTTCACACTTCACCTCATTTCATACATCCCCAAAGTCACCCTTGCTCAAATTGTTTTTCTTGCTCTTCATTGAAGCACTCCTGCTCAAAATCCAACTCAAAAAGATTTGCTTTTGATTGTTTGCAATTTGATCTCAAGTTCTTCAAGGGAAAATTCATCGGGGTTTTGTTTTCACTAACATCACCTTTTTTGAGTTTTTGCCTTGTTGTGTTCTTGTTTGTTGTGGACATGAATGAAATGAAAAGGTTGTTTGGAAAGAGGAAGGATGCTGCAAGCTCAAGCCATGGCGGAGACTCAAGTGCACACCCCCCTTCTGTTGCTACACCAAGTTCACAGAGGAGGAGTGTAGGAGAGGACAATCCCATGGGTGAGAGGAGCAACCCTCACCAACTTCTTCAGGACGACGACCTCGACATCCAAAGTGAAGTTGAAGATCAAGCATGTAAGCTCCTCCAAGATCGTGAGTTTTCTCACACGAAAGCTTATGATCCGGATTTGATCTCCAAAATAGGTATTATCGAAGTGTTAGTGCGACACTTCCCCCGGATCTGCTAAGGAGTAGCCCACAGAGGTTCTTTGTTTGGCGGGGCTTAGGCCTCAATCAAGTGTTCTAGCGGATGAGAATATGAGACAGTGGTTTTTACGTTGTTCGGGCCGCAAGGAGCGTAACACCCTACTCCACGGTGGATGGTATTGCTATTATGTGTGTATGCGTGTGTGTGATGTTCGATGTTGGGTCCTTTGTAACGGTGGCGATCCGAACCTTTTATAGACAAGACCAGACACCTTACAAGTGGGGTCCCAGGGCCCAACAGGTGGTCCCAGGGCAATCTTATCCTATGATCTAAGACTTCTCGCACAAGCTTGCCTCACCGAGGCAGTGAAGATTCACCGTCTTTCCTCCTCTCTTGTTAGTAGCCCACACACCGTTGCTGACGGTGGCAGAAGGTGTCCCGTCGGCCTGTCTTGTTGCCACAAGCTACCTACTTGGCCAAGTGGGATAGACCTGTGGCGCCTTCACTGTTATGCGATTGGTTGTAGCGGTCTCTGACAGTTGGCATGCTCCATGTTGTGTGTTGGAGGTGGGTGTGCGTCTTCAATGCTTCTGAGTGCACCATTCTCAATGCGCGTATCCTACCATCTGAGGTGAGCTGCAGGACACGAGACAACGTCGGGGGTGAGCTCTGCTTCGGGGGCCAGCCCTGGTCCTCCGTGACGCATGGAAGCTCTGGGGCTCGTCATGGAACGTGGTAGCTTCGCACCTTCCTCGTGTGTGTGTGTGGGGGGGGTGGGGGGGGGGGTGGACCCGACGCTCCATGCCACGTGGCTGTACCGGGGCTCTCCCCCAAGGTTGAGTGAGGTCCTATCCCTACACGTGGTGCCTCGTGAGCCCGCCACACCGTAGGGGCCCAGTCCTATCTTCAAGGCTTACGTGGCAGCACTGGAGCTCAATCTTAAGGGAGGCTGAGGTCTTGGCGCCCACGAGACACGTGGCAGCTCCGGACGTGCCTTGGTGTCTTCTTCTTGTGTGCAAGGGTACCCCGTCTGCAGGGTACCGACAGTGTCCCCTAGGTCCACCTTGGGGCGTGGTGAAGAGCCCAAAGGTGGGGCTTTTTACATGTTTTCCCGCACTATGCTTTGAATTCTGTCTTGGACAACCGAAGCGGTGGGCACTCCTACCAATCGTCGCCACACATCCTCTTCTGGTCGAGAAACTACGGTGACGGGATCTTATCTTGCTGCAATATCTCTGTCTCCTGCGGTGCATTTAACTGCGATGGTTCCCGATGCAGCTATAGCACTTTTGCTCGCTCTGCCATTAAGGGAGTCACTTCAGTGGCTTCCCCAGGTGGCTGACCGACTGGGCCAGTGCATCAGAGCATGGATGTAGGACCTATTGTCATGGGTGCCTTGTGTTGAGCGGTGCAGTCTGAACCTTCGCTCGGAGTACTCAGACTTCGCGGGGGTGATGCAAAAGGAAACCTTTGTTAGAGGAACGGTTCCTTCCTTACTCAAACCCCGCAGCGAGTTTCCACCTTCTTCCTCGAGCCCCCGATCCTTCTTCTCCCTTTAGTCAAAGTTCTCACCTTAGCTTGCTCAGATGGCTTCCCTATTGCCTCCTTTCCGCTTCTGATCGGCCGGAGATCTAGTGCCGATGAGGCGCCTCCTTGGCTGGGCGGCTTCAGAGTACGGATGGATGATCCACTGCGGGTCTCCTGATCTTCGGGATCTGCGTGAGGATGAGATTGTTCTTCATCGCCTACGCCACTGCTGGGCTCGCACTCCCATTGTCAAGGTTCTTCCTTGCAGTGCTGGGGTAGTACAGGCTGCAACTTCACCACCTGTTATCGAACTCCATCTCCTTGGTCGTCGTGTTCGTCCACCTATGCGAGGCGTTCGTGGGCTGCCCGCCCACGATGGAGCTGTTCCGACATTTCTTCGTTATGAAGACAAATGGAAGTAGTGCGACGACCCAAGTGGGGGCCTACTACTTCCGCCATCGGGACAAGACCCCCCGGGGTTACATTGCTTCATTCAAAGGGGGCAAATGGAGCTATTGGAAGGAATATTGTGCGATTGTGAGGACAGACCCGCATCCCTCGCTGAAGATGTCGTCCGACGGTCCAGGCTCCAATCTTACCACCTGGGAAGCATCCCAGGGGTTGCCAGAGGAGTACAAGCCCGCCCATAGGAGGATCCAGTTCTTTGCTGGCAAGGGCTTGACCTCCATGATGGTGTTAGCAGACTTCTTGCTTCGCCGTACCGCCCCTCTCCAGCGGCATCTGTACAGGGCCTGGGTCTACAACGGCGAATATGATGAATGCCGGCTGGGTCCGGACACCCCAACTCACAAGATGTTGGAGGAGATGTTGAAAACAGTGACCTCTAACGTTGTTGACGATGAGCACATCTCCCTTCCTAATGGCTGCCAGCCGCTCCACATGACCACCGACGTGAGTCGTTGCTAATCCCCTCTGCTATTTCTCTTCTTTTCTTTTTTTGCTCTAACAAAGCTTTATCTCGGCTTTTCAGGGCATCGTCAGCCGACTTGTTGCCCTTGGTGCTTCCAGGGGTGGGCTTGATAGCTCTTGCCCTTCGTGGCGTTGGAACGGGGTCTGCCGCACCGCCTCCTACGCTCGAAGGTGCGTCAGCCTTAGGTGCTGTTGATGACTCTGCACCCCCGTCCATCCAGGCAGGTGTGGCAGAAGTGGCGCCAAGCGTGGAAGTGCCAGGCGAGGAGATGCCTGGCGAGGAGGTGCCAGGCGAGGAGGTGCCAGACGAGGAGGTGGCTACCTTGGTCGTGGCTGCTTCTCTTGTTGAGGCCGACCTGCCGGTCATGGCTGCTTCCCTTGGTGAGGCTGACAAGTGGTCGATGATGCTCTTGTAGCAGAGGAGGGGACTTCATTGCCAGGCAGCAGCGCAACGGTTCCTGGTGCTCCAGCCAGGGAACCATCTGGTCCCCAGGCGCTGGTGTCTACCGTGGCATCGACAGGAGGGGCGGAGGGGCAGTCGTTCGTGGCGACGGTCGCGCTGATCCCTCTTGCTGATGCTGTTGCCGTGGCCCAGTCCGTCTTGCGTCAGACGCAAGATGCTTTTGCCCAGGAGTGGGATCAGCTTGCAGAGGAGCAACTCTTGGTGAAGCTGGTCGACGCCAAGAACAAGGAGCTTGAGGTGGAGGCCTTGAAGGCCCATGCCGCCGCCGATGCCCGCTTGAGGCTTTGTGAGGATCAACGACTAGATTTGGCCCGCCACAAAGTTGCTATTGCCGACGCTGAATGGGACTTGGCGACAAAGGAGGAGGAGGTCTCCCGGAGCCTGGGGGAGAAACGTCAGGCATTGCAGAACTTGGAGCTGGCCATCCAGCACCGGGAGGACGACCTGGAGCGTCGTGCTCGGGAGTTCGCCGACCGGGAGGAGGCTACTCGGAGGGACGCGCATAGCCTCCAGGCCTTCCGCACGATCGAGGCCCAAGGGGTCTGGGAATTCATGGCCCATGCTGGGGCAGTGATGAAACCCCTTGGCCTTGGTCCCGTGCCACGCGGAGAGCCATCTCAGGGGGTGGCCTAAATGCTTCCCGCCTTGGACTCCCTCTGCTCATTGTTGGGGTCAGTGAACACCATCCTTGCTAGGCGCCTGTGTGAGACCTATGTGTGCTGAATACATTGGCTTGTACTGAATACATTGGCTTTGACAATAAAAGTTTTGAATGCTGCCATAACATCTTTTTAGCAAGTTCTGACTCTAGCTCCGAGCTTCTGCAAGGTCCGACAATAGGTCCGACTTTCTTTGTCTAGGTCCGACATGTTTTTGGGTAGCTCCGGTGAGCTTTGTCTTTAGCTTCGGCATGTTTTTGATAGCCCCGACATGTCGTTGTTAAGCTACGATATGTTTTGTTAGGTCCAACTTTTATTGGTTAGCTTCGACATGTTTTTCTAGCTCCAGCATTTGGGTTGACTATTTTCGACTAGCTTTGGTATGCTCTGGCGCTAGGTTGTACTGGCTTTGGTAAGCTCTGGCGCTAGGTTGTACTAGCTTTGGTAAGCTCCGGCTCAAGCTATGGTTAGCTTCGACAAGGTTCAGAACTTGATCGCAATGTTCCTACTTTTACTGTGAATTGTCTCGAACTTGCTTTACATTGTTGGAAATATTGCTTAGTATTCATTTACTAAGTTTTTGATGTGTTTTCGTTGATATGGCTGATATTGTTTTACTGTGGTTTTGCAACATGCTTATGTGAGGTGTTCACGTGAGGTGTTGTGTTCAGAACTAATTTGAGTCAAGTCGCGGACTTGGACTCGTACGGATTGGTTGTTTATTCATGTGCAGGTGTTGCTTGAATTCAAGACACAGCTGGTGACGGGATCAATTGAACTAGTCTTAGGTAGAAGATGAGGTTCAACAACCAAGTTCGGGAGGAATTGTGGTTGAGTTGATCGGGAGGTTGCGCAACATGTTTGAATCAAGAACAATGCATATGAAGGTATCGTGGACGCCGTTGGAAGATGTTTGCACGTATGCAAGGAGTGCATAGACGTGGCTACATAGTTCCTAGGTGTGATGAAGAGATGTGGATGTAAAGAATTGGTCGGAAAGGTCCAACCGACTAGGTTATGGACTCAGGCTGCAACTGAGTCGGGTTTGACTCAAATATGGAAAGATTTGAGTTGGTTATGATAGAATTTTGTGTGGGTCACGAATTTGAGTTTTTTTTAGAAATGTGGGATACATTCCTAAGGTGTTTGGAAGTCTTAAGATTGCTTCTATCTGCGTATAGAAGAGTCCTAAGCAGTTATGGAAAGTTTCGATTCGTGATTTGAGTAGGATTAGAGTCCTAGTTAAGATTGAGTTGGCCTAAGGGCTGGTTATATAAGCAAGGGAGGCCAGACATCGTGGGTGATGACTTTGGAGTTGTTCCTCTTGTGTTCTATTGAATAAAATTCGTAGTTGAAAGGAACTTTTGTGCCTTGTTCGTCCGACTTGTTCGAGACAAGTTTTTCTCATCGAGTTTTCTACACATCACTACCTTTCTTCGGTGGTTTTATCATAACTCGAGTTTTACATATCCAACCGACGTGATTCTTTTTGGGTTGTGTTAATAACTTGATTATCTATCATCTATCAAAATTTCACGGTCACTGTATTTGTGGTTTTTGATCTACACAAGTTTCTTTGCAGCGTTCCAGAACTGTTTTTTCTCGGGTAGGACAGATTGACCTTTGTTCGATCTTTCAATCGTAACTTGAGTTTTTCTTGATGGATTTGAGTGATTCTTGTTGTGTAGTCTTCGTGACTTGATTCTCTCTGATATATGTCATTTTTGTCACGGTGAAACACGTTTAGATTAGTTTCACACATGATTTCTTTAACAGATCGTTTTTCTGCCGAAGGGATTGGGATTTAATTGTTTCTGTTGCGTAAGATTTTTTAATCTACCATTCATCCCCTCTGGTAGATTTTCACGTGCTCTTCGATCCTACAATTGGTATCAGAGCCACGGTGCTCTAATATTTGTGATTTGCACGTATTTTGACTAATCATCATGGAGAAATACTCCGCAAAACCTTGTGTCTTTAGTGGTATTGATTTTCAAGTTTGGAAGGCGCGTATGGAAGCCTTCATCCAGGCTCAAGGCTTCGCAATATGGGAGAAGGTATACAAGCCTTATGATGTGCCATCAAATGACCAAGTTACAGCTACAAATCTGAGAGATGTCGACAACAACAACAAGGCTCGAAACTTGATCATACAAGGATTAACTCAAAGCGACTTCGACCATGTTGCACACCTCTGATCTGCATACGATGTGTGGAAAGCACTTTGTGACTACCACGAAGGATCCAACAAGATCAAGGAGGTAAGGCAAGACATGTTCAAGAAATAATACATGCGCTTCGAGATGCAACCCTGTGAGTCTATTGATGACCTTTTTTCTCGCTTTAATAAAATTCTCAGCAACTTGCGTAGTGTCAATGTTAATTTTTCAGATGCTGAAAATGCTAGGCAATTGTTAAATGCATTAGATATGTCAATTTGGGAGATGAAAGTTACATCTATTTGTGAATCTACTGTCATGAGTACACTTACTTTACATGTGCTATATTCCAAGTTAAAAACTCATGAAATTGACATAATATCACATAAGAACCCCAACAAGTCTATTGCTTTTGTTTCTCAACGTGACATGCCTAGCTCCGGTCAATCTTCATCTTGTGGTACACTTGCTTTGTTGTCCTCTCTAACCCTTGAACAGATTGAGGAATTTCTAGAGGAGGGGCTAGTACTTCTCTCTACTAGTTTCTCAAAAGCATTGCAAAATGTTAGAACTAGAAGGAGAGGAAGCTCCGGACCTCAACGATGTTTCGAATGTGGTAAGACAGGATATTTTCGTTCAGATTGCCTTAACCTTTCAGGTCCTACTTCCCGAGATGAAAAGCAAACAATGAAGAAGCACTCATCTGCAAACGATAAGAAGAAAAGGAAGGGTTTTACGGGACGTTAATTGGTGAGCAGTTTTATTTCCGCACTTCAAGAACTTGGCTCAAGCGATGTGGACATTGGAAGTGACAAAGATGAACATGATTTGACAAACTTGTGCTTCATGGCGGGCAAATCAAGATCAAGTATGGAGGATGCAGAACACAACAATGGTAATGAAGAGATATGTCCTACTTGCGAAGAAATGTGTGATGCTATTTCTCGTGCCACTATTATAGTTAAGAAAAAGGACAAAAAGCTTAGGGATAGTGCTACTAAAATTGAATCACTAGAATCTGAAATCAATTGTTTAAAAACTTTAATTCCTAGTGATGATGCATGTCCCTCATGTGATTTAATATATGAACAATTATCCTCATTAAGAAGTGTGCACACCTCCACACTTGATAAACTTGAGTTAGAAATTGAAAATAATAGAGAGCTTGCTACACTTAATGATAAAAACTTGAAAGATGCTAGCTGTTCTACATTTGATTTGCATTGTTCTACTTGTGATGATCTTAATAAGAAACTACAAGATGCTATGAATGAAATTTCTATATTGAACAATGCTTTATGTTCTCATGAAGATAAATTTTTTTCCAATTGCAAATTAAAAGGAAAAACTTCATGTGAAAATTGCCTTGATCTGTCCAATAAACTTGATAACATGCATATGACATTAGATCAGTTTTGTAATGGGAATAAGAACCTAAACTTGCTGCTGAACTCTTCCAAGTCTTGCAATGATAAAACTGGTTTAAGTTTTGATTCTCATGCTCATGCTGAGGCACATCCACCTAAAATTGTAAAGTAATTAGGAAGTGGTTTGATTCAAACAGTTCCTAAACAAAAAGAAGTGGTTTTCAAATCTGCAGGAGTGTTGTCTCATTCGGTTTCAAATAAAAATGTTGCTTGCTCATCTAGACATGAACACAAAGTTGAATTTCATTGTACCTACTGTGGTAGAGATGGTCATGTCATAGATTTTGTTATAGACTAGCTAAACAACATAAAAAGGAAAGAATGATTGCTAGATCTCATAACTTTCATGTAAAATTTGCCGCACTTGCTAAACCGAATGATAGGAACATGCAATCTGCTGTAATGAGTCAAAAACATGCAAAGTTTGCTCCCAAACCTACTGTGTTTCGTGCTACACATGTAACATATGATAAGTCAGTAGTTGGGTACAAAAATCCTCAATCTTTGGCTCATAAACCTGTTGTTTTATCTCAGCTTTGGCGTGTTATTCCTGCTGCACGTTGTGTGACTCAATACTGAATTCCTAAATGCCTATTGACTAACCCCAGTATTGAGTCATCGATGTATTGTGCTTCTATGTAGGTTACACGCTTGAGGAAGGAGAACATTTGGATTGTGGATTCAGGTTGCTCACACCACATGACCGGTAATAAAGAATGGTTCTCCTCCCTCTCTTTTTTGTCACGTGTAGAGAATGTTACTTTTGCCGATAATTCTTCAACTACTATAATTGCTAAGGGTTCAGTTAGAGTAAATAATCACTACACTTTGAAGGATGTGGCACTTGTTAAAAATTTAAAATACAACTTGCTTTCTGTTTCACAACTGCTAGATGAAAATCTGGAAATTATTTTCACTAAAAATTGTTGCAAAGTTGTAAATTCAAATAGTGAGCTTATTTTTAACATATCTCGGTTTGGAGGAGTTTTTAAAGCTGATTTTGATATGTCTTCCTCTAAGCATAGGTGTCTGGTTGCTAATGATTCAAATGACTTATATTTTTGGCATCGTATACTTGGTCACGTAGGCTTCGATCATCTAACGCGTGGTAGTGCTCTTGATCGCATACGTGGGCTGCCTAAGCTTAAAGGGGATAAAGAAATTGTGTGCTCTTCTTGTAGACATGCTAAGATGGTTGCAGGTTCACATACTCCTCTCACAATGATCATGACTACTGAACCATGTCAACTTTTGAACCTTGACACCGTAGGACCTTCACGCGTTCAATCCATCGGAGGTAAACGGTATGTTCTTGTGATTGTTGATGATTATTCTAGATACTCTTGGGTTTACTTTGTGGCATATAATAATGAAGCTTTTAGTCACTTTAGAACTTTATTTCTTAGATTATCAATTGATCACCTAGGATCTTTAAAAGCAATTAGAAGTGATAACAGAACCGAATTTTAAAATCAATCTTTTGATCACTTTTATGCTGAAAATGGAATAGATCATCAATTTTCTTCACTATATGTACCTCAACAAAACGGTGTTGTAGAAAGAAAGAACAGAACCTTAGTTGAGATTGCTAGGACTATGCTTGATGAATATCAAACTCCTAGGAAAGTTTGGGCTGATGCGATTGCAACCGCTTGTTATGTCTCAAATCGAGTTTTCTTGCACACTAAGCTAGGCAAAACACCATATGAGCTTCGGTTTGGACATAGGCCTAGTGTTACACATTTTCGGGTATTTGGTTGCAAATGTTTTGTTAAGAAACATGGTAATCTTGATAAATTTGAACCTATATCCATTGATGACATGTTTCTTGGTTATCCATCTCACACTAGAGGCTACCGTGTGCTTTTACTTGACACTAACAAAATTGTGGAGACTTGTGAGGTGTCTTTTGATGAAGCTAGCACAGGTACTAGCTCAACCATTGCAGGTTCGGATCCATATCCGCAGGGGAGGGTATTTTTGTTGAAGATGAGGAAGAAGAGGTGCCGCTGCCTAAAAATTCAGCAGCTAATGACATTGTTCCAGCTCCTGATTTTGATTCACAACCAGCACTGACGACCACCATTGCTTGTCCAGATCCTCCTCAAGTCACAAGCTCATTGATTTGTGATGAACATGAAGAATAAGAAGCTTGTGAAGTGTCCACTCCCCTCCGGGTTCTCAAAAGTCATCCTCCACAACAAATTATTGGAAGCTTGCACGAACGAGTCACACGGTCCAGGTTTTGCGATCCAAACTCTCATGCTCATTCTACTTTTGTTGCTTCTTTTGAAACCAAAGATATATCACATGCACTCACTAATGAATCTTGGATTATTGAAATGCAAGAAGAGTTAGAAAATTTTGAAAGAAATAATGTTTGGAAACTTGTACCTCCACCTCAAGGTCACACTTTAATTGGAACAAAATGGGTGTTTAAAAATAAAACAAAGTGAGGATGGGGTTGTGGTTAGGAATAAGGCTAGGTTGGTTGCTCAAGGTTTCCACTCAAGTTGAAGGTCTAGATTTGATGAAACTTTTGCTCATGTTGCTAGATTAGAAGCCATAAGAATTTTGTTAGCTTTTGCTGCATCTAAAGGTTTTAAGCTTTATAAAATGGATGTTAAAAGTGATTTTCTTAATGGCTACATCGATGAGGAGGTTTATGTCAAACAACCACCGGGTTTTGATAATTCAGATTTTCCTAATCATGTTTACAAACTGTCCAAAGCCTTGTACGGTCTCAAACAAGCCCCTAGAGCATGGTATGATAGGTTAAAAACATTCGTAGTAAAATAGGGGTTATGCATCCTTATGGCTTAAATTGAGGGGGAGTTTTGAAACTTGGAAAGTCTATGTGTGAATCTGAACTTAAAATAATATAAGCATAGTATTTCATACATATACGACTTTGTGATTCCTTTTACATGCTGAAAGTTCTTACTACATTACTCATGTTATACATTTTGTAGATTTTGCCATGACTAGTAATTGGAATAATTACTTACGCTAAATCTGGTCATGATTGAACTTTCTTGCTGTTTTCAACTTGTTGCATGCTCACATGTGCTTTTAATAATGAAAAATTAATCAACCAACTATTCACATGTTTAGCTTTTATGATCAAATAAAAATGAGAAAAGATCAAGAGAATATGCATGCATCACACTTCTTCTTTTGAGATGGCTTATCATTGCACTTAGATATGAACTTGGAAGAAGTTGTGTATGACTAAAACCATGTCCTTAAGCTTCTGATTGTCAAATGACATAGGCTTGGCTTGGTTGGTTAGAATAAGGCAGATGCGCATATAATCTCTTGCAAATATCATATGATCTAAATTTGTGCTTTGAAAAATAATAAAATGCAGCAACAAGTGTCATGCTTTCAGGTATTAAAATAGAAGTTTGTGAGATCATGACTTGCCTAAATTGGAAATTACATTTGATCTCTAGCATGGCTTACACTACTTTATGTATTTTATTGATGTGATAGTGTAAGTTACTTGATAGTATGACTTGGATGAGCTTTGTTTTATATGTATATGTTATAATATGCTCATAACAATTAAAATTTCTCTTTTGAACCTTGCTGAATACATTGTCAAAGGGGGAGAGATAATATGTGATTTTTTAAAGATAAGTATGCAAGGGGGAGAAATTAATTACACATTGCACATATTCACAATTGTTTTTGGCACGATTCTTCTCAAGGGGAGATTTTTTTTCTCATTTTATTTCTGTTTTACAAAGGGGGCGAAATTGTTTTTAAAACTTTTAATGTGAATAAGCCAATGTTCAGACCTTAAGTGGTGTTGCCAATACATTCATCAAGGGGGAGATTGTGAGACCTATGTGTGCTGAATACATTGGCTTGTACTGAATACATTGGCTTTGACAATAAAAGTTTTGAATGCTGCTGTAACATCTTTTTAGCAAGGTCCGACTCTAGCTCCGAGCTTCTACAAGGTCCAACAATAGGTCTGACTTTCTTTGTCTAGGTCCGACATGTTTTTGGGTAGCTCCGGTGAGCTTTGACTTTAGCTCCGACATGTGTTTGATAACTCCGGCATGTCGTTGTTAAGCTCTGATATGTTTTGTTAGGTCCGACTTATGTTGGTTAGCTTCGACATGTTTTCTAGCTCCGGCTTTTGAGTTGACTAGTTCCGACTAGCTTTGGTAAGCTCCGGCACTAGGTGTACTGGCTTTGGTAAGCTCCGGCGCTAGGTTGTACTAGCTTTGGTAAGCTCCAGCTCAAGCTCCGGTTAGCTTTGGCAAGGTTCGGAACTTGATTGCAATGTTCCTGCTTTTACTGTGAATTGTCTCGAACTTGCTTTACATTATGGGAAAGATTGCTTAGTATTCATTTGCTAAGTTTTTGATGTGTTTTGGTTGATATGGCTGATATTTTTTTATAGTGGTTTTGCAATATGCTTATGTGAGGTGTTCACGTGAGGTGTTGTGTTCGGAACTAATTTTTGTCAAGATGCGGACTTGGGCTCGTACGGATTTGTTGTTTATTCATGTGCAGGTGTTGCTTGAGTTCAAGACATGGCTGGTGACGAGAACCATTGAACTAGTCTTAGGGAGAAGATGAGGTTCAACAACCAAGTTCGGGAGGAATTGTGGTTGAGTTGATCAGGAGGTTGCGCAACATGTTTGAATCAAGAACAATGCATATGAAGGTATTGTGGACGTTGTTGGAAGATGTTTTCACATATGCAAGGAGTGCATGGACGTGGATACATTGTTCCGAGGCGTGATGAAGAGATGTGGACGTAAAGAATTGGTCGGAAAGGTCCAACCGACTAGGTTATGGACTCAGGCTGCAGCTGAGTCGGGTTTGACTCAAATATGGAAAGATTTGAGTTGGTTATGATAGAATTTCGTGTGGGTCATGACTTTGAGTTATTTTAGGAATGTGGGATACATTCCTAAGGTGTTTGGAAGTCTTAAGATTGCTTCTATCTTCGTATAGAAGAGTCCTAAGCAGTTATGGAAAGTTTTGATTTATGATTTGAGTAGGATTAGAGTCCTAGTTGAGATTGGGTTGGCCTAAGGGCTGGTTATATAAGCAAGGGAGGCCAGAGCTCGTGGGTGATGACTTTGGGGCTGTTCCTCTTGTGTTATATTGAATAAAATTTGTAGTTAAAAGGAACTTTTGTGCCTTGTTCGTCCGACTTGTTCCAGACAAGTTTTTCCCGTCGAGTTTTCTACAAAACACTACCTTTCTTCGGTGGTTTTACCATAACTCGAGTTTTACAGATCCAATTGACGTGATTCTTTTTGGGTTGTCTTCAAAACTTGATTATATATCATCTATCAAAATTTCATGGTCACTGGATTTGTGGTTTCTGATCTACACGAGTTTCTTTGCAGCGTTCCAAAACTGTTTTTTCTCGGGTAGGACAGATTGACCTTTGTTCGATCTTTCAATCGTAACTTGAGTTTTTCTTGACGAATTTGAGTGATTATTGTTGTGTCGTATTTGTGACTTGATTCTATATGATATCTATTATTTTTTCCATGGTGAAACACGTTTAGATTAGTCACACACACAATTTCTTTAACAGATCGTTTTTCCGCCGAAGGGGTTGGGATTTAATTGTTTCCGCTGCGTAAGATTTTTGAATCTGCCATTCACCCCCCTCTGGTAACTTTTCACGTGCTCTTCGATCCTACATGATGAAGGTTGAAGGAAGGGAGCTGGCTGAGCTGGTGGCCTCCCATGTCTTGGTGTGCTTATAGAGCTGGTACCCGATGATCCCACTGGAACCGGTGGAGAAAGGTCCCCTTGATGAGCGAGAGGAAGAGGCGAGAGCCAAACTCCAGGACCTTGCCAAGCAGGTGACCTCTTCGTTCTAGCGTGGTTGAGACTGGTGGCACCCAAGTGGAATGTTTTATGTATCCGGGGATGACCCCCTTGTGTAAATAACTGTTTATGAATTTGAATCCGAGTTGTTTTGCTTGTTGGCTTGTCGTGTGCTTCCAAATTGTTGCCCCAATTCCCTCTCTTGTGTAAGTTATTGAAGAGACTTTGTTGATGCTGTTAGCCCTTTAGGGACCAACGCTTGCACAGTTGACACGATCGGTTTGTCGCTACTTGACGTGTGCCTATGGAATCCCCCTTATAGGCCCCTTGGTCAGCGTGGCTAGATTGTTGGGTATGCCTGCCACTTGACCGCAGGATGTATTCAACTGGCCCCCAATGGAGTGGGGGAGAATGAGTGATTGGTCTCGACATGCCCCTTTTGGGAGCGCCAAGCTTTTCTTGAGTGTTGTCATCGACAGCAGGCCTCCTGGAAGGTGCTGGAGCTGGATGCTCCGACATCATCCACCATTATCATAAGGACGTCCGCGGCAGGCCCCCTGGGAGGTGCCGAGTTGGCTACTCCAGCGTCGTCCACCATCGTCGTGAAGTCGTCGACGGTAGCCCCCTGGGAGGTGCCAGAGCTGGATGCTTCGGCGTCGCCCACCATTTTCATGAAGTTGTCGACTGTAGGGACCTAGTGCATAGGATACCACAAGCGAACCATGTTAGCAGAAAGAGCTAAGTAGGAGGGTGTACTCACTTGTGCGCGCTTGTTGCTATCGTCGGCGTGCTGGGACATCGACGACAGACCCCCTTGTAGGTGCTGGAGCTGGATGCTCCAGTGTCGCCCACCATCGTTGTGATGTCGTCGACGGCAGCCCCCCTGGGAAGTATTGGAGCTATACGCTCTAGCGTCGCCCACCATCTTTGTAGGTACATCGACGACGGGCCCCCTCGGAGGTGCCGGAGATAGCTGCTCCGGCATCGTCCACCATCGTCGTGAAGTCGTCGATGGTGGGC
Source organism: Tuctoria greenei (assembly GCA_036927565.1). Classification (NCBI taxonomy): domain Eukaryota; kingdom Viridiplantae; phylum Streptophyta; class Magnoliopsida; order Poales; family Poaceae; genus Tuctoria; species Tuctoria greenei. The sequence continues at coordinate 200,686,479 of JAYESD010000003.1, read as the reverse complement.
CCCTGTCCACGCTTGTTGTTGTTGTTGACGTGCTGGGACATCGACGACAGGCCCCCTGGGAGGTGCCGGAGCTGGCTGCTCTGGCATCGTCCACCATCGTCGTGAAGTCGTCGACGGCAGGCCCCCTGGGAGGTGCCGGAGCTGTATGCTCTGGCGTCGCCCGCCATCGTCGTAGGTACGTTGATGGCGGGCCCCCTGGGAGGTGCTAGAGCTAGATGCTCTGACGTTGTCCACCATCGTCGTAGAGTCATCGACCACGGGCCCCTGGTGCATAGGCTATCACAAGAGAATCCTGTTAGCGACAAGAGCGAGATAGGAGAGTTTACTCATTTGCTCGCGCTTGTTGCTGGCGTTAACGTGCTGGGACGTCGACGGCAGCCCCCCCCCCCCCCCCTGCGAGGCGCCAGAGCTTGATGCCCCTGCGTCATCCACCATTATTGTTGAGTCGTCGACGGTAGGCCCCCTGGGAGGTGCCGGAGCTGGATGCTCCAGCGTCGCCCATCATATTTGTAGACGTCGACAGCAGGCCCCCTGGGAGGTGCTGAAGCTTTATGCTCTGGCGTCACCCACCATCTTCATAGGTGTCGGTACCCTCCGTACCGGATACCCCTTAGGATTGCAAAGATCACAAGGAAACTCCATCTACCAGATTTGAAGACCTCCGAAGGTCCCACATGTCAGGCGTAATTGGACCTGCATCCCCGACATGGTTAGTCCCAGGGCCGCCACGTGTATCATAAGACCGGAGCTATCACCCACACATGGGAAGCTCCGGTCGGAATACCGATATGGCACCCTCACACCTAACCCCAGACAGAGGGAAGCTCCGGTACTGACACGTGTCCAACAGCACCGGACCTACCCGTCCACGATGGTAAGCTCCGGAGCTTCCACGTGGCAACCGCCGGACCTTCAACTTCAACTATCAGGCCGGTGGACCCCCCAATGGCTCCAGACCTTCAAGGAGAAATCAAATACTTCAAAACCCGATTAAGTGTCATTAATATCATATTAATGACACACGATCGGATAATCCCTTAATACTGGTAACGGCACTGTTAAGGCCCGTTACCAGGCTATTAAGGGCAATTAACCTCATTAATTGTGTATCAAGTATGTGTAACTGCCGGGGCCACCTGTCAGGCCAGGCTAACGTTGTAACGACCAGTCCTTGTACTATTAAAGGATTGGTCGACGATACACAAGGGACGGTTCCAGACCTCTACTGAACTCCCTGAGCTAGACGAGCTTCTTCTTGTGGAGCTTCTTCTAGACTCACACGCTTAATACATCACCAACACACCCCGTGGAGTAGGGTATTACGCTCAGGCGGCCCGAACCACGTAAATCTATGTGTACACTTGCCATTCACCTTCTTGAATCTCTGCGCGCCCATTACCGAACCACAACTCCTTGATCTACCAAAGGTAGTGTCGGGAGATCTGCCGGATCCAAACGCTGACAGTTGGTGCGCCAGGTAGGGGCGCCCGAGATTTCGAGTATGGTGAACTCAGCTGCTGGATCATCCAACGGCAACCCTGCTGTTCAACCCGCTGGGGGCAATACCTCCAACATGCAGCAACCAGCAGGTGCCGTGGTTCTAGCAGGAGTCATGCCTCCACCGCCACTGCCTACACCAGCACGTCAAGCTGAGCAGCGTGACGGTGCATCGGTGTCGGTCACTGCATCTGCGAATAACAACAACCCTGAACACGCGCTTCATGCAGCACGTGCTCTCCTCCAACGTCCACCACCTCCAGGTGCATCCCAAGGTGCAATGGAGCAGTGGAGGGCTGATGTGGAACATCTGGTTGCAGCAGCAGCCGACCGCATCAGCAACCAAGGTCCTCCTCCTTCGGGGCGGGCCCCATCGCAACACCGGACCGTGTCTGGCAGACTTGGTCCACATGCTTCCCAGAATAGGAGGCGTGCTGCGTCACAGCAAGTTACGTCGCTGCCTTCTAGGGAGCGACGTACTCATACGGTGACCAGGCTTTCAACTCATGACCTCCGGGCAGAGATTGATCGCCGTTACCGTCAACAGGATAACCGTGTCCATATCGAGCGTGCTCAAGAAAGGCGAGAGGCTCAAGACAGTCCTGCTCTCGAGGGAGTAGGAGGAGGCTGTTCTGCACTGGCCATGCATCTATGCATGGTCAGATGGCCACAAAAATTCTGGCCTCACCTGCCGAAGAAATTTGACGGGACTGTTAATCCCGCTGAGTTTCTCCAAATTTACATCACCGCAATCCTTGCGGCCGGAGGTAACGAGGCCGTAATGGCCAATTACTTCCCAGTGGCCTTGACTAGGACCGCCAGGTCCTGGTTCATGAGCCTTCCTCACAACTCTATCAATAGTTGGGAGGAATTGTGCCAACAGTTCACTGCCAATTTCGGAAGTTCATACACCCGACCAGGCACCGAACTGGACCTTTTTGCAGTTGTGCAGAAGGGGGGAGAATCCCTGCGCTCATTCATCCAGAGGTTCTCCCAGGTATGAAACACCATTCCTTCTATCTCTAGCGCTTCTGTTATCGTGGCATTTAGACATGGCATATGAGATAAGAAGATGCTGGAGAAGCTGGCGGTCAAGGAGATCACCAGCGTCACAGAGCTCTTCAGCTTGGCAGACAAGTGTGCCAAAGCTGCGGAGGGCCGTGAAATGCACTCCAAACCACCTCCAGAGGACGGAAAAAAATCCTCCAAAGGCAAAGACACTACCTCCGGGAGTGGCGAAAAGAAGAAAAAGTCCAACGGCAAGAAGAAGCCATCGGCCGGCACATCTACCGCTGCAGCTGCAGCAGCTCCGGGCGGCCGGGGGCCACGCCCCGAGAAATGACCTCGACCGTCCTCCGAAGATGGTGGCAACTCCAAAGTGTGGTGTCCTATCCACAAGTTGAATAGCCACAACTTGGAGGACTGCCGGGAGGTCCAAAACCTTGCCGAGCGATACCACAAGCACCGGGAAGAAGTTCCTTTCCGTCAGAGGGAAGGAAAACAAAAAGTCTATGAAGCTCTGGCTAAATAGGAGTTGGGCTTCCAGGACCCTAAAAAGGTCCTAAAGGCTGTTTACACCTCCGTCGACGATGACTCCGACGTCTTCGACAATGAGCGTTGAAAGACCATGAACACCATCTTTGGTGGTTCATGGGACATCACCTCCCGCCGTGTCCTCAAGAACATGTGGCGGGACATGGCCTCAGTAGCTCCTACAGCCAGGGCGGAGCCTCATCAAAAGTGGATGGACACCACCATCGCTTTTGATGCTTCAGACTGCCCTCAGAACATGATCGGAGCTAGTCAGCTACCTTTGATGGTATCACCTACCATCAATAACATCCAACTCCACCATGTAATGGTGGACGGAGGTTCGAGGCTAAACCTCATAAGCTCTGAAGCTTTTGTCAAGCTTCAGCTCCGACCTTCGGACCTTCGCCCCTCTCGACCTTTCTCCAGAGTAGGTCCGGGGGCCATAACACCACTCGGTGTCATTACTCTCCCCGTGACCTTTGGGACTCGGGAGAATTATCGCACTGAGAAGTTGATCTTTGACGTCGCTCAGATCAACTTGCCTTTCAACGCCATTCTGGGCAGGCCCGCCTTGTACAAATTCATGGCTGCTGCTCATTATGGCTACCTGTTGTTGAAGATGCCAACACCAGCTGGCGTTCTCCGGATCCGCAGAGATCGTACTGCCGGAGTGACTGCTCTGGAAGAACTTCATGCGCTTGCTACAGTGCAAGAGGAAGAATCCAGGCAGGAACAAGCCCCGAAACCCCCAAGCATCCGTCAATGAGGCTCAACCTCCGCACCTCGCGTGCAACCAACCGGCGACACCGACATCCCCATCAAAGTCGTCCAAATCGGTTCCGATGCCGCTCAGACCACCCATATATCGGGAGGTGTGAATGACAAATAGGAAATCGCGCTCATCACTTTCCTCCGGGCTAATATCGACGTGTTTGCCTGGCAACCGTCACAAATGCCTGGGATCCCTAGGGAAGTGATCGAGCATAATCTGAAGATCTATCCTAACGCTCGGCCCGTACATCAGAAGCCTCGGAAGCAATCCGTAGAGCGACAAAACTTCATACGACAAGAAGTGAAGAAGTTGCTCGAAGATGGATTCATCCGAGAAGTCTTCTACCCAAAATGGCTGGCAAACCCAGTTGTTGTATCCAAGGCCAGTGAGAAGCTTCGGATGTGTATCGACTACACAACACTGAATAAGGCATGCCCAAAAGATCCATTCCCACTACCTAGAATAGATCAGATAGTGGATTCCACCTCCGTGTGTGAATTACTGTGTTTCCTAGATGCATATTCTGGATACCATCAAATCAGAATGTCTAGGGAAGATGAAGAACATACTTCTTTTATCACAGTGGATGGATTGTACTGCTATACTGCCATGCCATTTGGTCTTAAGAATGCAGCTTCAACATTTGTATGAGCTATGTACAAAACCTTTGGAGAGCTCATCAGATACATAGTGGAAGTGTATGTTGATGACATCGTCATCAAGATCAAGGACAAGGAATCACTCCTTGACACCTTGCAAGCTGTCTTCGACAAGCTGCGGGTCACCCGCATGAAGCTGAACCCAGACAAGTGCGTCTTCGAGGTTAGCTTTGGAAAGCTTCTTGGTTTCCTGGTAAACCACCGGGGCATAGAGGCAAATCCAGCGAAGATTAAAGCTATAGAGGAGATGCGGCCACCAGCGCACATCAAAGATGTCCAAAAACTGACTGGATGTCTAGCCGCCCTCAGCCGATTCATCTCAAGACTGGCGGAACGAGCTCTACCTTTCTTCAAGCTATTGAGGAAGTCCAGACCATTTCAATGGTTTGAAGAAGCAGAAAAGGCATTTCAGGAGCTAAAGCAGCTCCTCACCACTCTACTAATCTTGGTAGCTCCGAACCCTGGTGAGCCCTTACTGCTTTACATTTCAGCGACCGGCAAGGTTGTCAGCATGGTCCTGGTTGCGGAGAGACCAGAACCATCCCAAGCTCAGGAATCCAGACCCCTCCGGGAGGGTCCGGAGGTTCCTGAAGGTGAGTCTGGGTCCCAGCCCCCAGACTTGGAACTACAGGGAGTTATTCCAGAAGATCTGGACCCCTCCGGAAGGGTCCGGGTCACTCCAGTAGAAGCTCCGGGTTCCTCTAGCAAGGACCCGGAGGTTCCCGAAGCAGGTCCGGACCCCTCTGGGAGGGTCCGGGGCGATGTGGAGGAAGCTCCGGGCCCCTCCGGGAGGGTCCGGACAGTCCAACGCCTAGTGTACTTCATCAGTGAAGTACTACATGATGCCAAGAGTCGATACTTAGAGGTGCACAAGCTGCTCTACGCAGTTCTCATCGCCTCCAGGAAGCTTCACCATTACTTCCAAGCTCACAAGATCTCAGTGGTGACCTCTTACCCACTGCGTGCAATCTTGCATAATCCCAACTCTACTGGGAACATTGCAAAGTGGCTGCAGAGTTGGCCGAATTCGATCTTGAATTCGTCCCAAGACAAGCGATCAAGAGTCAAGCCTTGGAAGATTTCGTGGTGGAATGGACCCCCTCTCCATCGAACCCTGGGGGCCCTAGTGAGCAGAAGCCGGAACTCAAGGCTCCGGTCTTCACCAAACCTCACTGGACCCTCTACTTCGACGGCTCCATGCAAAAGCAGGGGGCCGGGGCTGGAGTCCTTCTCCTCGCTCCAACCGGGGAGAAGGTAAAATACATGGTCCACCTTGACTTCAAGGTGACCAACAACATGGCGGAGTATGAAGCACTCATTTATGGACTAAAGGTGGCACTATCATACGGTGTCAAGCAACTATTGGTCAAGGGAGATTTGCAACTCATCATTAAACAGGTGAAGGGTGAATGCTTCTGTAATAATCCCCAAATAGCTGCTTATCTCCTTGAAGTCCAGAGGCTTCAGAAGGACTTCAAAGTCCTGGATCTCCACCATGTCCAGCGTGTCCATAACGCTGAAGCTGACAAACTCTCGACGAAAGTGTCAACTGGAGCTTCGGCTCCTGACGGAACCTTCGTCCGGAGGTTGTCAAAACCCACAGCTCAGCCTGCCGAACTGAGCGAAGGGGGCGAGACCAGCATCCCGAAGCTGGCGGTCCCGATGGCCCTGTTACCATGGCAGCCATCAAGGGTCGTAGGTGCTACCGGAAGCTCCGAGCAACCCAGCACACAAGACTCAAATGCTCAAGCAAGCTCCGATGCATGGATCTCGGATATTCAAAGCTACTTGAAAGACAATATCCTTCCTCACGATGATGTATCTGCTGACCGGATAGTCAGATTGGCTAAAAGATACACGCTAGTAGAAGGGGATCTCTACCGGCGCGGTGCCAACGACGTCCTAATGCGGTGCATCACAAGGGAAGAAGGTTGCGAGCTCCTCGCATAAATCCATGTAGGTGAGTGTGGGAACCACACGTCTTCTCGCACGCTGGTCGGTAAAGCCTTCCGGCATGGCTTTTACTGGCCTACAGCGCTCCAGGATGCAACTGAGCTGGTGAAGAAATGCAAAGCATGTCAGTTCCATGCAAAGCAAATTCACACACTGGCTCAGCCTCTACAAATGATACCTCCTACATGGCCTTTCGCTGTGTGGGGGATGGACATCTTGGGACCTTTCCCAAGAGCCGTCGGAGGTTACAAGTTCCTATATGTTGCTATTGACAAGTTCACCAAATGGCCGGAAGCAACTCCAGTTGTGACAATAAACAAGCAATCAGCTATCAACTTCTTGCAGTCCATAGTATGCAGATTTGGAGTCCCGAACAAAATCATAACAGATAATGGGACCCAATTCACAAGCTCTGCTTTCCAGGGATACTGCGAAGACCTCAGCATCCAAGTCAGCTACGCTTCCGTAGCTCACCCGGCAAGTAATGGCCAAGCCAAGAGGGCAAATGCAGAAATCCTGAAAGGACTCAAGACGCGCACATATGAGCGCCTGAAAAAGCATGGAGCCAACTGGATCAAAGAGCTTCCGCCCACTCTATGGGCCAACAGGACAACTCCAAACCGGTCAACTGGAGAGACACCCTTCTTCCGGGTGTACAGAGCTGAAGCAGTCCTTCCTCCGAAAATCACTTTGGGATCGCTCCGGGTCCGGACCTCCGACGAAGCCAAGCAGGACCAGCTCCGGCGTGAAGACCTTGACCTCCTTGAAGAGGGAAGGTGCCGAGTAACTGTTCCGAATGCTCGATACCACCAAGCTCTTCGGCGCTATCATCGACGGCATGTTCACAACCGACAGCTCGAGGAAGGCGATCTGGTGCTACGGAGAATACAATCCAGAGAAGGGTTAAACAAACTCTCCTCCAGCTGGGAGGGACCCTTCCGAGTGATCAAAGTATCCCGTCTCGGATGCGTTTGCTTGGCAACCGAGGATGGGACACCTCTCCCAAATCCTTGGAACATTGAGCACCTCCGTAAGTTCTACACTTAATATCACGAAGGAGAGTCTGTAATTACATGTGGTGTATGTGATAGAGTCATTGTACAGAGATGGGTAGCTCCTCCGGGAGGGTAGTCGGACCTACCCAGTTAGGTCCGCAACGTCCATGCAACACTTGTCATAGTCTCAGAACTAAAGGTGTAGCTAGCTACCTTGGGTCAAACGAGAAACGAAACACACTTAGCCTGGTTCCGTACCCTAAGAGTGTACTTGTTTCCCCTGTACCCCGGACCTATAATGAAAGACATCATTATGTGAAAACAGACTCCACGTGCATTTACTTTGTACAGGCTCAATATTTTTCTCTTTCTTGTTTTTAACAAAGTTGTGCAATTCTTAAGAAACTTTAGCTCGACCAGTTCATGTATAATTCGAGTTGCATTGTCTATCATTCCGGGTTCAAACATTGTTGATGGTCTACTCGTCTGAATGTCGCCAAGCCAATCTAGGGCCGGAGTGTGCTATGGTCTTAGCCTAGTCATGCACCCTAAGTACGCCACTCAACCTACACCCCGACAGGCCGAAGTAAGGCGAGTCCAGAAACGATCGAACCTGAAGGAAGCAAGACGGTGCTCTTGATTGTATTTAGGATTGTGTTCAACCTAAAACTTTCTCAGGAACAGTAAGCCACAATGAAGTTATAGATAGCAAACAGATTTTACTATTTTTCTTGACTTTAGTGTGCAGGAAAAATAAGCTACGATATCCTCTAGGCGGCTTGTGCTCTATGTTCAAACATTGACATCGAGCATCTCTGGAGCTACTCAGTTCTGGTAAAGCTAAGGGGCAAGCCGTCAACGTGAAGATGGTGGAAAGACTCTAAAGTAGAGTCTGACATTGACACAACACGTGTTGACGGAGGTCACTGCCAGAGCTGCCAAGCTCTGACACCCCAGAGGACTAACCGTCGATGCTTTACGTGTTGATGGAGACTACTGCCGGAGCTACTAAGCTCTGGCGATGGTCAATGTCGGAGCCACTAAGCTACGATAGCCTCAGGGGGCCTACACTATCGAAGACTTCGGACCTACATTCTACAAGTTCAAAGAATGCAAGTCTTCAACAACCGTTACATCCTCTTGGTACATGTTCACAATCAAATTGTGTACATCTACCAGGGGGCCAAGTGAAACAAAGGTGTTAAAGTGTTGAAAACAGAAAATGAAATTTGAATTCACAAAAATTTGGATTTCATTCATCTGGAGACAAGAGATTACAAAATTGGAAAAGAAGAAGAGAGAATACAAGCGGGAGCTATAGAGAGATGGTCCTAGACCCTATGGAAGAATTGGACGACCTTCTGGGCCACCTACGACACGCTGGCTTGGGCGGCTTCACCCTCTCCTTCGATGGGGCTTTCAAGCACCGGGACCAGAGGGAATTGAGGGTCCCGTCTGGTGTAGCACGTCCGCACAAACTCAGTGATGTTCTTCGCCAGGGACTGACCCTCTGTTTCCAATTGGTCTGCGATGACATCGCCCATCTTGGTGAGCTTGTTGCCTACAGAACCCAGTGCCTCCAACGCCTGGTCCATCTCCGGCTCCGGATCACCCGGACGCACAGGACTGAAGCCCATTGGTGTCAGCGCGTCGTTGGCCTTGCCCAGGAAGTCCCAAACTTGTTGGGACTCCGCAACCCTTGCACCACGCATCTCAGCCAAGGATCTTTTCGCCGCCGCAAGCTCCGAGCTCTCCCGAGCAAGATGCTCCACCTCTTTGGTATTCTGCTGAATCGTTTTAGCAACCTGCCTTTCGAGTTTGCTGAGCTCTTCCTCCCGGAGGTGCATATCATTCCGGCGGCGAACCAGATCCTTCTCTCGGCCTCATACTTTCTTTTCCCTCGCAGAAATGGCATTCTCCTGCTTGTAGAGATCTTGCCCTCGCTCCCAGGCCTTCTTCTCCTCCTCCTTGCAATGCTCCTCCAATTTCTTGGTGCGTTCTTCAAGGCTCTTGTCAGCCAGAGCTGTCTTCTGGACAGGCTCTTCCTCCCTCTTCACGAGGTCGTCCCGCAGCTCCAGGAATTTCTGCTCTTCATCTTCGAGCCGTCTCTCCCGTGCTTCAAGAGCCTCCCGGCGCTTGACGAGACTATCGTGGATGGCGGCGAGCCTTTCCTGGCGTTCATCAGCTGCGCTATTTGCAGCCTTGGCCTGCTCATAGATGGCCCGGGATTGGTTTTCGAGGGTCCGCGTCATGCTTTCCCTCTCATCCAACAACTTACCCCAGTACTCTAGGCATACTTTCTCACTTTGCACCCACTCCTTGTCGTCAGCCAGCCTCGACTGCGCCAGCTTGGTCTCGAAATGGAGTCGGTTGCGCCACCTCCTAAGGGTTTGGTGCTCCTCCTCGAGGGCCTTGCTGTCATGGTAGAAGGCCAACTGGACTTGGCAAAGACTGGAGCAGGCGTTGTCGATAGACAACGATAAGGGGATCGGGTCCGGACCTGCTGGGGTCCTCTCTGCTGGCTCCAGCGGATCTTCAGCAACAAAAATTGGGTCCCACTCTACGAGAGCGGTCCCCTGAGCTTCCACGACACTAGGGCCGTCCTCCGGGATAGCCTTGGCCGCCGCCGAGGAAGTACTTGCAGCCGAAGTTCCAACCTCCAGAATTGGTCCTGAAGGCCCAGCCGCCAGGTCATCAACAACTGGCCCATCCGGCGGGGGGGCCAGCAGCTTCATCATGGCACTCTGGCTTAGCAGCGGGAACCTCTGGGATCACCGCTTCTGAAGCAGGTGTTGAAGGTTCGGTTGGAGCAGAAGCTACTTCTGGCTCCAGCGCAGGCGCCTCCCCCGCCTCTGGCTCAGATGCTGGCTCTTCGACCATCATGAGCTTGGGCGCTGGCACTTCGACCACCAAAGGCTCAGGCGCCGACACCTCCGCAACAACTGGCTCAGACGCCGGAACCTCTTCAACGGTCGACTCCACAACCGGAACTTCTGCATCAACCGACTCTATCGCTGGAGCTTCCTCGACAACCGGCTCAAGTGCCGGAGCTTCATCAAAAGCCGACTCCACTGCCGGGACCTCATCAACCACTGGTCCGACTGCCGGGGCTTCAACAACATCCATCTCTAGGGCCGGAATCGCAGCTCCCTCTGGCTCTGCGGCCGGAGCGTCCAACATCTCAGCATCCAAGCCCGGAGCTTCAACCTCCGAGGCTGGCGCTGCTGGTACATCTTCATTCCCGTGGTCCGGTGCTACCACGGTAGCTTCTGGGGATGAGTCGTCCAAAACCACGACAGCCAGCGCCGGGGCTGCCGCAGCCTCAGCCACCTCTTGGGGCGGCGCTGGAACCGGAACTGGAGCTCTAGCCTGCACAACCTCAACCGCTGCTGCAGGGGCCAGAGTATCAACCCTCTTCTTAGGCACGCTGTGGATGAAGGATGAAGAGACTCAAAATACATTTAACAACAAAATAACTGACTGAGGTAAAAAATCAAAAATTACCTCGGAAGGCTTCCGCACCAGTTACCACGGAATCTCTTCTCCGAACGCTCCGGACTGGCCCCAGCCGCCACTGGCGTGGTAGTCCCAAAGGGTCCCCCGGAGCTTGCTGCTGCTATCGGCGTTGCTCTGGTCGAGGCCCCCCTCGACCGAGAAGGACCTCCGGACCCGGAGCCCTCAGCCAGCCCTGGTACTGGAGTCACTTGGCTGGAGCTAGCACCCCAGGAAGATGCCGCTACTGGAGTAGATGCCGCCGTTGTAGACCTCCCCCTTCGGGGAGAAGGAGACACCGCGGAAGAAGTATGCTTAGCGGACCTTCTGTCGGCATGCTTCCTCTTACGGCTCGAGGGCTCGGCCAATTCCTTGCCCTTGCCGACGACTTCGGTTCTTGGCTTAGGGGCGGGAACGGAGCCACCTTCCGGAGCTTCGAAGATCACCAACCCGATGGTCGAGCGCCTCTCAACGACACTAAGGTCGTCAAGCACCGACATTGTCTACCGGAGCTCCCTACTGAATTCTGCCTCCATGTTCAGAGGGAGGAAAGCTGCAGGCGGAGCCAAGTCGTCGCCCTCGACGTCGATGCCGTGCTGGAACTTCTTGAGGCGGAACTCCAAAGTTGCACCCTCCATGTTGGACTTCAAACCGGTCTCGATCCGGTCGTCGTCCAACATACCGTTGAGGGCCCAAGCCAACTTCTCCCTCCTCTTCAACGGAGCCCACCTGTCGGTCAGGAAGTTGCAAAACACCGCCTGGGGAGTCACCCCTCCTTCCACGCACAGGCGGATCCTGGTCAGAGCAGGGTTGAAGGCATCCGACAACACCAGAGCTTCACTCCAAACTGCAGTGTCGATGTTGGGGAGGTCTTCCAGCAGCTCCAGCTTCTCGTGCTCCTCCACCCTGATTGCAATCCAATCCTTCTTCCAGTCGTCCCACTTCCCAGAAGGGAACAACCGCAAGTACTTGTATGGGCACTTCTTGCGCTTCACCAAATAGTAGAAGCCAAGGTACTTGTCACTCCTGCCCGTTGTAACACCCTTATTTTCATGCATCATGCCCTACATGTACTCATATACATGTTTAACATTGATCCACATAAAGAGGAACAAGTTTAAAATTGATTCAGAGCATTTAAAATTGATTTGGAGCAAAACCGCACTTAAAACGTAGGAAAGTGCGGACTAGTCCGATTTTACTGAGGACTAGTCCGATTTCTCTCTGACTAAAAACGGACTTGTCCATTTTTGCTGCGGACTCGTCCGATTTTTGGCACTGGAAACTTTTGGACTTGTCCGATTTTGTGCGGACTAGTCCGATATTCCAAGAATCCTTGAAAAATTGCTAAGTCCTTGTACTTTTCCGGACCAGTCCGGTGTTCCAGCAGACTTGTCTGATTTCCTCTCTGTTCAAAGTCGGACTTGTCCGATCTTTGGCCAGACTTGTCCGATTTTCTCTCTGGACGACTTCAGACTAGTCCGGTCCTTTTCGGACATGTCTGATATTTCGCGACTCCGAGTTGATCTTTTGTTTTACGACTTGTTTCTTGGGTTTCACATTAAGTGGGCCTAGGGACGTCGTGTCTAACTCTTTTAGAGCCCATGTGGTACTCTAAACCGGCCTCTACTCATCTCAAACTCGAAATCCTTCTAGCCCTAGCCTCCACCTCTATATAAACAACCCCACCCCTTGGATTGACATCTATTTGCCACTTTTCCACCCACCCAAACCCTAGTTCGTGGAGAGCCACCATCAAGGAGGGAGGAGAAGATCCCAAGCAAGAAGAAGAATAGGAGGAAACGAAAGAGGATCAAGATCTCCATCAAGTTTCATTCTTCATCACCAATTCATCTCCAAGTTCATCACCAACCCTTGATCATCAAGATCCAAGTGCTACCTCAAAGTTTCTTGATTCATTGGAGTCCTAAACACTTGGTATACCTTCTATTCTATTTTCCTTACATGAACTCAACCCTTAATCTTCGAATTTACGTCGATCTAGAAAACCCTAATCTACTGATCTCGTGAAGTGCAAACTTGTCTGGTCCCTAGCGGACTAGTCCGATCTTCCTGGTTAAATTGGGTTGAATTAATTCTAAAATTTGATCTAATCAACTCCAAACCTGTATAGACTTGTTAAAAGCTATTAGAACTAGTTAGTGATCATTAAAATCAATCTAGTAACAAGTTCTACCTTGCATTTGCATCAATCATGCATGTCATGTCATATTGAGTAATATTTGTGCACTCTTTGATTGTGGTTCTTGTCTTGTATGTTTATTGTGTGGATTAGACGGATTTGCGCTAGAGAGTGCCACGGAGGATCTACAGCACCAAGAGTTTGAAGGCTTTGACCCTAATCAACAACAAGAGCAAGGCAAGTGTCCTTGAAGCATATTGATCCTGTTTTTAAAATAAATTTTTGTTTGTAAACTGCATGCTTGTGTCAATTTGATGGAAATCCTATGGTAGGAAGTTTACTAGAATTGTTTAACCACCCTTGTCACCTGGAATTTATGGTAGAGAGTCAGGAAGGGCTTTTACCTTTTTGCTTCGCTTAATTAATTAGGATGGGAAAACAAAACTACATACTTAATTAAGCATTAATGATATTTTGGTTAATGTGAACTGTTCAATATGGTATGGTAATGGGTGATCTAAGCAAGCCTGGTATGTGGATGGGTTGGATGTCATGGTGGTTTGCTTGCTTTAGATCTAAGGACCGGTTCATGCGAGAATAAGCCAGGATTACAGTGCCACCACGAGGCCAAGTATGGGTGCGGCGTAGCTGATTAATTAGGGCTTTGCTAGTGCTGTTTGGACCATTGTGGATGCTCGGGGAAGGGGTAGTAGGATTGGGTTTGTTGATGATTGGCAGGACTACCCTAGGATCCGAATGGCTCAAGAGGGGGCCCTTGGTTGAAGATGTGCTCTGTAGGAGACATCGCCACCGGTAAAACCTCAGTGGGGTATAAATAGGCTAGTAATCCCTTTGTAAAGGCTATTTTGTGATCTCTTGGCCATACACCAAAGAAAGTGTAATTGGCGAAAGGGAGGTTTTTTATTCGCCGACGGGTGATGAAATCACAAACACGTGGGTAAAGTGGTACAACCTCTGCAAAGTGTGTCTAAAACTATCATGATAGCCGTGCTCCCGATTATGAGCACCTGGACAACTTCCATGATTAGAGGGAAATTGGTATTTGGGATGGTTATGGTTTGGTAATGGTTATGGCTGGTTATGAATTAATTTTTGGTATTGAATATGGTTATTGGCAATGGTAAAATCTGGAATTATTGATGATGGTAGTGAATTCAGATTGGTATTATGATATTACTTATGATTATGATGGGTTTACTTCACATACACATAATATATTGCTTTTCAAATGTTTTTATTGTACTTTTCAGCACTTTGCCATTATTATTGTCGTCATTTGAATCAGCCACATGTCATACTTTCCACACTTGCTGAGTACGACATGTACTCACTCTTGCAATCCCCCGCCTCCAACAGTTGCAGGTCAGGATTGGGAGCTTAATGGCGATAATGCGAAGTTCTAGGCCGTGTCTACCGTCAGCTTTGCCTGTGGTGTTGAATGGAGCTGCGCATATATATCCTATCGCTTATGCTGCTTAGCTGTTTAGTTTGCCTAATTAGTTTATTTCCGCTGCATTAGTTGAACTTGTCACAAATATTCATTAGAGGTTGTATTCGAGGATAATATGGTTTGTGTAATAAAATTTGGTTAATTAATCTTGTTTTGTGGTAATTATCTGTATATCGTTTGTGATTGCACTCGTGTATGTGTGTTGAACATCCTCGGCACACATATGCGTTAGCTTGGTTCTTTTTCGGAACCGAGCGTCACAGATTGGTATCAGAGCCACAGGTTGACCGTAGGATGCAACCTAGATAGAATAGACACTTTAGAGCACATAGGGGCACTTAGGGATCAATTTGATTTTATTGGCTTGCTATTTGCTATATATATATTGGCTGCTTGTGTGCTTAATATAGGATTTTGGGATGCTTTAGCATTGCCATGTACACATAGGCTAGTTAGTTGTTTAGTTTCATATCCCTTTATGCATATAGTTGGGGACGTTTTCTAATTCTTACCTATTGCTTTTCTTCAGATGGTGAGGACTCGCCACCAGAGGGATGGCAATGATGAGGAGGAGAACAATGGAGTGCCTCAGAACAACATTGGACAAGGACCTACTCAGGGAGCTATCAATATTGAGCAGCTATTGGCCATGCAAAACCAGCTCATGCAGACCATGATACAGACTATGGGACAGCTGCAAGATGGCAATATCAACAATCAGCCCCACATGCCTCCACCGCCACCCCCACCACCTCATAACCGATTGGGAGAGTTTATGAGGACTAGGCCGCCAACCTTTGCTCAAGCTTCCGACCCTATGGATGCAGACGATTGGCTCAAGTCCGTGGAGAAGAAGCTAGCTATTGTCCAATGCAGTGACCGGGAGAAGGTATTGTTTGCTTCTCATCAACTAGTTGGAGCAGCTGCGGATTGGTGGGATTCTTATTGCAATGCTCATGAGAACTAAAAGAGGATTACTTGGGCCGAATTCAAGGAGAATTTTTGTTCTCATTATGTGCCGGAAGGAGTTATGATTTTGAAGAGGCAAGAATTTGAGAATTTAAGGCAAGGAAGATCAAGCGTGAGTGAGTATCTCAACAAGTTCACTCAACTCTCAAGGTATGCGCCTGAGGATGTGAGTCGGGATAGCCGGAAGCAATATTTGTTCATGAGAGGCCTCAACAATGAAATTCAAGTGCAATTGCTCAATTGTGATTATGCAAATTTTCAGAAGCTTGTAGACAAAGCAATTGTGGTTGAGAACAAGATTCATGAGATGGAGCAAGACAACAAGAGAAAGGCGCCATATCAAGGACAGCAACAAGGAAGTAATGTGCGCCCTCGCTTTGCGCCGCCCAATGCGCCTTACTTCAGCCCTTCTCTGCCTGCTCAGCGCCCTAGTTATGCACCGTGCCCAACTCAGTTTGTGCAGCAGCGCCCTGTCATGCATGCACCTAGGCCTCCAAGGCCTTATGCACCTCGCGCTAATTTTCCTAGTGCAAATGTTCAAAACCAAGCTCATCCCAATAATTCTGGTGGAGTTAAGAAGTGCTATACTTGTGGAGAAGCTGGACACTTTGCGCATCAATGTCCTAACTCAGGTCTTGGTCAAGGAAGCAATGCACCGAGGCAAAACCCAAGACCCAATGGAGGACATCCACAAGGGAACCATGGACAGCAGAATTTTGCTCGTGACAACGTGAACCATGTCTCTACGAATGATGCTCAACAAGCGGATGACGTGGTCATTGGTATGTTTCTCGCAAACTCCAACCCCGTGACTATGTTGTTTGATTCTGGAGCATCGCATTCATTCATTGCATCAAAGTATGTTGCCAAGTATAGTTTGCCTATCTCTCATATGAAGTTAAGTCTCCTGGAGGAGAGATGAGGACAAATATAGTATGTCCAAAAGTAAGCCTTAGAATAAGGGGGGTAGACTTCTCCGCCAACCTCATTGTTTTGGATTCTCAAGGATTGGACATTATACTTGGTATGGACTGGTTGAGGAAGCACAATGGAGTTATTGAGTGTGCCACGAAGACGCTGAAGTTGACCAATGAGGAAGGGATCACCGTAGAGTTTGAAGCATCTCAAACCGCACCAAAGCAATTGGAGCTGAATCATATGGACGATGCCGCAATTGAGGAGATTCCAGTGGTGTGTGAAGTTTTGGATGTTTTTCCGGACGAGTTGCCAGGTATGCCACCTGATCGAGACATTGAGTTTGTTATTGATTTAATACCTATAACTGCACCTATAGCTAAGAGGCCATATAGGATGCCTCCTATGGAATTAGCGGAGCTCAAGAAGCAAATTCAAGAGCAATTAGAGAAGGGTTTTATTCGCCCTAGCTCTTCACCTTAGGGAGCGCCCGTTCTATTTGTGGACAAGAAGGATGGATCCCAAAGGATGTGCATAGATTACCGAGCTCTCAACGAGGTAACAATCAAGAACAAGTACACCTTGCCATGCATAGAAGAATTGTTTGATCAGATGAAGGGTGCTTGTGTCTTCTCTAAGATTGATTTGAGGTCGGGATACTTTCAAATGAAGATTAGACCATCAGACATACCAAGACAGCTTTTAGGACACGGTATGGATCTTATGAGTACACCGTGATGTCTTTTGGATTCACAAATGCACCTGCCTACTTTATGTACCTCATGAATAAGGTCTTCATGGAGTACTTGGATACGTTCGTTGTGGTGTTTATTGATGACATTATGATCTACTCGACAGATGAGAAGGAACATGAGGAACACTTGAGGCTTACGCTACAGAAATTGAGGGAGCATTAATTGTATGCCAAGTTCAACAAGTGTCAGTTTTGGTTGAAAGAGGTGCCATTTTTGGGTCATATAATCTCAGGAGGAGTATCGGTTGACCCCGGAAAAGTGAAAGACGTGTTGAAATGGGAACCGCCGCAAAATGTAAAGGAAATAAGGAGTTTTCTTGGGATGGTTGGATATTACCGTCGGTTCATCAAAGACTTTTCCAAGATAGCCAAGCCTATGACGGAGTTTCTAATGAAGGGAAAGGCTTTCCAATGGACTCAAGCTTGTAAAAACAGTTTTGAGGAGTTGAAGAAGAGGTTGACAACAGCCCCAGTTTTGGTACTGCCAGATGTAAGCAAGAGTTTTGATATTTATTGCGACTCATCAAGGCAAGGACTTGGATGTGTGCTCATGCAAGAAGGTCAAGTGGTTGCATATGCATCGAGGCAATTAAAGAAACATGAGCAGAATTACCCAACTCATGATTTGGAACTTGCTGCCGTGGTACATGCGTTGAAGATTTGGAGACACTATATTCTTGGACATAGGTGTGAAATTTATACGGATCATAAGAGTTTGAAGTATATACTCACACAAATGGATCTGAACTTGAGGCAACGAAGATGGTTGGAGCTCATCAAAGATTATGATTTGGGGATCAACTATCATCCGGGAAAGGCTAATGTAGTGGCTGATGCTTTGAGTAGAAAGGGAGTAAGTCATCAACTCACAGTTCGAGAGTTACCACCCGAGTTATGCAAGGAGTTTGAACGGTTGAACCTCGGGTTTGTAAATGAGATGGAGATGATGGAGTTAAATCCGACCTTGCAGCAAGAAATTCGAGAAGCACAAACCACAGATGAGGAGATCAAGGAAATCAAGGAAATGACCGAAGAAGGGAGAGAATTCAGATTTGACGAGGATGAACATGGAGCCTTATGGCTTGGAAAAAGGATTGTCGTGCCTAAGGTGAAGCATATTCGGGAGACAATATTAAAGGAGGCACATGACTCGCCGTACTCGATTCACCCTGGTTGTACGAAGATGTACAAAGACTCGAAGGCTTGCTATTGGTGGGATAGCATGAAAAAGGACATAGCTGAATATGTGGCATTGTGTGATGTGTGTCAATGAGTCAAGGTGGAACATCAAAGGCTAGCTGGATTATTGCAACCATTGAAGATCCCGGAATGGAAATGGGAAGAAATCGGTATGGACTTCATAGTTGGGTTACCTCGTACTCAGTCAGGGTATGACTCAATTTGGGTAATTGTGGATCGCTTAACCAAGTCAGCTCATTTTGTCCCTGTGAAGACCAAATATACAGCTGCACAATTGGCCGAAATATACATGGAGCATATTGTGTGTCGACATGGAGTCCCGAAGAATATAGTCTCGGATAGAGGTTCTTAATTTACCTCCAAATTTTGGCAAAAATTACATGAATCTTTGGGAACGAGGTTGAATTTTAGTTCATCATATCACCCTCAAACGGATGGACAAACCGAGAGGACCAATCAAATTTTGGAGGACATGTTAAGAGCTTGTGCTTTAAAGCATGGGAAAAGTTGGGACAAAAGCTTGCCATACGCGGAATTTTCATACAACAATAGTTACCAAGCAAGCTTGAAAATGTCACCGTATGAAGCGCTTTATGGGAGGAAGTGTAGGACACCTTTATTCTGGAATGAGGCAGGAGAAACTCAAGTAATTGGTCCAGATGTGTTGCAAGAAGCCGAAAAGCAAGTCCGAATAATTCGTGAAAACTTGAGGGCTGCCCAATCAAGGCAAAAAGGCTATGCGGACAATAGGAGAAGGAAATTAGCCTTTGAAATAGGAGATTTTGTTTACCTCAAGGTGTCACCAATGAGAGGTCATAAGAGGTTCAACATAAGAGGCAAGCTCGCACCTCGCTACATTGGACCGTTCAAGATTTTGGACAAAAGAGGAGAAGTAGCATATAAGTTGGAGATGCCAGCTCATCTTTCAGATGTACATGATGTCATTCATGTTTCCCAGCTCAAGAAGTGCTTGAGAGTACCAGAAGAACAAGTGCCAATGGAAGGATTGGAATTAGAGGAAGATTTGACTTATGCCGAGCAACCAGTCAAGATCTTGGAAACCATGGAGAGAGTCACAAGGAACAAGGTTATTAGATGGTGTAACGTTCAATGGAAGCACCACATAGAAAAAGAAGCAACGTGGGAATGGGAGGATGATCTCAAGAAGGAATTTCCCTATCTCTTCTCTTCCGCATCGAATCTCGAGGGCGAGATTCATTTTAAGGGGGGTAGGTTTGTAACACCCTCATTTTCATGCATCATGCCCTACATGCACTCATATACATGTTTAACATTGATCCACATAAAGAGGAACAAGTTTAAAATTGATTCGGAGCATTTAAAATTGATTCGGAGCAAAACCGCACTTAAAACGCAGGAAAGTGCGGACTAGTCCGATTTTACTGAGGACTAGACCGATTTCTCTCTGACTAAAAATGTACTTGTCCATTTTTGCTGCGGACTAGTCCGATTTTTGGCACTGGAAACTTTCGGACTTGTCCGATTTTGTGCAGACTAGTCCGATATTCCAAGAATCCTTGAAAAATTGCTAAGTCCTTGTACTTTTCCGGACTAGTCCAGTGTTCCAGCGGAATTGTCCGATTTCCTCTCTGTTTAAAGTCGTACTTGTCCGATCTTTGGCCAGACTTGTCCGATTTCTCTCTGGACGACTTCAGACTAGTCCGGTCCTTTTCGGACTTGTCCGATATTTCGCGACTCCGAGTTGATATTTCGTTTTACGACTTGTTTCTTGGGTTTCACGTTAAGTGGGCCTAGGGACATCGTGCCTAACTCTTTTAGAGCCCATTTGGGACTCTAAACCGGCCTCTACTCATCTCAAACTCAAAATCCATCTAACCCTAGCCTCCACCTCTATATAAACAACCCCACCCCTTGGATTGACATCTATTTGCCACTTTTCCACCCACCCAAACCCTAGTTCGTGGAGAGCCACCATCAAGGAGGGAGGAGAAGATCCCAAGCAAGAAGGAGAAGAGGAAGAAACGAAAGAGGATCAAGATCTCCATCAAGTTTCGTTCTTCATCACCAATTCATCTCCAAGTTCATCACCAACCCTAGATCATCAAGATCCAAGTGCTACCTCCAAGTTTCTTGATTCATTGGAGTCCTAAACACTTGGTATACCTTCTATTCTATTTTACTTACGTGAACTCAACCCTTAATCTTGGAATTTACGTCGATCTAGAAAACCCTAATCTGTTGATCTCGTGAAGTGCAGACTTGTCCGGTCCCTAGCGGACTAGTCCGATCTTCCTGGTTAAATTGGGTTGAATTAATTCTAAAATTTGATCTAATCAACTCCAAACCTGTATAAACTTGTTAAAAGCTATTAGAACTAGTTAGTGATCATTAAAAGCAATCTAGTAACAAGTTCTACCTTGCGTTTGCATCAATCATGCATGCCATGTCATATTGAGTAATATTTGTGCACTCTTTGATTGTGTTTCTTGTCTTGTATGTTTATTGTGTGGATTAGATGGATTTGTGCTAGAGAGTGCCGCGGAGGATATACAGCACCAAGAGTTTGAAGGCTTTGACCCTAATCAACAGCAAGAGCAAGACAAGTGTCCTTGAAGCATATTGATCCTGTTTTTAAAATAAATGTTTTGTTTGTAAACTGCATGCTTGTGTCAATTTGATGGGAATCCTATGGTAGGAAGTTTACTAGAATTGTTTAACCACCCTTGTCACCTGGAATTTATGGTAGAGAGTCAGGAAGGGCTTTTACCTTTTTGCTTCGCTTAATTAATTGGGATGGAAAAACAACACTACATACTTAATTAAGCATTAATGATATTTTGGTTAATGTGAACTGGTCAATATGATATGGTAATGGGTGATCTAAGCAAGCCTGGTATGTGGATGGGTTGGGGTGGTTTGCTTGCTTTAGATCTAAGGACCGGTTCATGCGAGAATAAGCCAGGATTACAGTGCCACCACGAGGCCAAGTATGGGTGCGGCGTAGCTGATTAATTAGGGATTTGCTAGTGCTGTTTGGACCATTGTGGATGCTCGGGGAAGGGGTAGTCGGATTGGGTTTTTTGATGATTGGCGGGACTACCCTGGGATCCGAATGGCTCAAGAGGGGGCCCTTGGTTGAAGATGTGCTCTGTAGGAGACATTGCCACCGGTGAAACCTCAGTGGGGTCTAAATAGGCTAGTAATCCCTTTGTAAAGGCTATTTTGTGATCTCTTGGCCATACACCAAAGGAAGTGTAATTGGCGAAAGGGAGGTTCTTTAGTCCCCGACGGGTGATGAAATCACAAACACGTGGGTAAAGTGGTACAACCTCTGCAGAGTGTGTCTAAAACTATCATGATAGCCGTGCTCCCGTTTATGAGCACCTGGACAACTTCCATGATTAGAGAGAAATTGGTATTTGGGATGGTTATGGATTGGTAATGGTTATGGCTGGTTATGGATTAATTTCTGGTATTGAATATGATTATTGGCAATGGTGAAATCTGGAATTATTGATGATGGTAGTGAATTCAGATTGGTATTATGATATTACTTATGATTATGATAGGTTTACTTCACATACACATAATATATTGCTTTTGAAATGTTTTTATTGTACTTTTCAGCACTTTTCCATTATTATTGTCGTCATTTGAATCAGCCACATGTCATACTTTCCACACTTGCTGAGTACGACATGTACTCACTCTTGCAATGCCCCCAACAGTTGCAGGTCAGGATTGGGAGTTTAATGGCGATAATGCGGAGTTCTAGGCCGTGTCTACCGTCAGCTTTGCCTGTGGTGTTGAATGGAGCTGCGTATATATACCCTATCGCTTATGCTGCTTAGCTGTTTCGTTTGCCTAATTAGTTTATTTCCGTTGCATTAGTTGAACTTGTCACAAATATTCATTAGAGGTTGTATTCGAGGATAATATGGTTTGTGTAATAAAATTTGGTTAATTAATCTTGTTCTGTGGTAATTATCTGTATATCATTTGTGATTGCACTCGTGTATGTGTGTTGAACATCCTGGGCACACATATGCGTTAGCTTGGTTCTTTTTCGGAACCGTGCGTCACACCCGTGGTTTGGACAGTGAAGAAGGTGCGGAAAAGCTCAATGCAGGGGGAATGCCCACCCACATCTCGTAGAAGTGGACAAAGATTGACACCAGCAGAATGGAGTGGGGGCCAAGGTGCTACAGCTGCAGACGATAGAAGTCTAGCAGCATCAAGAAGAAAGAGGAGAAAGGTGGGATCAGTCCCACCATGGCATACGCGGAGAAGTACACCCTGTCGCCAGCGTGTTCCTTCTCGAACGGAAGCTTGCCGGCGCGGACCAAGTGGTTGAAGAAGTCAGGGGACCATCCCATGAGGGCCCGTACCTTCTTCAAATCGTCATCAGTCTTCAGTCGGCTCTGGCGGAGACCCAACCCCATCGCGGCACAGCGAGGCAAGGGAGGAAAGGCAAGCAAAAGTTTGGAAGGTTTGAGCGCAAGATTGATTGAAAGGCATAAAGAACCCCAAACGGTGTGTGCTTTCCTTCTTAAGTAAGCCCCCGCAACGCCTGGATGGAAACCGCACAGGAGCCGATGATACCAGTCAAAAATTTCACCCTGCCAATGACAAGGGGGCCCGAGGCCACCCCGACGATCAAGTCGAGGTTCTTACCCCAGGAGAACGGTTGTCATCATGAAAGGCGGGAAACTCGAAGGCGGCAGCCTGACAAGGCGCGCAAAACCGATACGATTTTTGTATCGGGAACCGGCGACCTTCAATTGCTTGAGATCTGCATGCTGAGATCTCATCTGCCGCCTCCTAGATACGACACGCGGCGGACGTTTAACTGCAAACTATCGCCAACGACACGGCTCAAAAACTGAAGAATGGACCCACCTCCGGCGAAATGACTTCATCCAAAAGGTCTCTCCTGGAGGTGAGCCCAGGGGGCCACTGTCGGTACCCTCCATACCGGATACCCCTTGGGATTGCAAAGATCACAAGGAAAATCCATCTACCAGATTTGAAGACCTCTGAAGCCCCCACATGTCAGGCGTAACCGGACCTGCATCTCTGACATGGTTAGTCCCAGGGCCGCCACGTGTATCATAAGACCGGAGCTATCACCCACACATGGGAAGCTCCGGCCGGAATACCGATATGGCACCCCCGGACCTAACCCCAGACAGAGGGAAGCTCCGGTACTGACACGTGTCCAACAGCACCGGACCTACCCGTCCACGACGGTAAGCTCCGGAGCTGCCACGTGGCAACCGCCGCACCTTCAACTTCAACTATCAGGCCGGTGGACCCCCAATGGCTCCGGACCTTGAAGGAGAAATCAAATACTTCAAGACCCGATTAAGTGTCATTAATATCATATTAATGACACACGATCGAATAAGACCTTAATACTGGTAACGGCACTGTTAAGGCCCGTTACCAGGCTATTAAGGGCAATTAACCTCATTAATTGTGTATCAAGTATGTGTAACCGCTGGGGCCACCTGTCGGGCCAGGCTAACGTTGTAACGACCAGTCCTTGTACTATAAAAGGACTGGTCGACGATACACAAGGGACGGTTCTAGACCTCTACTGAACTCCCTGAGCTAGACGAGCTTCTTCTTCTGGAGCTTCTTCTAGACTCACACGCTTAATACATTACCAACACACCCCGTGGAGTAGGGTATTACGCTCAGGCGGCCCGAACCTTGTAAATCTCTGTGTACACTTGCCGTACCTTCTTGAATCTCTGCGCGCCCATTACTGAACCACAACTCCTTGATCTACCAAAGGTAGTGTCGGGAGATCTGCTGGATCCAAACGTCGACAATAGGTACGTTGATGGCATGGCCCCTGGTGGTCATCAGAGCTGACCATTCCATCGCAACCTGCTTCGTATGTCATGCACACATAACAACAGTGCATATTGTTTTGCTCGCTGGTGATTTTTTCCTATTCTTGAGTATTGTCATGTCTTACAGTCTTGGGCTGGTGCGCGGGGTTTGGGGAATTCAGTGCATTAGCGCTCGGGATCCGACTTCCCTCTTATTCGGGGTGTGGGCATCCTGGCCCTCGGTACTTAGTCGCAACACTGGGAGGCAAAGCGCGCACACTTAGGGTACAGAACCAGGCTAAGCAGGTTGCGCGCTCTGGACCTCCAGCTCAACATTGGCCTTTCACTGGGGACCATTTGGCACCACATGACCCCAAGTAAGAGGGCAGCCGTGAGGTTCCCAGACACATTGCATGTACCTCAAACACGTTCGCCTGCAGCAGGGTTGCATAACTCTACTAGGGGCGATATAGAAATAATTGCACCAAGTATATGAAGATAATATACGAAAGACGAGACTAGCTTGATTGATCACAAAATCAACAGGTAATTTAAGTGAACATAAGAGAAAGCATATGGTAAGACTGTGAATTCTTCTCGTTGGTGTTCACAGGAGTGGATTGGCTTTACAATAAGGCAACGACCCACTCCAGTTGGCTAGGGAGGTAGAGTGTTCATACTTAGGGTACATGACCAAGCTAAACGGCTGAACACTCTGGACCTATTCCTCCCAGAGCTTGGTTGTCCTAAGTATTGTTCCCTGGCACCATGACACCCTACACTGTCCTACAATTTATGCTTAGGGATAGAACTTACGGAGGTGTTGTATGTTCCAAGGGTTGGGGAGGGGCTCTCCTTCTTCTGTGGCTAAGTGGACACACCCGGGGCAGGATACTTGCGTTACTCGGAAGGGGCATTCCCAGTTGGGGGAGAGTTTGTGCGACCCTTCTCGAGAAAGTATGCACTACAACACCAGGTCACCTGTATAGAGCTCTCTACTTCGCACGAACCGCTCCTGGTAGCGCCTCAACGCCTGTTGGTAGCATGCATTTGGGATGGTGGCATGCCACCTTGCTTCGTCGACGAGGTCCACATCTTCTCGTCGGAGCTGGTCCATTGAGGCTTCATCGAACGCTCAGACTTGTAGTGAGCCCACTGCGATCTCTGGGGGGAGGACGACCTTGGTCCCATACACCAGGAAGAAAGGGGTTTCCCCAGTGGCACAACTGGGTGATGTCTGGCTTGCCCATTGTGCACATGGGAGTTCATCGACCCACTTGGCACATGCTTATCCAAGCTGTTATATGTGCATATCTTGAGGCCCTTGAGGATCTCAGCGTTGGCCCTCTAGACTTGACCGTTGATCTTTGGATGAGCTACGGATGCATAACAAACTTGTACGCCGAGGTCTTTGCAGTAGTCTTAGAAAGCTGCACTGGTGAACTGGGTCCCATTGTCGGTGATGATCCTGTTCAGGACCCCAAACCTGCAGACAATCGACTTGATGAACTTGACTGCGGACTCCTTGTTGATGTTGATCACCAGTGCCGCTTCTGGCCACTTGGTGCATTTATCTATGGTGACGTAGAGGAACCGGTACCCTCCGACTGCCCTGGGGAAGGATCCTAGAATATCCAACCCCCAGACCGTGAAAGGCCAGGAGGGCGAGATCATTTGTAGTGACTCCGCTGGAGTGTGAATTTGCTTGGCGTGGAACTAGCACGCCTTGCATTTCTTGACCAGCTTGACGGCGTCTTGTAGTGATGTGGGCCAGTAGAAGCCATGTCGAAAGGCTTTGCCAACCAGGGTGCAGGAAGCTGCGTGATTCCCGCACTCTCCCTCTTGGATCTCTGCGAGCAAGTCGAAACCTTCCTCCCGAGTTATGCACCATAGCAGCATGCCATTGGCGCCACGCCAGCATAGGTCACCTTCCACTAGCGTGTAGTGCTTCGCCATCCTCACGATCCTCTCAACGGATACTGGATCCTTTGGGAGGATGTTGTCCTTCAGATAGTCCTAGATCTCCGTGATCCATGCATCGGGACTCTCCTGAGCTTCTGGATCTTGCACGCCGGGTAATATGGGGTCCCCGGTGACTCACAGGATCCTCAGGGGGGGGGCTTGGTTGCAGGGCCGCCATGGTCGCCATCTCTGTGGTGCTGGGCTCACCTTCTTCGTTGGGCCCTGCAAGCCTAACAATTGGCGGCACCAATCTCCTGTTGAAGACCCCTTCAGGGATCAGGGCTCTAGTGGACGCCATGGTTGAAAAGGCGTCAGCGATAGAGTTGTCGGCGCATGGCACATGGCAGAGGTCTAAGGCCTCGAAACTAGCTTCCAACTTCTTGATGTATAGTAGGTATGCTGCGAGCTGTGGGTCGTTGGAGCAGGACTCGCCCCCGGACCTGCTTGATGATCAGCTGGGAGTCTTCCTTGACCAGCATCTGCTGGACACCGAGACCCTGCGCATCTGTGAGTCCGAAGATGAGGGCCTCGTACTCCGCCATGTTGTTGGTTGCCTTGAAGTCGAGGCGCACCGCGTACTTGGACTGCTCCCCTGTTGGAGAGGTGAGCAGTACATCAGCTCCAACCCCTTGCTTTCACGAGGATCCGTCGAAGAAGAGTGTCCAGTGAGGCCCAGTAAGCACCGGTGCTCTGGGCTCCGGCTCGCTGATTTCCCGACCCCCTGGATTGCTTGGCGAAGGAGTCCACTCAGCAACGAAGTCTGCGAGAGCTTGGCTCTTGATTGCATGCCGTGGTATAAATTCGAGCTCAAACTCCGCTAGTTCGGTGGCCCATTTGGTGATATTGCCTGCTGCGTTAGGGCTGCGCAGCACCGCCCCCAGTGGGAACGAAGTCACCACTGAGACTCTGTGTGCCTGGAAGTAATGGCGGAGCTTCCTTGACGCAATTAGTACCGCATAGAGCAGCTTGTGCACTTCAAGGTACCTTGTTTTTACTTCATGTAGGACTTTTCTTATGAAGTAGATCGGGCGTTGGATGGTTCGGGATCTCCTTGGAGAAAGCAACACATCCTCTTCCATTTGCTCAGGGCTCGGAGGCTCCATGTCTCCAGGGCCCGGTGCATCCTTTGTGGGCTGGGACCCAAAGGCTCCTTGATCTCCAGGGCCCCCTAGGGAGACCCGATCATCCTCTGGGGCCTGAGACCAGAGGTCCTTGCTCTCTAAGGCTCCCTAGGGGGACTCGAACCTCCTCTGGGGACTGGGACCCAGAGGCTTATTGATCTCCGGGGACCCCTAGGGGGACCCTGCCCTCCTTTGGGGGCTGGGACTCAGAGGCTTCTTGCCCTCCGGGGCCCCCTAGGGGGACCCGGACCTCCTCTGGGGGCTAGGACCCACAGGCTTCTTTGTTGTCGAGGCCCCCTGCAAGCTCCAAGCCTTGGGGCTCAGTATCAGCAGTAGGGGCCCCTTCCGTCCATCGATGCTGTTGGGGACCGGCCCGCTCTGCAACCAAAACCATGCTTACTACCTCTGTTGTGGCGGTGATGTAGAGGTACAAGGGCTCCTTGGGCTCCAGTGCCACCATTATCAGTAGCATCATCAGCTGCTGCTTCAGCTCGCAGAACGCCTTCTTCACTTCCTCGGTCCAGACGAATGGTTCGGACTGGCACAAGAGCTTAACGAATGGGAGGGCCTGCTCAACCAGCCTAGAGATAAACCGGCTGAGTGTTGACGACTCCTAAGATATACTAATAAATCATCCCCAGCAACGATGCTAGAAATGCTTGTTGACGGCTCCTAAGATATACTAACAAATCATCCCCGGCAATGACGCCAAAAACGCTTGTTGGTATTTCTTATGCACCATTACTAAACATCTCCAACTGATGTGTTAGAAATGCTTGTTAATGGTTCTATTGGATCACAGAGTGAATTCTGCAAGCGCACGGAGATATCATTGTAGCATTTCCCCTTAAGAGTATTCCCAAGGGTGTCATTTATTTGATCCCAAAGGAAGGCAAGGAAGAGATATAACAATCATCAAGTGGAACGGATAGAAAGGTCTAGGTAAGAATCTAGTAAGGATGGATAAAATAATAGTGGAGGTAGTGTGACACACACAAAAGCTTTCAAGTCTAAGGGGGATAAGAGGATCCTAGAGGTTAGTTAAGGTTGAGAGTTATGGAGGTACTCCTACTATGCTCTATTGTACATATACATAGCCTAAACTATTTATCCATAAGCTAGATCAATAGTGAATACTTATGCTATGTGGTTCAACAGATCGGGCACGGGCTTACCCCTAGCTATACTAGGGTGACTCCCGCCAAGAGCCTGTGGCATAGCCGAACGTGGAGGATTACAAAGGACAGATAGGGCTGTCACCACCTACGGCCTACCTCTTCAATCCGTGGGTCTACGAGACATCCAATGCTACTTAGCTATCCTAGCACCATGCTAGCATATTAAGTAATTACCTTAAGAGCCTAGGCACAATCCATCCTAAGGAAATGAATTGAATCATCATTGAACCAATGTTGATACACAACATAATTATCCATACTAACCTAGTTATGTTATAATTAACTAGACTATAGTGGGGGTCTATAGGTTCTATGATAATGAGATATGTTCATGATGAAACAGTCATAGAAGCTATACCTTCCACATACATGGACTCCACAATCAAACAAGAAACGCTTTGCCCAAGTATATGTATAAGTAGAGACTAAAGATACTATCTTTATTATGCATAAAGTCACAAATAAAAGAAAGAATACATGAGCCATACCTTTTCCAATGTAGGATTGGGAAGAGAGAGAATCCTTACTCCTTTCCCAATTTGGACTTGGGACTAGAGACTCTCCTCTCTACAACCTAACTCCTCTAAGACTATAGATGATAGTGTATACAATAGAGATGAAGCTCAAGTGGTGTGTGTTGAAGTGAGGGGTAGGGGGTCCTATTTATACTAGTGTTGAGGTCAGTTCCCGCCACCAAAAGCGCGCGAATCAGTCACCATTAACTCCAGGGAGCCGGGAGGAGCCAACACGTGGAGGCTGACCAAGTTTGGTGCAAAGACCAGGACGACCGACCCCCTGGTTTGGCCGACCTGGTCATTGCACCGTTTCTCGTGTGCTTTCTCCAGGTGGCTGCAAGGCGGGTCCCATTGATGTATATGGGTGATACACCGTTGGATATCCTCGGATACTTCTGTTTGTGGGCCATTTGATCCATGGGATGCCACGTGTCATTACCTGATTGGCTGGGATGATATTTTATAGGATTAGTCCCTCTGCATTTCCTCACTTCCTGCATAAAATGCCGCATACACATATTTCTCGAAGTCCAAGTGGAATTGGGTTAGGTAGAAAGGTGATGTGTGCAAGAAATGACAAACCCTTCACATAATTGACTTAAATTGATGGATGAAATTGGTATATAATAGTAGTCAACACTGAGCGCTACCAAGCACCCTGCAAGCTTCTGCACGTCCTTGATGCGGGCTGGAGGTCGCATCCGCTCCACCACCTTGATCTTCTCTGGGTTGGCCTCAATTCCTCGGTGTGAGACCAAGAAACCGAGG
Source organism: Tuctoria greenei (assembly GCA_036927565.1). NCBI lineage: Eukaryota > Viridiplantae > Streptophyta > Magnoliopsida > Poales > Poaceae > Tuctoria > Tuctoria greenei. Next base: position 200,656,760 of record JAYESD010000003.1, on the reverse strand, counting down.
AGCTTCCCAGCTTTGACTCCGAACACACACTTGTTTGGATTGAGCTTTGTGCGTGTGGTCCGCAATCTATCAAAGACTAGGGCGAGGTTTTCTAGCAATGATGTATGTGTCTGGATTTTTAGTACAATATCATCGACATATAGCTCTACCAGGTCCCAAATGAGGTCCCCAAATGTTTTATGCATGGCTCGTACAAAGGTGGGAGGGTATTCTTAAGACCATAAAGCATGGAGACATAGCAGTAAAGGCCATATACGGTTATAAATGTGGTATGTTCTTCGTCCTCTCTAAACATTGGGATTTGGTGAAACCCCGAGTAGGCATCTAGAAAGCATAGCATATCACATCCTGAGGTTGAATCTACAATTTGATCGATTCTAGGGAGAGGGAAAGGATCTTTAGGACATGCCTTATTGAGGTTGGTGTAGTCGATGCACATCCGGAGCTTACCACCGGCCTTGGGGACAACAACAGGATTGGCCAGCCATCTGGGATGGTTGACCTCCTGTATAAAGCCAGCATCGAGGAGCTTCTTGATTTCTTTGCAGATGAAGTTCTACCACTCGATGGACTTCTTATGGGGCCTCTGTTGTTGTGGCCAGGCGTCGGGGTAGATCTTCAGACGATGCTCGATCACCTCCCTGGAAATACCTGGCATCTGCGATGGCTGCCAGGTGAAGACATCAACATTAGCTCGCAGGAAAGCAGTGAGCGCTGGTTCCTGCACGCTGTCTAGACTCCCCGCGATACGGGTGGTCTGAGCTGCATTAGAGCCAATTTGGATTGCCTTGATGGGTACGTCGTCGTCTTCAGAGGGCTGCACTCGTGGTGCAATGTGACACCCGGTTCTGAAAATGAACCAAGTGAATGCATATGTGTGCCCACGACGTTCAACACACATACACGAGTGCATTCACAAAAGGATATACAGAAAATTACCACAAGACAAGATCAATTAAGCACTTTTATTACACAAACCAAATTATCCTCGAGTCAAGCAACTATGCAAAAGGGATAGTGCAGCTCCAATAACACCACAGGCAAAGCTAACGCCAGACACGGCCTAGAACTCCGCATTATCATCGTTAAACTCCCAATCCTGACCTGCAACTGTTGGTGGGGGAATTGCAAGGGTGAGTACATGTCGTACTCAGCAAGTGTGGAAAGTATGACATGTAGCTGATTCAAATGATGAATATAATACTGGCTAAATGCTGAAAAGTACATTAAAACATTTGAAAAGCAATATATTATATATGTGTGAATAAACCCATCATAAACCATGTAATGATCATAATTCCAATCCATATTCATTACCATCATCCATATTCCAGATTTCATCATTACCATTAACCATATCCATTGCCATAATCTATATCAAAATATAATTCATAACCATCCATGACCATAACCATAACCATATTATAAACCATATCCATAACCAACCAACCATTCCAAATTCCCTCTAATCATGTACGTCATCCAGGCGCTCATAACCGGGAGCACGACTATCATGATAGTTTTATTAGACTCTGCAGAGTTTGTACCGCTTTACCCACGTGTTTGTGATTTCATCACCTTGCAGTGACTAGAACCTCTATTATGCCGTATCACACGTCCATCGGTGCATGGCCAAGAGCTCACAAAATAGCCTTTACAAAGGGATTACTAGCCTGTTTAGACCCCGCTGAGATTTCATCGGTGGCGATGTCTCCAACTGAGCACACCTTCAACCAAGGGTCCCCTCTTGAGCCATTCGAATCCCAGGGTAGTCCCACCAATCATCAACAAACCCAATCCGACTACCCCTTCCCCGAGCATCCTTAATGGTCCAAATAGCACTGGCAAAGCCCTAATTAATCAGCTACGCCGCACCCATACTTGGCCTCGTGGTGGCACTGTAGTCCTGGCTTATTCTCGCATGAACCGGTCCTGAGATCTAAAGCAAGCAAGCCAGCATTACAACCAACCCATCCACATACCAGACATGCTTAGATCACCTATTACCATATCATATTAACCAGTTCATATTAATCATAATCTCATCAATGTATAATTATTGGTATAGTTGTTTTCCCATCCCAATTAATTAAGCGTAGCAAAAAAGGTAGAAAAACCCATCCCGACTCTCTACCATAAATTCCGGGTGACAAGGGTGGTCAAACAACGCTAGTAAACTTCCTATCATAGGATTCCCATCAAATTGACACAAGCATGCAGTTTTGCAAACAAAACATTTATTTTAAAACAGGATCAATATGCTTCAAGAACACTTGCCTTGCTCTTGGGATTGGTTCGGGTCAAAGCCTTCAAACTCTTGGTGATGGAGGTCCTCCGCGGCACTCTCTAGCGCAAATCCATCTAATCCACAAAATAAACATACAAGACAAGAAACACAATCAAAGAGTGCACAAATATTACTCAACATGACATGATATGCATGATTAATGCAAATGCAAGGTAAAACTAGTTAATAAATTGCTTTTAATGATCATTAACTAGTTCTAATAGCTTTTAACAAGTTTATACATGTTTGGAGTTGATTTAATCAAATTTTAGATTTAATTCAACACAATTTAACCAGGAAGATCGGACAAGTCCGCATGAGGCTGGACTAGTCCGCACTGCGCAGGAACATCATATTAGGGTTTTCTAGATCGACATGAATTTGGAGATTTGGGGTTGAATTCACGTAAGGAAAAGGAAGTAGAAGGTATACCAGGTGTTTAGAACTCCAATGAATCGAGGATCTTGGAGGCAACACTTGGATTTTGACGATCTAGGGTTGATGAAGAATTTGATGGTGAATTGTTGATGAAGAACGCGAAGTTGATGGAGATCTTTATCCTCTTTCGTTTCCTCCTCTTCTTCTTCTTGCTTGGGACCTCCTTCTCCCTCCTTGGCGGTGGCTATTCATGAGCTAGGGTTTGGGTGGGGTGGAAAAGTGGCAAATAGATGTCAAGCCAAGGGGTTGGGTTGTTTATATAGAGGTGGAGGCTAGGTTATATGGATTTCGAGTTTGAGATGAGTAGAGGCCGGTTTAGAGTCCCAAATGGGCTCTAAAAGAGTTAGGCACGACGTCCCTAGGCCCACTTAACGTAAAACCCAAGAAACAAGGTGAACAAAATATCAACTCGGAGTCACGATTTATCGGACAAGTCCAAAAAGGACCGAACTAGTCCGAAGTTGGACAGAGAGAAATTGGACAAGTCCGCTCTGGATATCGGACAAGTCCGATCTTATCCAGAGGGGAAAAATAGATAAGTCTGGCCAAACATCGAACAAGTCCGACTTTAGTCAGAGGGGCAAACGGGCAAGTCCGCTGGAAGACCGGAGTAGTCTGGACAAATCCAAGGACTTAGCAAAATTTTAAGGGTTTCAAACACCGTACTAGTCCGCATTAGACCGGACAAGTCCGAAAGTGTCCAGAGAGAAAAACAGACTAGTCCGCGGAAAAACGGTCAAGTCCATTTGAAGTCAGAGAGAAATCGGACTAGTCCGCACCAAAATCGGACTAGTCCGCACATTCCAGAATTCTTAAGTGCGGTTTTGTTACAAAACAATTTAAAACTTATTCCTTTTTATGTGGATTAATGTTAGACACATATATGAATGTATGCAGGGCATGATGCATGAAAATGAGGGTGTTACAAACCTACCACCCTTAAAATGAATCTCGCCCTCGAGATTTGACGCGAAAGAGAAAAGATAGAGAAATTCCTTCTTGATATCATCTTATAGCTCTCATGTTGCTTCTTTTTCTGTGTGGTGCTTCCATTGCACTTTACACCATCGAATCACCTTGTTCCTTGCGACTCTCTCCTTGTTTTCCAAGATTTTGATCGGTTGCTCGGCATAAGTCAAATCTTCCTCTAGTTCCAATTCTTCCATTGGCACTTGTTCTTTGGGTACTCTTAAGCACTTCTTGCGCTGGGAAATATGAAACACATCATGGACATATGAAAGATGAGCTGACATCTCCAACTTATATGCTACTTCTCCTCTTTTGTCCAAAATCTTGAATGGCCCAATATAGCGAGGTGCTAGCTTGCCTCATATGTTAAACCTCTTATGACCTCTCATTGGTGACACCTTGAGGTAAACAAAGTCTCCTACTTCAAAGGCGAGTTTTCTTCTCCTATATCCGCATAGCCTTTTTGCCTTGATTGGGCGACCCTCAAGTTCTCATGGATTACCCGAACTTGTTTCTCGGCTTCTTGCAACACATCCAAACCAAATACTTGAGTTTCTCCCGCCTCATTCGAGAATAAAGGTATCCTACACTTCCTTCCATATAGTGCTTCATAAGGTGACATCTTCAAACTTGCTTAGTGACTATTGTTGTATGAAAATTCTGCATACGGCAAGCTCTTGTCCCAACTTCTTCCATGCTTCGAAGCACAAGCTCTTAACATATCCTCTAAAATCTGATTGGTCCTCTCAGTTTGTCCATTCGTTTGAGGGTGATATGCTGAGCTAAAATTTAACTTGTTCGTAATGCTTCATGCAATTTTTGCCAAAATCTGGAGATAAATTGAGAACGTCTATCTGATACTATCTTCTTTGGTACTTTGTGTCAACACACAATGTGCTCCATATAAAATTCTGCTAGCTTTGCGGTGGTATAGGTGGTCTTAACAGAAACAAAAGGAGCTGACTTGGTCAATCGATCTACAATTACCCAAATTGAGTCATGTCCTGACTGGGTACGTGGCAATCCGACTATAAAGTCCATTCCAATTTCTTCCCACTTCCACTTCGGGATCTTCAATGGTTGTAATAGTCCAGCTGGCCTTTGATGTTCCGCCTTGACTTGTTGGCACACATCACACAATGCTACATATTCAGCTATGTCCTTTTTCATGCTAGCCCACCAATAACACGTCTTCAATTCCTTGTACATCTTCGTACAACCGGGGTGAATTGAGTATGGCGAGTCATGTGCCTCATTTAATATTGTCTCCCGAATATGCTTTACATTGGGCACGACAATCCTTTTTCCAAACCATAGAGTACCCTGTTCATCCTTGTTAAATCTGAATTCTCTTCCCTCTTGGGTCTATTCCTTGATTTCTTGAATTTCCTCATCCTTTGTTTGACCCTCTCAAATTTCTTGCTCCAAAGTCTGATTTAACTCCATTGTCCCCATCTCATTTACAAATCCAAGGTTCAACCGTTCAAACTCCTTGCATAGCTCGGATGATAGTCCTTGAACTGCGAGTTGATGTCTACTGATGAAGACACCAGTGGTGCGCAGTTAGTGGATCGACTGGGCACATCTTGAGAAGAAAAGATGCTTTGCTTTTGATGAAGTGATTGCAACAGCTGAAAGACATGGCTTGAAGGACCTCTTTGCCTTCAAGTACAATTGGAATGATGAAGTGGTGGCTCAGTTCTATGCCACCTGCCACTTTGCAAGCGATGAAGAGGAAAGAGTGACTTGGATGACTCATGGATCCAAGTACACTATCACTTATGAATAATTTGCAAGGATGTTGCATCTTGGCACCTCCAACAATGATAATATGGTCATCCACAATGTTGGTGTCATTGACAAGGAGAGGATGGAGTTTCTCTATGAGCCCAATTCAAAGTTCATCCCTCCTTCCACAAAGAACATGAAGCCATTCTTTGTGGTGCTAAACAGAGTCTTGAGGAAGATTATTGCCCCTAAGGATGGGGATGCAGGGAGTGTATAACGGTACCTCCGGACCCTAATGAGGGTCATAAGCAAGAACAGACAGTTTGATGTGTTTGACTACATATGGAACGATATGGTTAACATCTCCAGCACCCCCAACAGGTCCTGTCGCTATGCTCCCTATCTAATGTTATGATTGAGAAAGTCATAGGGATTGAGTTTGTCAAGGATGTGGAGCACACTCCTTTGAGGCCTCAGAAGCCTCAACCAGTAAATGTCCAGGCTGCTCCCTCGCCGTCCTCCAGTCCCGAGGCACCGGCAAGATCAAGAGATGATGCTAGAGCTGTCCCTACTTCTAGGGAAGGCCCTCAGAGAGGATCAGCTAGTGGGATCCTCAAATATCTGGCTACCATATTCTCCTCCTGCAAGAAGGCCAAAGTGAAGGCCCACAAGCTCAACCAGAAAAGAAAGGAGGACATGAAGTACATCAAGGCCAATGTGAAGCATATCTGCCATAAGTTGGAGATCGACCCCATTGGATCTCCAGTGATTTCTGAGGACTCTGACCCAGACTTCACTAAGCTCGCGCCCTTGAACCCCTCCGAGCTTGCCTACTTTGGCATTGGGGGCTTGAGTGGCTCCGTTCCTCCTCCTTTTCCTCCTCGTCAAGCTGAAGATGAAGATGACGAAGACAAAGATGAGAGGACCGACAGTGAAGAGTGAAGACCCTAGGACCCTCCTCTCCTTCTTTTTGGTGTCTTGATGCCAAAGGGGGAGAGATTGAGGGGGAGTCTTAACTTTAGCTATAGGATGCGAGGAGAGAGCTCTTTTTATGCTTCTTGTCTATTTTTGAGTTTTGCAGTGTTTTAACTTTGTTCCTAAGTTAGTTATGGTTCTGTGATGCAATGCGTAATTAATTTGAGAAGAATTTGTTGAAATCTGTAATCTTGCTCCTGGAATGACATATATGCTTGGCTTTGGTTGATTAATGTAAATTATGTCATTCTCAATGTCTCAATATACTTAGTTATGCATCCCACCATAAAGAATGCACATATGGATAATTCTTTCACTGCTTGATGTATTTTTGACTCATATGTGCATACTTTATGAAAATCTCAATGTTTATCATATTTTGTGAAATCTCAATTGGTTGTCATCAATCACCAAAAAGGGGGAGATTGAAAGTGCATCTAGGACTCTCTTGTGGGTTTTGGATGATTTATGACAAGCAATTGGGATCCTAACCTATTTGTTGAGATGAGTGCAGGCTTATGATAGGAAAAGGAGCAAAATACCAAAAAGAAGGAAGGATGAGGAGCAAAGTGGATATGAGCTCAAGGAAGAAGAGTAATAGATTATTGTGTATGGAGTGTGTTAAGGAAACTCACCCCAAGAGCTCAATCACAATTAAACACACACATTGCACAAAGTTACACAGGACCGGACTAGTTCGATCACAACCGGACTAGCCCAATAACCTTTCTGCACCAGATCGGACAAGTCCGATATCTGTCGGATTAGTCCAATATTCTTCTGACTAGAATCGGACTAGTCCTCCCCAGTACGGACTAGTCTTCAAAATACTTCACATGTCACACAAAATCGGACAAGTCCGATCATAACCGGACTAGTCCGATATTCCTTCTGATCCATATCGGACAAGTCCGATATTTGCACGGACTAGTACGAAAAACCCTCTGATCTACATCGGACAAGTCCTCCAAGTGCGGACTTGTCATCTAACTCACTTAGGGTTTCACATGTCCGGACAGGTCCGATGGATATCAGACTAGTCCGAAGATTTCCAGTAGCGAAATCGGACAAGTCCGTTTTCAGCTGGACTAGTCTGATATTTCGGGACACTTAGGGTTTGCTACACACAGCACACCGGACTAGTCCGGTGACCACCACGGACTAGTCCGAACTTTCTGAACCCTAACGGTCACTTTTAGAAACCCCATATAAATAGAGGTGCACGACCTTCTTTTGAACTCTCTCGAACTCTAGTGCCGTCACACCTCCCAAGAGCCTCAAAAACTACATCTCTCCACGAAATTAAGTGCAACAACGATCAATCCTTTGAGGATTCACTCTAGATCATTGGAGAGACACTTGGAACATCACATTGAGCTCTTGGTTTGATTCTCTAACACACTCCTGCATTTTAATTGTAATCTTTTGAGTGTGATTTTGGTGGAAATTTGTTTTGTAATCTAAGGGAGCTCTCAACGTGTGAGAAGGCCCCTTGAATTCGGTTATTCACCCCTTTGTGATTAGTGGAAGAGGATTGGCCTTCGTGGCGATCCGACGAGGGTAGGGTTGGAGAAGACCTGGTCCTGTTGTGGACTCCTCAACGTGGACGTAGGTTGCCTTTGTGGTAGCCGAACCACGGGATAAAAC